>CM034701.1:310101430-310111914 GCA_020142125.1 Phrynosoma platyrhinos | reverse complement strand
TCCCACCAGGTTTCAGTGATGCCTATTATATTATATTTGTTTTGTTGTACTAGGAGTTCTAGTTAATCTTGCTTATTTTCCATGCTCTGTGCATTAGTGTAGAGACAGCTAAGACCATATGCTCGTGTTTGGTTTTTTTTGGGGGGGGGTTGCCTCCCACTGTTGGGTCCTTGCACTGTTTGCCTTGTTCCCTCTATGACAGTTTTACTATTTTTTCCAGTCCTTTTGTCTTCCAGAACACTGTCTCCCTTCCCCAAATAACTCAGTTTAAAGCCCTCCTGATCAAATTCTTGAGACTGTTGGCAAAACGTTTCTTCCAACTGGAGTGAGATGCAGCCCATCCCTTGCCAGAGGTCCTCCCTCATGGAACCGCAGCCCATGATCTAAGAATTCAAATTGTTCTCAGAGACACCATCTGCACAGCCAGTTGTTGACATCTGCTATTTTCCTCTCTCGTCCTGGACGATGCCCTTCTTGATCTGGCATGACTCATTGGAAAAGATGATAATGCTCAGTAAAGTGAAGGTAGTAGGAAAAGAAGACCACATTGTCCAAATAATTTCTGATTTATGACGACCCTAAGGTGAACCCATCACAGGATTTTCTTGGCAAGATTTGTTTATAATGGGTTTGCCTTTGCCTTCCTCTGAGGCTGAGAGAGTGTGACTTGCCCAAGGTCACCCAATGACATTCCATGGTTGATTGGGGATTTAAACCCTGGTTTCCAGAGTAATAGTCCAATGCTCAAACCACTACATACTGCATCTCAAGACCATATAACAGGTGGATAGACTAAGGGGTTATTCATACTATGAAAATAATCAGGGATGAATCTAAATTGAATCTTTGTTGTTCACATGCATCCCAAATGCACTTGATTCAGTTTTGGGTGGGCTGACAAAAACCCACTTAATCCAGGGTAATCAGTAACAGTTTTTTTCCAAGTTTTTAAAAAAGATTTGTCTCATTGACAATGTGAATAACAATGCAAATACACTGAGGATTGAACCCTGCATGCCTGGTTGTGTCTTTTCCCTCTAATAAGGGGAGAGGAGGACTCTTCCTCTCTTATTTCACCCATGCCCCCACTATCTTTGGTAGCCGGTGGCTCCAAGCAGCAATGGGAGATGTTGGTGTTGCTGTCACTGCTTTGAGAGACACAGCTGGGGACAGTTTCTCCCAGGGGTCACCTGCACCCTTTGGGGAAGACACAAGTCTGGCAAGCATGTCTGAGTAACTGGACCTGGAGAGATGTGAAGAAATGTGTTTCGGATGAAAAAATGGTGGGAATAACAATTCCAGAACACATGAGTTGGCTTATTTGCATCATCCCACTAAAAATAAAAATAATCTGAAAGACCCCTATGTTAAAGAAGACACAGCCCTGAGTTTGCATGACTTGCATGGGGCAGTTGATGAGACCTTGGAAGTCTCTCATTCATAGGGTCATCATAAGTCAAAGTCTATTTAATGACAATAAGAACAAAGAAATAGGACAGCCTGGGGCATCTGGAGAGGGTGGGAGGGGGCACAAAGCAGACTTGCATGCAGTGCTAGGGTTTGACTTTGCTGCACTAAAAACAACATAATGTAGAGCTTATAGGGAGGGCAAGTACAGAAGGAGCAGGAGGCATTTTTCAGCCCTGGAGACCTCCCCTGGGCAGAATGCCCTGGCACATCTACCACAAGTGGAAGTGATGCCATGTCACTTCTGGTTTCACTTTTGGCCAATTTTTGACCATTTTTCATGTTTAAAAGATTTTGAAATATAAGAGGGGCTCTGGGAATTGTAGAGGTAAATGGCTCATTTTGAATGGTTTGGGGAGTAATTCTTATTTTTAAAAAATTGAATCTGGGATGGGAGTGTGCTTCAGGGGCTCTACTTTACCTAATCCTGATCTACCCACTTATTTGAGAATAAGATGTATTTAATATAGTCTATCTGACTTTGAATATATGTGTAGAGAAGTGCATTGCATGGTTATAATCTTGTCCAAGAAAGGGAATAACAATAGCAATAGCAAATACATTTCTATACCGCTTATCAGTGTACATAAGCACTCCCTAAGAGTTTACAATGTTTAAGCTAATTGCCTCCAACAGGCTGGGTACTCATTTTAGCACCTCAGAAGGATGCAAGCTTGAGTGGAGCTTTAGCATTGAACTTGCAACTTGTGAGTAAATGGCTGCAGTACAGACATTTAACCACTGCACCACCAAGGCTCCTAATTACACAATTTTCCAGATCTTGTTGAACTGCAGTTTCCAGCATTCATCACCATAGCCTGGGCTGGCTAGGGTTGCTGAGAGCTGTAGTTCAACAACAACTGGAAGGCCACACAATTCTCATCCAAGCCATCTCCATCCTGGTTCCCCCCAGCAGTGTTGGGTTTAGGGCTGGCTCAAATTAACAAGGACTGGCTCTCTTTCATGTCACCCACTCTTAAATAGGTTATTTGAACTGACTGTGTCTATAAACGTGAAGGGTATTTTTTTTAGGGGTAATGGAGCTGACACAGTATAGTGATTTGAGTGATCTGGACTCTGGAAACTAGGGTTTGAATCCCCACTCAGCCATGTAAACCCACTAGGTGGCCTTGGCCAAGTCCTACTATCTCAGCCTCAGAGGATGGCAATGGCAATTCTCTGAATAAATTTTGCCAAGAAAATCCAGTGATAGGTTCACCTTAAGGTCACCATAAGTCAGAAATGATTTGAAAGCACACAACAAATCAAAGCAGCATTCAAATACAGTGAGAATTTTCTTGCCAGCTAGGCATTCTGGATTATTAACAAATTGTTCAGAGTTAAAATCCACAAATATTGAAGATACAAAATTGAGGAATACTGGTATATGGGGTTGCCCGATAGAGTATGTCATAGTGAATGCAATAGACTTATCTCTGGATAGACATACAGTAGGATACTGCTGTAAAAATGAAATAGGTAAAGTGTTTGATACCCTTTGTGACTGCTTGAATTAACCCAATGTGAATGCCTGAATTAACTATTTATTTTCTTTTTTTAAAAAAATCTGAGGCTGGATCCACACTTAATACCACAAAAGGACTCCTTATGACCTCTTGTTTTCTCACTCTCTCCTTATTTTAACCTTAATTTTTTTCCAGCAGTACTTCCAACAGCACCTATCCCACTGATCTATTCTTAATAACAGCCTGTTTTCCTGCCTTTTTCCCCTCCAAGAATCTTAGCAGAAGTACATCTGAGAGACCTCTCCTGAATTCTAGCCCATTAAAAAATCCTGATGAGTTATGCCATGCTCTCCTTTGTTGTTTCTAGGAAGTCCTCTCCCCACTCCCAAATTTTGATTTGGAACTTGGGTACTAAGCAAAAATGCTCTGCCAGATTTTGGAATATCCTTCACAATGTCCTAATGAATTATGAAGGTATTTTTGTTTGTTTCTAGGAAGCCCATACATTGGAATTTCAACTTGAAGCTGGGTACTACAATTTGGATGACAACCAAAAAGATATTTTCAGATCTTGAAGATTTCCTGATGAGTTATGGCTGTTTAGCTTTTTGCTTCTAGCAATCCTCCATTTATAATTTTGACTTGACATTTGTCACTGCAACCTGGATGACAACCAAAAGCACTGTCAGGTTTTGAGGCATCTGACCCAATAGCCTAATGAGTTATTGCTGCTATAGGTATGCAGACATTGTCTTCTGGCATTATAAATATACTGATAATGTTGTCTTGCATATATGCTAATTTTAATTTCAAATCAGCCACCAAAACCTATAACACTGCTTTAGGTTCTCCTCTGTCTGTATTTACTAAATTAATTTTAAAAAGCCTTGCTCTGCCTATCAATCTCTGAAACATTTCCACTGATATTAATTTGACATGGTTCATAATACAACTAAACTTAAATTCACATGAGTATTCTGGATTTCTCTTACAAGTTCAGGGAAGAGTCTGTCTTAACAAGCATGTATGTTATAAAGACAAAACATTATTAGGCTTCACTTACTTGGAAGTAAGCTTCATCAGACTTAGTGGGACTTCCTTCTGGATTGTGCTATTAGTGGCTGGATTCCTTTGGCAGTATCAAAACAGTGAATTTGTTAGCTGCCTTTGAGTTAGTTCTGACTCATGGTGACCCTGTGGATGAGACATCTCCAAGAATCCCTATCTTCCACTGCCTTGCCCAAATTCTACAAACCCTTCCCCTTACCCCTCCTGATTGAGTCTATCTATCTGGTTCGTGATCTTCCTCTCTTTCTTCTCCCCTCTACCTTTCCTAGCATTCTTGTTTTTTCTAGTGATCATTATGTGGCCAAAGTATGATAGTCTCAACTTGATCATCTTTGCTTCCAAGGAGAGCTCTGGTCTGATCTGTTCAAGAGCCCATTTGTTTGTCTTCTTGGTTGTCCATGGTATCCTAAGTACTCTTCTCCCACTCACATTCCAAATGAATTGATTTTCTTTCTGTCTGCTTCCTTCACTGTCCAGCTCTTGCATATGTACATTGCAATTGGGAATACAATGGCCTGAATGATTCTGGCTTTAGTGCTCTGTTGTATGTCTTTGCTCTTCAGTTTCTTTTCCAGTTCTTTCATAACTGCCCTTCCCATTCCTAGTCTTCTTCTTATTTCTTGATTGCAGTGTCCATTCTGGTCAATGTGTGATCCTAAATATGGGAATTCTTTAAGTATTTCAATTTCCTTGTTTCTAGACATTTCTTCTGTGGTCACTATTTTTGTTTGCTTTATGTTCAGCATCAGACCTGCCATTGTACTTTCATCTTTGACCTTTCTTATTAACTGTTCCAATTCCTGAATGTCTTCTGATAACATTATGGTGTCGTCCACATATCTTAGGTTGTTAATGTTGCTTCCTCCTATCTTAACTCCTCCTTTTTCTGATTTTAATTTGGCTTTTCTTATGATGTTTTCAGCATACAAGTTAAACTAGCAGGGTGATAGGATACAGCCTTACCTGACCTCTTTGCCTATTGGGAACTACTCGGTTTCCCCAAATTCTGTTCTGACGGTGGCCTCTTGTCCTTGATACAGGTTCATCATCAGGACTATCAGATGTAGTGGCACCTTCATGTCTTTGAGTGCATTCCATAATTTTTCAGGATCTGTACAATCAAATGTTTTGCTGTAGTCTATGAAACACATGCTGATTCTTTTTTGGAATTCTTTGATGCACTCCATTAGCCATCATGTGGTCCCTAGTGCCCCTTCCTTTTCTGAATCCTGCTTGCACCTCTGGAATTTCTCTCTTCATGTATGGTTGGAGTCTATGCTGCACATTTTTGAGTATTATTTTGCTGGCATGTGAGAATAGTGCTATTGGCCTATAATTGCTGTATCTCCTTTTTTGTGGATTGGTATGTATATTGAGCATTTCCAGTCTGTTGGCCACTGCTTTGTTTTCCATATTTGTTGGCATATTTCATTTATCACTAAAGTTGCATCTGTTCCCCATAATGTATTTTTCCCCATTTCCTTTATTGCAGATTCCACTTCACTTCTTAGAATTTGGGGTTCATCTTCTTATGGCTCCTCATTCCAAATATCATTCATTCCCTCATTTCCTCATCTCTTTTGTATAACTCTTCTGTGTATTGCCTCCACAGGCCTCCTCTTTTTATTTCTTCTTGTTCCTGCATTATGTTCTTTTTTTCTCCATAGAGCATCCCTGTCCTCGGTTTGAACTTGGCTTTAATTTCTCAGATTTTTTTTTTATAGAGGTCTCTCATTCTTCTCTTTTTGTTTCTGTCTTCTATTTCTCTGCATTGGTCATTGTACTGTTTCTTCTTATCCCTCTGTGTGTCAGATGTTGGACAGTTGTGTATATACTTCTGGCTTTGCTTTTACTTTTCTTCTTTCTTTTATTGCATGAAGTGTTTCATCTGTCATCCATTTTTCTTATCTTTATTTTTGGCCACTGCCAGTGTTTTCTTCCATTCATCCTTAATTATGTCTTTGACTTCTGTCCACAGTTCTTCAGGCTTCCAGTCAATTATACTCAATAGTTCAAATCTGTTTCTTACATTGTCCTTGAATTCATCTGAAATGTTATTCATAATGATGGTTTTTTCTTTTTTCTTCAGCTTAACTCTGATTTTTATTATGAGCAGTTTGTGGTCTGTGCCACAATCAGCTCCTGGTCTGATTTTGGTCACAAGGATAGAGTTTCCTCATTTTCTACTTCCAATTATGTAGTCTATCTGGGTTTTGTGTTTACCATCTGATGATGTTCAGGTGTATAGTCTCCTATCTGGCTGTATGAAGCAGGTATTTGCAATGAATAGATTATTGGCCTCACAGAATTCTATCAGATGTTTGCCTGCTTTATTTCTTGTTCCTAATCCAAATCTTCCTACTGTTTTTTATTCTTCTTTGTTGCCAACTTTAGCATTCAAGTCTCCAATGATTAGTTTGAAATCTTGTGATGTTATGTTGTCAATTTCTTCCTGGACTGCATAATAAAAATCTTTCAATTTCCTCTTCATCTGCATCTGTAGTTGTGCATATAACTAGATTATTGTGATGTTTAGAGATTTACGCTGAAGCCTTATTGATAATATACGGTCTGACTTTGAGTTGTATCCTTTGAGTGCTCTAGCTATATCTTTCCTAATTATGATAGCCACTCCATTTCTTCTTGGTTTTTTTTTTTTTCATTTCCTGAACAGATCACTGTATAGTTGTCTGAGTCAAAGTGACCCATTCCTGTCCATTTTAACTCGCTCATTCCTAGTATTGCTATATTCATGCATTCCATTTCCTTCTTTATTATGTCTAGTTTTCTCTGGCTCATGCTTCTCACATTTCATGTTCCAAATACATGTGTAGTGTTGCTTCTAACTATGCTTGTTTTATTGGACATATTTTCTGTCTGGCCTTCCCCTCTCTAGTTGTTGGTTTTTGAGCTGTCTCACCTAAAGGGTTTTCTTGGTAAAGTGGTCTTGCAAGGAGGGACACCTTTCATCTCCTTTTGTGCAGTGTGGCAGCTATGGTGACACTACTGTTCTCTCTGTGAAAATTGACTTCAGTGTCACCCACTAAAACTGCTTCAGCCCAGTAGCTGTTCCTATATTTTATGCCTGTTATTCTCTTCTTCCCTCCCTCAATTCTCTTTTCTCTTTCCTTTTTACACTCCTAGATGTTTTCCCCACCTTGCCCACCTCCCACTTTGTCCCCATAGGTGGCATCAGTGGTCTTCTGGTCTTCTTTTTGGGGAGGACCCTGATGTTTCTGAGTTGCGTTGAAGTCTCCCTTTTTGTCCATTGCCCTTTTAGTCTGGGGGGGGGGGAGAGGGGAGGCTTTGAAGTACCTGGGCTCCCAAGCCTGCTTCTTTGTCCCTCTGAATGGCAGCACCCTTCTGGTCTCATGGGGGAGGGAAAGAAACAAAGAATGGAAATATTAAATTTGCTTTTTAAATACACACATATACACACACATGCACAAAACAAATAAGCCCCAAGGTGGATAAATGGCTTTTTTTGTAAAATAACCAGCCCCTGTCGAGAAAAAGTTTCTTTGAGGAAAGTGCTTTTTATTTCTTAGGATTTTAATCTAAAGGATTCAAGTAGCATATATGAGGTTGTTTTTGTTTTTGTTTTAAATGGTAACCAGTAGTTTTGCCATTGCAGCTTTCTCACAGAATGACACACTGGCTCTTTTCCAGAGTTTGCTTGGATAAAAAGCAAACAAAACAAAACTGAAAAACTTGTTAAAATAAAAAAAACAACCACCTAGAATTGCTTTATAATATCCAAAGAAAATGGTATGTTTTCCTCATTCCCAGCTGTTTAACCTTATAACAGCAGGGAGGGGGCTGACACATTTTTTATCCCAAAGACAGATGACAGCACCTGTGAAGGCATGGCTACCCACCTCTCTCACACATATGGATACACTCATACATAGTCATCTACATCCACTTCTCTGTTACACACATCCATTTACTATCACATATGCACATCCATGCACACCACATCCATGTATGCAGATGACCCCACACTTGTTCACATATACAAATATATACTGTCTCTCACACTTACCACATACATGCACTATCTTCTTCCTCTTTCTCTCTTTCTCACACACAATCATACACAGTATGTAGAGAGATCTTCTCAACTTCTTTCTTTTAGTTAGTCTCAAAAGTGCTACAAGATCTTTCTACATACTGATTTTACAGACTAACATGGCCATATCTTTGAATTCTACAGTCATACACAGTCCCACTCACACCGAATGAGAGAGAGATATAAGCCATGCACATACAATTTCCCTCCTTCTCTCTCCACTTCTGTCTGTCTCTCTCACACACAGATATACAGTTCCAGAGCAGCTCCCTTTTTGCCATTGATGCATCAGCAAAGAAAGAGCTGCTCTTGTAGAAACTGTTCTTTCACTGCACCCCTGGCACCTTGAATTGGTGGCTCCTCTGGAAGCCAAGTACTGTGTATACCTTCCTGTTCCCCAAAAGGAAAGAATTGCATGTGTGTGGAGCCTCTGTGCCTGGCTATCAATAGAATTTGGAGGGATTGCTACCCTTGAGCAATAGCTAGACTTGACACACTGAAAGAGCCTCCTGTGGTTTTCCTTTTGCTCAGCAACAGCCTCAGGCAGTAGCTTTGAAAATTGAAGAAATGGCAGCGCAGAAAATGATATTTTTAACTAGTTCTTCTCATGCTCTTTCCACCATGGACATCTCTCTCCTGTCCCAACTATCTCCTCAAAGGGTCAACAGCAGTTGTGGGAGGCATACACATCAAGAACAAGGCATGTCAGAAAAAGAGAAAAAGGCATGTGAGAAAAATCATATTCTCTTCTTTAAAACAACTTCCTGGGGTGTGCGGGTGGGGTGTGCGGGTGAGTACTATGAATTAGTACCTTTTTTTTAATAGTAAAGAATTTGCTGAAATGTAAGCACAGACTTCACATCTGTTCTGGCTCTGAAATATTTGGATCCTGGAGTTGTTTCCCTTTCTATACAAGTGATTACTGCGGCCATACAGGATATAACATTTTGCTTCACAGTAAAGCACAGTTGCAGATCCTTGCGTAAATGCATCTATAGAGAGATAGACATCACATGGCATGTGGGTTGACCTTTTTTGTGGGGGTGGGTGGTGGGTGGGGCTTTGTTACCTTCCATGGTCAAGAATACTGAACTGGCCACTGTCACCATGTCAGGCATCAAAAGTACAGCACAGAATATCTCAAGGAACCTCAAACCCCATGAGATCCTCTGTTCCATGGATGAACGAGGCTCTATGGTGAAGATAAATGCTCTCGCACTCTCCTGCAGCATGCAGAACTGTCATGATTAGGGCAAATTAATTGGTTGCTGCCATCAAATATCATAGACACAAGTGGTTGTAGCGGGGGGTGGGGGATGAAAGGTGGTGTGCCCCCTAACAGGTTCACCAAGATCCACTGCAGCCCCCAGCCCCAGGAAGTTATTTGTTCCTAACTTACACATAAGTAAGCCAGGATAGAGTGGAATCTGTGATAAAGAGCAGCAGCAAGGAAGCTCAGTCTTTTGGTTGCTCACACCACACAAAGAAACATTTTTTGATAGCTATGATATCCAAGAGATCTTGTTGACGTAGCTTGTAGTTCTCATATTTTGCCACAGTTTGGCAGTGGCACACCAGCTGATATTCAGTTTGGCCAAGCCAAACTGATATGCTTCTGTGCATCCAAGTCTTGACATATTCAAAGAGTATGCCTATAATCTAATCAGTATCTCCTCTCACTTTGGGTCTTTAACATAATTGGCATTTTTAAAAATTATGTGCTTCTCTATACTGTTTGCTATTATCTGCTTGCTAGCTTCCCCTTGCATCCCTGCTCCAGTCCTATTTAACTGCCTGGCTTTTGGTATTTCTGTTCTGTATGCAGTGGATACTTTCCTTCTCTTCATTATGTTCTCCATCTTTCATTTTTCAAAATTCACTTCTCCTCCTCTTTGTTGGGAAATATGAGGGATGGTAATGTATCACAGAAGCAGAGTACAGGCATTATTATCTTTTCAACATCTCTTTTTTTTTTGGATATTCTGCTCTTTCAGCAGATCTAAATTATAGCCATGTGGCAACTCTGAAGACCAGGGTTTGATTCCCAGCTTGGCTATGAACTCATTGGGTGACCATGGACAAGTCACATCCTCTCAGCCTCGGGGGAAGGCAATGCCCCCCCCCATAAATCTTGCCAAGAACACCCCATGATAGGTTCGCCTTAGGGTTGCCATATGTTGGAAATGACTTGAAGGCACACAACAACAACAACAACAACAAACCACACATTCAAGCTCCGGTCTGCTCTTTTGACCACTGTTACTGCCCCTCCCCGCCCCCCGCCAGTCAACTCAGCAGGTTGTTATTTTTTTCTTCCACTCTACTCAGCATGCTCAAGGTCTAGCAAATTCCTCACTTGCCTTGATCCTCAAGGTCTAGCAAATTCCTCACTTGCCTTGAAGACAATTTCA
>CM034701.1:310070941-310085965 GCA_020142125.1 Phrynosoma platyrhinos | reverse complement strand
AATTCATGTAGGCTTTTCCAAATAAAGGAATTTTTAAAGGGATGGTACTGTTCTTTTTATTGCTATGCTTTAAAATAACTTTTAATTAGAATGTGTTTTAATATTATTGTTTATTTGATTGTGTACAATTTGTTTAGAACTGTTTCAATATTGTATTTTTTCATGTGTTTATATAAAATGCTTATTTATACCTTTTAAAAGCTTCTTGTGAACCACCTTAAGTCCCAGTTTGTGCTAGGAAATGTGAGAGATAGAACTGGATTTGACATGAAGAGTAATGACAGTGACAAGGCAGAAGTTGACCAACAACCAGTCCCTATCTGCCTACGTATCCATATAGTTTAGCAGAGAAGATTAATCTTGCTTACTCTTTATAAAATATTTAAAGTAGTTTTACTTATACATTCCTTATTCATAATCAAATGAATATTTTAATAGAAGAGAGAGAGGGAGAGGGAGAGAATGGTTTCAAGTTAGAATGATGCAGGAAGAGAATAGCAAACAGAAACAAAACAAAACAAGCAAAAAGGAAGACATCATAATGCAAACTAGCAATTAGTGTATAGGCATGCAAAAGTTGCCATTTACCTTGCTGGAGAGAAAGGCAGGATGGAAACAATACATTTAGCAACAGTATCAATTGCTAAATGCCATTTTCATTTTCATTATACAGTCACCTCTCTGTTTTTGCGGGAGATCCATTCCGCTCCCGCAAAAATGGAAAATCACAAATATTCAAGCCCATAGAGTTGAATAGCAATGCATGCCATAGGTGCCCCCCATTTTGTCTCCCTCCAGAATAATCAAATCTGCAAAAGTCAAAGTTACAAATATGGAGAGATGTGTGTACTTAGCTTCATAGCAAAGGCCCCAAGGAACCTTCATCATGACAACCCCTTGCTGAATATGGACATTTCAAAACTGGTCAACTCTGTTTCTTGCAGATGTCAGTCCACTTACAAAGGTTAAGTCCCTTACTGATTTCTGGACAATATTTTAACTGAAAATGAAGGAGTATATACTGTTGAAGGTGCTCAGAAAATAAAGATGATACCTCTATAAAATAACAAAGAAAAAGGAAGGGGAGCATTGTGGAAGAAAGACAGGAAAAGAAAAAAAGAAAGGAGAGAAGAGATGAAAACAACAAAATATATAACATGTTTTAAACATAACATCATTATATAAATCCTTTCAATTAACTAATTAATACTACTCCAATGCCTCCTCCTCCACCATATCTCTATGGAAAGGCCCACTCTATTTGTGAAGGGATGTTATTATTGACTAATTTGTTCTCCCCACTCTTTTTTATTGTGCTATTTTAATTGTAAAGTACATGATGAATGAACTTGATCTGTATTATTTCCCATTTGAAATTGTTAATGAATTGATCATATTGGGTGTTTTATATTTAAAAAGGAAAATTCCTAGATCTGTTTGTTGCAGAAAAGTCATGTAAAAACATAATGAAAAACATTATATATGGAATTAATAAATTTGAGGTTGGTGCAGGTTTTTTTTAAAGGACAGTAGTATTTATAAGAGGTTTTCAAAGCAAGCCCCCCCCCCCAGCTTGATGAAAGGTGGAGATGGGTAATACATCATTCAATTCCCTTTCTTAAAAAATAAAACTTATTCTAGAAGAGACTGATTTTTAAATCACCAGTGATAACTAGGAGAATAAAGAGGGACCCATATCCTTCTACTGGTAAAAACTCATTTGTTAAAGCAATTTGGAAACAGCACAACCTGTAAGTGTTCACTGCAATTCAGTAGCACAATCAGGTTAGGGGGGGGGAGTATATTTATAGAATGTCAATTTTCTCTTTCAAGTGGCTCAGTATTATAGTGCTCACATATAGGACCAACAATTTATTTATCTAAATGCTTACCAATGAAAGAGCAACTTCTCACTTTTATAATGCACTGAAGCTTGCACAGCTTGTCACCCACTAGCAGCCCTGCATGGACACCTATGAAGGTGTCCTAATGAGTGTCCATAATATTCCTATTTATGCAGCCTGCTTATATGTCTGCAGGGGGTGGGAAAGGCCCTTATTCTCAAGTATCTGGCAGGTTAGGTCCAAATCCAAATAATATATGTTCCTTGAAAGCAAAACCACTCATTTTGAACATAGGAGGGTGCCTTGTATTTAGACTGCCAGTCCATCTGTCCCATTGTTATCAATTTTGACTGGATGAGTTCTCCTAGGTTTCAGGGAAAATTCATTTTTAGTTTTAACTGAAGATCTCTGAACTCTGCTGGTCTCCCACCTAAGTACTCAGGATGCCCAAGCCTAATTAGCTTTCTAAAATTGAACAAATCACATTCAGGATGATAATCATTTCTTGTTTGTTTGTTTGTTGTTGTTGTTGTTGTTGTTGTTGTTGTTGTTGTTGTTGTTGTGTTCCTTCAAGTTGATTCTGATTTATGGCAACCCTAAGGCAAACTTATCACAGACGTTTCTGGGCCTGGAAACCTAGTGGTTTCCATCACCAGCAGGGAATTGAACCCTGATCTCTAGAGTTGTAGTCTGGGTAGCAGTGTTACTTGTCTGGACTGCAGCATGCAGGATGGATAGGTTTGATTGTTCCTTCTGACTAATATAACATAACCTAATAGAGTTTTGTATATGTTTCATGATGATTAGAAGAGTCTGGGATTTTCAGTTTTTTAAAAAAGTAAATTTTCATGCTTGACATCTGATTCAGTCATAGTTTCTCTCTGTCCAAGTTTTGCCTAGGTTTGAGTTTTGAGAAAAACATTTGCCTTCATCCCAAAGAAAAAAGAAGCTCCAAACAAGAATGATTCAATAAAAGCTGAATTATGTTGCCAAGAAACATGTGAAAAAGACTGTAGTTTTATTATCTCATAGGCCATTATTTTTTGTGATCATGATTATGATCATGATTATTGTACCTCCCTCCCAACCATTGAGGTCAAGGTGGCTAACAACATATCTAAAACAATACAGGTTTTAAAAATACACAAAATTTTTCATAAAAGTACAACTATAAAATTATCCAAAAAGTAACTAAACAATTTGTCAGATTAAAACAATAAACATTAAAAACAAATATTAAAAGCATTAAAATATTAAATGGACCATAAAACTCCCCAGTCAATTTCCAAAAGCCTGGTGGCACAGACATGTTTTCAGTTGCTCATGGAATTAGGGCAAAGAGGAAGCCATCCTGGAGTCTCTAGGCAGGGAGTTCCAAAGACTTTGAGCAGCTACTGAGAAGACCTTCTCTCTTGTTCCCACCAAACGAGTCTGAGAATTTAGAACTTAGTTAGAGAATATCTGGCCCTCCAGATGCTGTTGGACTCAAATTCCCATCATCCCCAGTTAGCATAGCTAATGCTTATGGACAGTGATGTGAAATGTAATCTGGTTCACTTTCGCTGCACTGCATTACAGCATTTTTGAAATACCTGTGTGATAGTGTTAACTTTTTACAAATTTGTTTATACTACACATATTTCGGTTGTTTTCTGGAGTCATACATGTGTGATTTTTCATATCTAGAAGGACAGAGTCAAACTTTGCAAATGTTCAAAAACAAAACACTCCCTTTTTCATGATGGGAGCTTCCTGGGGCACTGCAAGATCCCTAATCAGCTCCTTAAGTGGACTGTCCAAGAAGTGAACTAACTATCCCAGCAATATTGTGGCCATCCAGCTCAAAAAGATGTGGCCTTGGTAAAAGTACTTGTCGCATAATTGAGTCTACCTACTGGAGTCCTCACCATGTAGAAAGGGGTTGCTTGCTAACAAAAAGATTTTTTCAAATTGTTTTTATTCTGTATTTTAATTTTCTTGCATGCCACTTTGAAAGCCATCGTTTCCCCTCCCCCAAAAGGTAACATAAGCGATACTATTTTCTTCAGGAGTGAGCATGATGTGGCACACAGGCCACATATTATCTCTGGACCCCACGTTGGCAGCCAGTGAAGCTCCCCTTCAGTCCCCCCAAGATTCCCATGCTCCTATTTTAAAAATATTTGGTACAGTTTTTAGGCCTTTTTTTTTTTTGGCCAAAAACCATGCAGAAAATGCCTTGAACACATGAAAATACCCCACCCACCCAGAACTCTTCCACTGTCCCCCAATATCTCTATTTCCCTCTGTAGTCCCTTTCAAAATGGTGGCATGAAGTGACACAAAGTCACCTCCAATTGCAATTTTGAGAGGGACTACAGAACAAAATGGAGGCATTTGGGCTTTGTATGTGTGGGGTATGTTGTGGCCCATAGAAGAATTGGTCCCTTCACCCAACACAGTTGTCCACCCCTGATTTACATAACATGCACTTATAACATTTCGTATCACATTGGATCTTGGAGTGGTCAGGTTACCATAGCATGGGCATTTTTACAAACCAACTGACCACTTAAAGCCTGTGAATAACAATATGATTATTTTTCCATGTACTGAACTACATGCAAAAATAGTGATATTATAGATAAAATACCAACGTTCATACAGGAAAAAAATAATACACTTAGAGCTCTGCAGATTTATTACACACTAGTATTTAAAGACTAGAAACTGCACTTCTGTTTTAATCATTTAACATCTAGTTAGACTTTTATAATGATAATTCCAATCTTTTCTCAACTATTATAGATTAGCTGTTCAAATAACTGCTCAGTAGTCCTAAGGGTTGCCTTAACTAAATATTTAATATCAAATAAAGTGGGGGCAGAAAAACATTTAATTCCTCACATTCACACTGCATAATACTTGGAGCAGTATGATAATACAGATAATTCAGCCAAATCTGTATGTCTATGATAGCTGTTTCCTCTGTCTAGGGTTGGCTCAGCAAACAGGAGTGCTGTTTCCTACTATTAGCACAAGGGTGGTGAATGCTTTCCCCTTTGTATTTTGTTTTACTATGACTCATCTGATACCACGCCATTCACTAAACTTTCTAGAACAGTTGGGAGTGACAATACATCCATTTCTGGAGGTCTACAACTTCTTCAACCCTGCTTTAATGGATGTGTAGAAGGAAGGATGTGTATATTTAGTCTGAGTAACTTTTCCACATTTGAAAGCCTTTATTTGGGTACCAACAATCCTGGCATTACAAGGTCAGGAGGAGATACAGAAGTAGTATATTGGATGAAGCAGAAGATGCTAGCAGTGAGATAAAGTTTATTGGAATGCTTGGGGGAAGATGGAAAAATAATTAAGAAAAGATTGGAATAACAGATTTGTAACTTGCCTTGTGCCAGAAGCTGTTGAGTCTGTGTAGAGTGTCCTCTGTTGTGTACCACTAAACTGAAAGTGGCAGCTTCTCAGTAAAGTAGCTCACAGAACTATACAATCATAAAAATGTAAAGGGCTTTCTCATCAACTCCTGAGATGCCTACAAGCACTTCCAAGAGATGACCATCCAACCAATATATGCTTAAAAACAACCAGCAAAGTTGAGTCAAGAAACAACTTTCACTAGCAACACATTTTTCCTAATGTTCAAGAAACATCTCTTGTGGTACAACAAATCACAGGATTCCATCAGTTGGCACCATGACAGTTAAAGTAGTGTCAAAATGCATTAATTTGCAGTTTGGAAGCAGCCTATGATCTAAATGGTTCCTCCAGTGGTTCTCAAGGGACAAGTAAACACATTAAATTATTCTTTTTTTTTTCTCTCTCTCTCTAAGAGGAATTTGGATGGTCAACTTTGGTCTTTTACCCACTCTTCCCATACACAGATGGTTCTTTAGCTGTCATTTGTCTTCCATCTTCTTCATGGCAGGTGAACACAACAAAGACGTGAGAGCAGACTGTAGTTTTACTGTTAGAGTTGGCAATCTTTGGATGCTTACACTTACTGCTAGTTTGCATTATGGTGACCTCCTGTTTTCTTGTTTTATCACCTCACTTCCCTTCCTGAATCACTCTAACTTGTCGCCAATGCTTTCTGCCCCCCTCCTCCTTAGATCATCTGTTTTATAATGAATAAGTATTTTGGAAGTAAATCTACTTTTATATGTAGGGCATGTCTACACAGAGAAGATATAGGACATGTCTACACAGGCCATTTGCAGTGCCCCCCCCCTCCCCGACCTTTGTGCCACCCTGTCCAGACAATGCAGGGCCTAAGGGCCACTTTGACTGCAGACTGTCTGCACATGGGAAGGGCAGTCCTGCAATGAATCCAAGCCACCCCTGCTTTAAAGTGCATATAAAAGATTTGCCATTTGCTACAGATCTTCCCTGAAAATCTGGAGCATTCTGGAGTGCTGCTGGGTAGCTGTCTACATAGCATCCTGATGTGCTGCCCACTGACACTGTGAATTGCTCCTCTGAGGTCACAAAGAGGCACCCAGCCAGGTGATTGACATTGGGCACCTTGTTTCTAGCCTCAGAAAAGTGATTTGTGGCAGTGGCAGGAGGCACAGCAGGATGCTGTGTAGAGAGCTGCCTGGCATCACTCCTGGATGTGCAGATAAAATGGGGGGGAAGTCAGGGAAGCTTCAGGACCAGAATACTCTGGGAGCAGGTCATAGTATTCTGGCCAGTGTATACCCACCCTAAGCTTGTTTCTTTTCCCTGCTAGACCTTGTGAGTGAGAGTGGGCATAGGACTGGTTGTTGTTCAGATTCTGCCTTGCCAGTTTGATTACTCTTCTTGATACATCCAATACTATATCTCCTGTGTGTGAGTTTATGTGCCTTCAAGTCAACTGTCGACTTATGGGGGGGCATAGATTTCATAGGGTTTTCTTAGACAAGGACTACTCAGAGGTGGTTTCCTTCCTCTGAAATATAGCCTACAGCACCTCATATTTGGTGGTGGTCTCCCATCCAAGAAATAAACAGAGCTGAGCCTGCTTAGCTTCCAAGATCACATGGAATCTGATGCCTTTAGGCATTATATCTCTTATTTCCCAATATTTGCCTCATTCCATTGTGCAGTGCCAGCTTGGGATTGTTGTATCTCAAATTCTTTACATGTATTAGAATCATTTTCTGTCAACCAAGACTCAATCACACTTGTTATATATTGGTTCAGTGTCTAGCATAATAGAAACTGATGCAGAAATTGGTTGGTCTTGAGATGCCTATAAAACACAAATATTAAATAATAATAGGATTTTTACAATGAAAAGAATCTTCCATCTAAATTAATGTTTGTTTTACAAATCACAAATAACATAATCTGATTGATCAATTCTAATAAGGCCTCTTTTTGGTTTAACATGCTGAATTACACCTGGCAATCATTTGTAGGCATGGGAGAAAGCATTGATTTTGTTTTGCTTTGCTTAATTTAATCGTTTTTTCCCCCTTATCATTTTCTTGGTTATCTCTTTCCTTGCATAATTTTGTCTGCATTTATTCTCTTCTGTCTTATTTTTATTTAAAGCTTTTTCTTTGGAAAACAAGTTACATTTCCTCACCATCTTCAGTTACTTGCCTTCCCAAGAGACAGAACAATCCTAATGTTTAGCATTATTTCACAACATAAGTTACCAAGGGAAGAACAGTGATTACTGCATGCATTTACCTGGCTAAGATAGACTCACCATTTTTTTCAGGTGATCTGGATCTTATCATTGGAGAACTAGCAAAACCATAAAGTACTATTTCTGAAGATATTAAACGTGCGTTCACCACTGTCTAAAAGTAGCAAATGAGTTACAGAAGACTGGGCAGATGATGGATCACCTCATCAATAGGTAACACAAAGCCATTAGCACAGTATGCACAGGGTTCAGATCCTCCTTTTCCATCAGCCCACATACATTTATGACCTAACTGAAACTTCTACTGATTTTTATAATATAAACCACTCCTAATTTTGGACCCCAGAGAGCAATGAGCTGTGCAACTAAACAGTATGTTTAAAACTGATTAGTAGAATAACCCTTTATTTTGTGGTTTGTCCACCTAATCAGATGCAATTATCTTCTGCACCCCCACCCCCCAAAATACAGTAGGGAGAGATGTTCACCTGGACTCAACTTTGTGGGAGAAGGATCTAAGTCCTCCTACAGAGTCCCAGAGCATTCTAGGGGAAAAGATGGTGTGGTTGAAGCCATTTTTCCTAGTATTTTTATTTGGGCTCTCAGGCTATAAAATAGAGGGGGTGGGAAGAAATTATATGTACAAAATTAAAAGCGATGGCCATCTGCTTTAATATGTCCTTTGGGGCCTGTGGGCTACAGCAATCTTATCATTATGATGGGTGCTGATGCTGGGCTTGGATAAGAGGCAAATCTATGAATCATTTTATCACATTGTATCACATAGTGGCGCAGTGGTTAAATGCCTGTACTGCAGCCACTCACTCACAGACCACAAGGTTGCGAGTTCAATACCAGCCAGGGCTGAGGCCCGACTCAGGCCTGCATCCTTCCGAGGTCGCTAAAATGAGTACCCAGCTGTTGGGGGGCAATCAGCTCACAGTTGTAAACCGCTTAGACATCCCATAGCATGATATGAAGCGGTATATAAATAAGCTGCTTTACATTACAAGCAAAGTAAAAAAGAACACATGAGAAAAAGAAGTCAATTTTGTTTTCTAGCAGCTGATGATGTGCTGATGAAATATTGTATTACTAACCAGAAATGTGGAAATATGGCTCCTGTGGGGAAGTATGACCCACTTTTTACTACCCTTGGTATGCCACAAGCTTCCAAACCCACTCTCATATGATTTTTTTTTGGGGGGGGGGACATTGTTGGCCCATGAATAATCAAAAAGGGACCAAAACTGCTGCAAAATATGGCAGTTTTGCTTCCTTTACACCTTGACCCTGCCATGCCCCAAAAGGACCAAAAGTGAAACTGGGAGTTGTATATTTATTACTCATTATTTATTTCATTTGTATGCTGCTTTTTTTTTTCTGAGAATGAGATCCAAGATGGCTCCCAGGGACATTCAATTAAAAACCTCCATGATAAGATTTTAAAACAATTACAGCATCCAAGTCAAAGTTGATCCAAATGATTTTGTCTGCAAAGTGATTTGCAAATTCATCACAGCTGGCTATCAAGTAGTTTATGCCTTCTTCTTGCATGCCAGAATATAAAAAGCCCCTGGCCACTGAAGGCAGCTCTGCTGGACAACACCATGTAGATGGAATGGTGGCAAAGAAGTATAATTTCTTCATTGCCACCATTGCTACAGTGTAGGCCTTCCAATGAGCCCACATTCAGTTGATCATCTCCTGGCCATCTTAATCACCCTCACTCCATGTCTTCTGCCGTAGTTGCTCTAATCTCTGTCCCATTTGTTTCATCACCATAAACTTCCTAGTGAACCACGGCGCTCTCTTGGCTGTACTTCACAAAAGGAGAAACCCTTGGCCATCTCCCTATTCCAGAGATCAGTCAGGGCTTTGACAGGATCACTTGCCAAGGCAACAGGAAACTTCTCAAAAGCTATCAGGAGTCCATCTGGATCCAATAGTCTCCTGGCCATCTTAATCACCCTCCCCAGAGGCTCTGCATCACAGGGAGTCTAAACCCCTCCAGGTAGTGATCTGTCCATGACAACAGAACTATAGAAAGTTCCATCACACCCAGATCATCATCATCATCCTTCCCAGAACAGAAAACCAGGTTGAGAGTGTGTCCAGCAGCAGATATTACTTTGGACAGGGTCATGTTTATCATTTCAGACATGAAGTCCTGAGATGCACCTGACAGGGCAGTCACTGCGTGGATGTTGAAATTTCCCAGTATAACAAGGCAAAGGGACTCCAACACCAAGACCAAGACCAACTCAGTCAGCTCCGGAAGGGAGACTGTTGAGCAGCAGGGTGAGTGGTACAAACACAATCCCCATTATGTCCTGGCCACCCATCTTTAACTACACACATTCAAATTCAGCAGATTGTGAGGCTGGGCACTTGATGAGGGAGATGGAATCCCGATGGACCACAGTCACTCCACCTCCCTGCCCTCAGGCACTGTTATGGCATTGTCATGCAGGGTGGTCATTTAAGAACTGCCACAATAGAGAAAATACACCATCACAAAAAGGGGGCACAAATCCATATAAAACTTTGATGCCCTAATTTATATGAATAGATGGAAGTGCAGATCTATTTGCTTTAATCTAAACAGAAATTCTTCACATCTCATCTAGTGGGAAAGACTGTCACCAGGGGCCCTTTAAACTACAGAGTTATAGCTCTATAATTGCACTTTAACTGTCATGGTAACATTCTATGGAATCTGGAGGTTTTCAGGTTAGGAAGGAACACAAGCCACAGGATTCCACAGGATGTTGCCATGGTAGTTAAAGTGAAATAATAATGCTGTAATCAGTAGTGTCACTGGGGGGTGCGGGGTGTGTGGACTGAAGTGGGTGGCATCCCAGAAGGGGGTGACATCACAGAAGAGGGAGTGACACCCAGTCAGTCCCCTGCCCCCCCCCCCCCCCCCCCCACAGGGCCTTCCTGGGGCATTGGGCCCACTCTCCCAACTGATGCAGGGCTTTCTGGGCCCTCTCCTGGCCACTGCAGGGATTTCCAGGCCCTCCTGGCAACTTCAGGGATTTCTGGACCCTCCCAGCCACTGCAGGGATTTCTGAGCCCTCTCCCAGCTGCCACAGGGATTTCTGAATCCTCTCCTGGCTGCCATGAGGCTTTCTGGGCCCTCTTCCAGCCACCGATAGGTTTTCTGGGCCTTCTCCCAGCTGCTGCAGGGCTTTCTGGGCCACTGGGACATGTGGGGCCCACTCTCCTGGCTCCCATGAAGAGTGGCAGGACTGCTGCAGGGCCTGATGTGCAATTTCCAGTGCACGCATGTGCGTGCACACTTCTGTGCAATGTGTGCCTTAGAAGTCCCACCCCCAGAAGCCCCGGCCCCCCACACCTGGTGACCCCAATTAGGGTATGCCACTGGCTGTAATTGTGCAGTATGAAACTGTATCTACACTGCAGAATCAATGCAGTTTGACACTACTTTAACTGCCATGACTCAGTGCTATGGAAGTCTAGGATTTGTAGTTTTGTGAGATATTTAACCTTCTCTGTCAAGAAGCTTTGATGCCACAACAAACTACAAATCTTAGTACTACATAGGATGGAGCTGTGACAGTTAAAACAGTTTCAAACTTCATCAATTCTGCAGGGTAGCAGCAGCCTAAGAGGGGCAAAGCTGACCTTTGTGCTAGTCCAGTTGTTCAGGTGCTGTTGAGGTATAGGGTGTTTTCTCTTCTTTCTTATTATGGTTCTTTCTTTCTCCTTAAAGCAGAGATGGATCAGACAGGCCTTAATAAAGGACACCTTCAAGCAGAACAGGACACAGGGCCACTCTGCAACCTAATCAAAATGTTTTAAAGTGTATTACACTGGTTGACCCAGTGTAGGAGCACAGATCAAGGCTGTCCTGACAAGGTTGTGCTGGAATAATGGCAGAATCATAGCACCTCCTCAACACAAAAGCAATACTCCTCCATACAGCTTTTATTTTTATTCCCCTCCCACACAAACAATTTTTAAGAATAGGGAACAGTTAGGGCTCCTTCACTTCTCCTCCCACACTCTTTGAAGCACTATATATACCTAGATGCCAGAAATTATATCCTACTGAGAGTATTAAAATTATTAACATTTCTAATTCTGTCACTAAATATGAACTTCTTCTTTTCATGACAAGGAAATGTGTATTTTTAATAAGAAATCAAGTGGAGGCCAGGCACAGACATATATATGTGAGGATGTCAATTCAAATTACAAATCCTTTGTGTATGGAAATGAAGTGGCAGGTCCAGTCTTAATGATGGTGCACAAAGACATAGAAAACTGCCCTTTGTGCATAGGGATGAACTGGCAGATCCAGTTTTGCAATGGGACTAACCTGTGGTGAGGGGAATAGATGAATGTACGAAAGGGTCAGATAGTGTTGAAGTGTGTGTAGTGAGTAAGGAACCCATTGTCTTTGTTCAATCCATTGCTGAGGGACTGTAGTTTGTGGATAAATTCCAATTCTGCTATTTCTCTTTCCAATCTACCTTTGTAGTTGGCATCTTGGTTTGTGGCAAGGCTTAGTACCTGTGTCACCATCTGTGTTGTATGTCATCCTGTAGGCAAATATGTAATGCAACCTTATTTCCCCTAAATAACTTGGGGATTCCCAAAATATTCAAATAATGGCAAATATAATTAAACAGGAACACTGTAGCCAAATGCTTCTCCATATATAAAGTGGATGCTCTTTCTATCTATCTATCATCCATATATATATATATATATATATATATATATATATATATATATATATATCTTTTTGTCATTTGCATGTTTACATACACTGTGTGAAGGTCACATTCAGAACAGGAATGGAGAGAGAAGTAAAACCTCTTTTTTCTGTAGTGGTCTTCACTAAAATACCTCCTCCAAAGCTATCTTTTACAATGGGAGGGAATTCCTCCAAGCAAATACCTGTCTCAGAAGAAGGATTTCATCACAAGTCCAAAAAGGAGAAAATATTTAAACATAGATTTATCAAACTCCACTACAATTCAATTAATGAATCCCCCCTCTACCCTCGGCTGATACTGACTACTCCTTGACCTGGACTATCTGCACAGATTGCAACATTTTATTCCCACCTTGAATGGGCTCTTTTTTAATTTGGAGACCTGCCGGAACAAAAAATTTATCCTTTCCTCCTTTATCTTTTTAATTTTTTTTAGAGTTATAGAGCATCAATGGATTAATGAAATAGCAACTTCTGTAGCCCTTTTAAACTATAGTGCTACAATATTGGGGAAAGTAATTAAAATGAGGAGAAAATTTGCCCTTCAAACCATACGATCACCTCACCAAACCATGTCCTTGTGCAGACAAACGGCCCCTAAAAATAATGGGACAAGGGAAGATGGAGGTGACAACAACTTGCAAAATCCAAGGAACTATATCAAAAGCTTCCTTAGGCTAATTGAGAAGAGCCCAATAACATCACACATTCATTTATTCATTTATTCCACTAGATATCCAGCGTAGACATGTCGCATCACCAGTAATATATACTTCAGCCTAGAGAGGAATATATTATATATTTGAATACTCAGAGCTTGGAAGAAACTAGTTCCCTTGTACTTAATTAATCCCTTTCCTCAATAATTAAGTTATGACTACATGCATTACAGCAGCAACTTAATGAGTGTGATGTCTCTCCTTTTATAGATAACTATAAATTTTTAGTTACGTTCTGACCATAGATGATTCACTCAATGCATCTGATGAAGTAGGATGAGCAGCATTTACACTGTACAAGTAATGCAGTTTTACACCACTTTAACTGTGTTGGCTCCATCCTACAGAATCCTGGGAGTTTTATTTTTGTGAAACACCAGCACTCTTTAGCAGAGAAAGCTAAAGACCACAAATCCTAGGATTCCAAAGATGGAGCTACAACACTTACTGATCTCAAACTTCATTATTTCTACAGTGTAGATGCACCCTGGGTCTGCAAAAGCGTATGCTACAAACTTCTTTTTCTCAGGGCCAGAACAGACTGGCAAGAAGCTTGAAGCCGCCCCCCACCAAAGATGCATTGGGGCTGTGGCAAACACATGCCATGACTCCAATCCGCCATGAACCTGGCCTAAACAGGAGTGGAAAAGATCTGCTATTTGGGCCAGGAAAGAGCCGGCTTTCCTGGCCATGCTACAGCCCCAGGGCAGCTTCAAGATGCTCCAGCGGTGTGTGGCATGGAAATGCTACACCACCAGACCATATTGAAGCTGCCCACATCTGGGCAGTCAGGTAGCTTCTGGGCAGCTTACAGGTGTTATCAGAGTGTGCGGCGTGTGAACGCTGCACTCTCAAGATGCCCCAAAGGCGTCTTTAATGGTCCATCTGTTCCAGCCCTTAGTCTCAAAGGTGCTATGGTATATAAAGGCATTTTGTAGCACCTTTGAGACTAAGGCCTGGGACAGACAGCCCATTAAAGATGCCTTTTGGGATTCAGCATCTTGGCTAGCTCTAAAGATGTGGAGTAGAAAATTTATGTGGAAAACATTCCGATGCTATATTTTTCAATGAAAAATCATCCATACCACAAACATATCTATATTAACCCACAGTTGTTTGGGCTTTGTATTATAATCAATCATGGTGATGGGCTAAGTATAAGATATGAAATTTTATACATTATTCTAAGGAGACAACCATTCACAAAGCCTAGTACTCATTCATGAAGGAAATGAAAACTAATGGCTAGCATCCTGTTTGTGAAATATGTATGCATAGGCCACACTATGCACACATTTTTCACAATGATACAACAGATGTTTTTCTGTTGACAGCAGTCAAATTGGGATTGCACATATAGCAATGTTGCACTTTGCAGTTGTGCAAGGTGGTTATACAATGCATAATGGTATCCAATCACTGACATTTCTTGTGCATGTATTCTGCATGGGGGTTATGTAGTGCTGGCATAGTGTTATATCTGCAATCATGCATTTATACTATGCAGAGGGATATTGGATTGGAGCCTATCTATGACAGATTCTTTCAGTGCACAGTGCAGTTGGTTTCTGGTTGGTCCTGCATCATATTTATACATGATGTAGTCGTTGTCTATTGCTAACATTTTCCAACAAGAAACTGAATGAAAAGTGAAACTGAAACTAAGAATGAGATATCGTTTGTTTCACTCACCTCAGAGAAATGTCACATTTCTTCTCTGGTCAGGAAATAATATAGGTGTAGTCATTTATTTATTTTTGTAAAATACAAGGTAAATATATGCTGGTCTCTTTACATTTTTACAAGTATTCCAATAAAATAATTTTCAAGTAAAGCTTTGAATGTGTTTGAATCTTAACATTTTAGAACAACATGTTATATCAGATAACATTATTTAAGAGCACTGGAAGATTTTCCAGATCCTATTCTTTCCAGAAAATCCACAATGCAGTCTATCTCCTTTAAAGTATGAACTAAAATCCAAATGCCATCAGAACCACCAACTACCCCTAGACAAGTTAGCTAGAAGATCAGGGCTTGTAATATTCAGATGGGGGCTTTTCAAGAAAC
>CM034701.1:310045991-310059194 GCA_020142125.1 Phrynosoma platyrhinos | reverse complement strand
TGAAATGACGCTGCTTTAGGGCCAGTGTGATAACGTCCATTGTCAAAGCTTGTCTGTTCTTACTATCTGTTCACTTCTGGATTGCACCTCATCTCTCCTGGATATTTTTATTCTTACATGGAGAAAGGGGGTATGACAGCCATGTGATAGGTCCCTCCTTCTGTCTGGAATCCTTTAAAATTTAAGATTTGCCTAAATCTTAACATTGTGTTCAACAATCAGAAAACAAACACACACACAAATCAGTCCTTTTTTCTTTACCATGATATGCTTCTCTAAAAAAAAAAAAAATTGATCATATAGTACAATGTTTTATTTTACTGTATGATAAGAACATATATTATTGTATATATGCAAAGATAAAAAGCTCATCACACCAGCCTGCTGTCTTGCTGCAATTACAGTTAATTTAAGGAAATGGAAACATACCAGTTTTGGAACATTCATTATAACACTTCTCTGCAATAGCCCTAAGACATGGCTTTGATGATCTATGGTCCTACACTCTGTTCCACATGGCTTCTTCCATAACCCCACCTTCATGCATTATGCCCTACCTAGCATGCCTTTCAAGGTTTTTAATTTTTAATGCAATTGAACAATTATGGCAATGTGATGAAATAAAAAAAGGAAAAGGAAAGGAAAGGAAAGGAAAATGGCTTGCTTGAAAAAAGTGAGGGAGTGAGGGGAGCCACTGACCTCATGTGATTTCTGGAATGTTGGAACTGCAGAAGGAGGGATCTATCACACAGAAGGCCCTAACAGAAAAGCCATTATATTAGGAGCCATTTATGGGTTTTACCTATAAATGAAAAAGAGCACTCTACTAATGAAAATAATGCAAAAGCAGTGGCAGGATGGACACAACATTGTGTGATACACAGCAGCCAAATATACTTTTATCCTGTTAAAATGCTGCTTTCCTAGCCTCATGTGATAAAACACAAATAGTAAAATAGAACAATAAAATCTATCTGGTTTTGTTGCTATATTTTTACATTACTTTGTGAATGTTTGACTGTGAAATATAAATCTTCCCTCACAAGATCCCTGAATGAAACCTGGGACATACTGTCTGAAGTTCTGTTTAGTAGGGTAAATTATTATACAAGAAAAAGCTCTGAGAAGTCAGCCACCAGCAGACAGGAGATGTGTTTGTACTGCAGACCATAGTGTGAGTACTGATACATCTACCTGTGCATTAAATTTTAATGAGATAAGTTCTTCAACCTGCCAGATGCTGATGACCAGAACTGAATACAGTCTGTCTGATACTAAAGTAGATGTACCACACAGGCAGTCTATTTTTCCTTATGGTAACATAAAGAATTTCAAGATCTAATTATTAGTACATATTCTTATTCTCTCTAGGAAAATCTTGGAATGCAAACACTGAAACTAACCTTTTCTCATAAAGCAAAGAGAGAGATGTTGTATTGTGTGGAAAGTGCCACCTTTTAAAAAGTCTGTTTCAAAATGATAGCAATGTGACATTTTAGCCAGCTTGGGGATGACTTTATGGAGTTTTAAAGGTACTGTGGAAATCCATGTATTATATCAAATCTGCCTGTGAAATAGTAATTCATTTTCTGTTAATCTTAACATGATACATTTGCAATAACAAAAAACTACTGGAGCAAGTAAGACAAATATTTATTCTCTCTAACTGCAAACTCAAGTGATTGAATGCCTATTAAGTCAAACTTGTCCACTCAATAGAAGAGTAGATTCCAAAAATATTTCAAACTCCAATGTTTGTAAATTATAAGAAAAATGATTAAGCTATGAAGACTTAAAGGCCAGAATCCTATTGAGTCACACTGCTTGTGCCACAACAGGCTATTGTGCAAGCAATTTCATGTGCTCAGATTTCACTCTAGGAGATTTCCAGATCCTCCATGCCCAAGCAGGAGGACAACACTGGCACTGAACTAGACTGCAAAGGCAGAATGGCAATGTCAGTCTCAAGACCTTTAAACTTGTTGTTGGCACTTCTGAGTAACATTTTTCTCCCTTCTGATCTGTCAGGAAAGTTACATCCCAAGAGCAGGACAAGGGAGGATAAGGAGAGCAATAAAAATCCATTCTCAGCCACCACTGAAAACACATGAGCTTCCCACTCGGCTGCTTGCTTTGCTTAAAGAGGCAGACAATTTATCCACTACTGCTGCCTGCTCTGACTCCCAATACTACAGTCACAGATGGTTGTTACCAATCAGGGTGGTCTTGCACTGCTAGTCAACTGCCTATCTCCTACAGAAAAAAAGCATATGCAAGGAGGTCCAGGTCATAGTACTTTGGGTGGAACATCCCTTTGAGCCAGAAAATGAAGAAATGTATGGTTCTATTTAGAGCTGTGGAGGCTTTCTGTTTTCCTGGGATTATTGAATATCTTGGCCAACAATCCCTACAAATTTACTGCAAGGTTCAGTTTCTGTGGGGGAATATATAACATTTTGTTGCATGTTTATATTTTAATTTTTTTCACATCATCATGAAACATATTTTGGGTTGGATTGAGCCTGAACATCACTGCAAAGCAAAATTTGATATGTGATTCTACAATCCTGTTATAAAACTCCATACTAGTATGTATTGCAGCCAGCTAGTAGTTGACTTTGTAGAGCCCTAAAGACTTGTATAATGGCATGTGAATTGTCTTCATTAACACACTCTTTACTTGGCCATTTATGTAATGTTTTATAGCTTTACATCATTAATGCTCTGCTGCATCAAAGTTCAGAAACAATGGTGAAGCTCTTTTCAGCCCGATCTGTACATAGGACAGGATTGGGCTGGAATGGGGAAAAAACAGGTTTTACTGCACATGAAATTGCTGTTGCGCTACTGGCCAACTATCACCCGTCCCCTATTCAGCCTCTGCTCGCTGATTTTGGTACTATGGAAAGCTTCCGTAGTACCAAAATTGGCCAGCACAGGCCAGATTGGGGATGGGTGATAGACGGCAGAGCAGCAGCAATTTCATGTGTGGTAAAACCCATTTTTCCCTGTTCCAGACCGATCCCATCCCATGCACAGATTGGGCTGAAAAGTGCATGCGATAAACTCATAACATAACTATGAGGACAGACCTGCCAGTTCATGACATGCCCTGTGACCAAGGTAGCAGTGAAGATGTTATTCCTAGTGCAATGATTTTCAGTGCGTCTGAAACACTTTGATCAGACATAGCCAGGCTGCAAAGGCAGGCTTAGGGATCACATTCAGTTATGACTGTAAACATGAATCTGTAGCAGTTATAAAAATGCCAGCCATTATGTTTTGGAGTACAGCTTCCAGAATCCCCTACCAGTGTGGCTAGCACTAGGAAATTCTGAAAGCTTTATCCAAAACCTGTTTTTCCAAATACTTTACCACAGGAATACCTTGTTAACCTAAATGAATTTAAGTCTCCAGGACCAGATGAACTACATCCAAGGATATTAAAAGAACTGGCAAATGTAATCTCAGAGACATTGACAATCTTTGAGAACCCTGGGGAACAGGAGAAGTCCCAGCAGACTGGAGGAGGGCAAACATTGTCCCCATCTTCAAAAAGGGGAAAAAAGAGGATGCCAACAACTTTCGCCCAGTTAGTCTGACATCAATACCGGGAAAGATTCTAGAACAGTTCATTAAACAGAGAGTCTGTGAACATTTAGAAGGGAATGCCATAATCAGTAAAAGTCAACATGGGTTTCTCAAAAACAAGTCATGCCAAACTAATCTGATCTCTTTGATAAAAAATTTCAGCTTGGTAGATGAAGGGAATGCAGTAGACATAGCATATCTTGATTTCAGTAAGGCTTTTGATAAGGTCCCCCATGATATTCTTGCAAACAAGATAGTAAAATGTGGGCTAGACAATACAACTGTTAGGTGGATTAGTAACTGGTTGACTGACAGAACCCAAAGGGTGCTCCTCTTCATCCTGGAGAGAAGTGACCAGTGGGGTGTCACAGGGTTCTGTCCTGGGCCCAGTGCTATTCAACGTCTTTATCAATTATTTAGATGAAGGAATAGGGGGCATGCTTCTCAAATTTGCAGATGACCCCAAATTAGGAGAAATTACTAATACCCTAGAAGACAGGATAAAAATTCAAAATGACCTTAATAGATTAAAAAGCTGAGCCAAAGCTAACAAAATATTTGATATTTCTAATTGTTGCCTTCTTTGTATTAATATGTATTTTATTATTTTGTAGACTGTACACCATCGGCAGGCTTTTTTATCTATTTTTATCTATTTTATTGACTGTATGTACAGCGCTGTGTAAATCTACAGTGCTATATAAATAAACTGTAATAATAATAATAATAATAATAATAATAATAATAATAATAATAATAAAATGAATTTCAACACAGAGAAATGTAAGGTACTGCACTTAGGGCAAAAAATAAAATAAAATATGAAATGCATAGATATAAGATGGGGGACACCTGGCTTAGAGAGACTACGTGTGAAAGCAATCTAGGAGTCCCAGTACATCACAAGTTGAACATGAGTCAACAGTGTGATGCCACAGTTAAAAAGGCTAATGCAATTTTTGGCTGCATTAATAGAAGCATAGTATCTAGATCAAGGGAAGTAATAGTGCCAATGTATTCTGCTTTGGTCAGGCCCCATCTGGAATACTGTGTCCAGTTCTGAGCACCACAATTCAAAAAGGATGTTGAAAAACTGGAGCGTGTCCAAAGGAAGGCGACTAAAATGATGAAGGGTCTGGAAACCATGCCCTATGAGGAACGACTTAGGGAACTGGGTATGTTTAACCTGGAGAAGAGATGGTTAAGAGGGAATATGATAGCGCTCTTTAAATATTTGAAAGGATGTCATATTGAGGAGGGTGTTAGCTTGTTTTCTGCTGCTCCAGAGAACAGGGCCCAGAACAATGGATGCAAACTATAGGAAAAGAGATTCCTCCTCAACATTAAGAAGAACTTTCTGACAGTGAGAGCTGTTTGACAGTGGAATACACTCCCTCGTAGTGTGGTGGAGTCTCTTTCTTTGGAGGTCTTTAAACAGAGGCTGAATGGCCATCTGTCGGGAATGCTTTGATTTTGAGTTCCTGCATGGCAGGGGGTTGGACTGGATGGCCCTTGTGAGCTCTTCCAACTCTATGATTCTATGATCTAATGAGGCCACTGTTGCCAACTCAGTTGTATCTAGACATATTGTTTTACTGATGAAGCAAACTAGCTCATGCACCATTAGAGTTGAGGCATGCTTTTTAGTAATGTCCTAGAAATAATGTGATGTGGTGTGTTGCTCTACCCATTTAAGCCCTCCCCCCAGTTTCCCCATCTCCCATCTCATGGCTCTTCTAATTTTTTTGCTTGAAAAAATAAACAATTTCAACCACAAACCATAAGGATGAAGGAGTTGCTTGAGATTCTTCTAACCTTTATTCCTGTGAGTTCCAGGTATTCTGAAGATTATCCCTGGGTAAATGACATTCTGTTTCTATTAAGGTTACATTTCAAACAGATAGCAAAGGGCATGACAAGACTGAAAGTAATTATAGAGAACACTGCACATCTGCTTCCCAATGCCTGCTCTGAAACCAAAATGGGTGTGCCAGTCCACTGAGCTGTTGATGGGATGCATGCTGTTAAACAATAATTTATGCCAACTTTGAAATCTGAAAGCTGAGAGAAAGGAAAAACTATAAATCAAATTCTAAGCATATTGGGTTAAATCCATTACAGAATACACCTGTTGAATTAATGGGATTTACATAAATGTAGACATACCAGACAACAAAAATAACACAATTCAAGATCAAGAAGAAATAAAAAGATGTTGGATGCATTAAGCAAAGGAGTTATATAAACAAGATGATAAAATGAAGGACACATGGAATGAAGAGCCATATGAAGATGAACCCCAAATTCTAAAAACTGAGATGGAAATGCAATAAGAGAAATCACAAAAAACAAATAATCAGGAACAGATAATATTCCAGTCGAACTGCTGTAACCCACATTGACAGAGTCAACTTTAGTACTAACAAACATATGTCAACAGATTTGAAAAACAAAACAATGGCCAACAGATTGGAAATGATCAATATACACCTCCATCCACAAAAAAGGAGACACAAGAGAATGCAGCAACTATAGGACCATAGCACTAATCTTCCATGCAGGCAAATTCATGTTCAAAAGTCTGCAACATAGACTCCAACCATACATGGAGAGAGAAATCCTGGAAGTCCAAGCAGAGTTCAGGAAAGGGAGAGGCATTAGGGACCACATTGCAAACATACATTAGCTAATGGCACACACCAAGGAATTACAGAAGAAAATCAGCATGTGCAGCAAAGCCTTTGACTTCACAGATCATTAAAAGCTATGGAACACCCTTGAAAATATGGGAGTGTCAACACATCTGATAGTCCAGATAAGAAATCTGTACTTAGGACAAGAGGCCACTATCAGATCAGAGCATAGAGAAACAGTATGGTTCCCAATTGGCAAAGGGGTCAAGCAAAGCTGCATCTTATCACTCTACTTGTTTAACTTATATGCAGATCATATTGTAAGGAAAGCAGGCACGGATACAGGAGGAAGAGTGAAAATAGGAGGAAGAAATACAACAACCTAAGATACACAGATGACACCACAATAGTAGCAGAAAACTCAAAGAATAACTGCTGGGACAACTGCTAAGGAAGATCAAGGAAGAAAAAGCAGGCCTACTGTTGAACACAAAGAAAAAAATATAATGACCACGGAGAATCTACATGAATTTAACCTGGGCAATGAATAAATAGAAACAGTATAAGAGTTCTTATACCTGGGATCAAACATTGATAGGAACAGACTGCAGATAGGAAATCAGAAGAAGATTAAGAATTGAGAGAGCAGCTATGAAAGAACTAGAAAAGATCCTAAAGCCCTGGTGGTGCAGTGGTTAAATGCCTGTACTGCAGCCACTCACTCATAGACCACAAGGTTGCGAGTTCAATACTAGCCAGGGCTTAGGCTAGACTCAAGCCTGCATCCTTCTGAGGTCGCTAAAATGAGTACCCAACTGTTGGGGGGCAATGAGCTTATAGTTGTAAACCACTTAGACATCCCATAGCGTGATATGAAGCAGTATATAAATGAAGCTGCTTTGCTTTGTTTAAAATGCAAAGATATACAACCCAGCACAAAAGTTAGACTCATACAAGCTGTTATATTCCCTATTACCATGTATGGATGTGAGAGTTGGGAGCTATGTAGACAGACTGCTCTGAGTCGCCCCTGCTAGCAGTGGATCAGGCCCCCGATCTTTCCTTTTGCCGCCCCTAAAAGAGCAGCAAAATGCTGCTCCTTTTAGGGGCAGCAAAAGGCTACCCTAAGAGCCGGCACTGCGGCTCTTCTGTGCCCTTTCAGCGCAGCATGTCTACACGCTGTGGCTGGGACAGCATCCTGACACCATGCACCATGCAAACAGGTGTGCAGCATCAGGACAGTGTCGGGGTGGGGTTGCCTTGCCTCAAGTCCATCCCCAGGCCAGCGCTTTAGGCCGGTCTGCAACACCCCTTGAACGGTTAAGAAAAAAGATAGAAGGAAAATCAATTCATTTGAGATGTGATGCTGGAGAATAGTGCTGAGGATCCCATGGACAGCCAAAAAGACAAATAAATGGGTCCTAGAGCAGATCAAGCCAGAAATCTCACTAGAAGCCAGGAAGACAAAACTGAGGCTGTCATATGTTGAACGCATTATGACAAGGCATGACTCATTGGGGAAAAAAATGCTAGAAAAGGTGGAGGGAAGTAGAAAGAGAGGAAGGCTGCATGCTAGATAGATGGATTCTATTAGGTAGGTCACAGGTATAAATTTGCAGGAACTAAGCAGAGCAGTGGAGGACAGGGAATCTTAGAGATGTCTCATCCACAGGGTCACAATGGGTCGAGATTGACTCAAGGGTAGTTAACAACAATTAACAAAAAGATACTACATTCCCACTGAGTCGATGGGTTTATTAATTGCTGGATTTAGCTTAGTCTAATATCCAATAGTCTTTTATCCACTCCAAGATGGATAGGAATCTTGTAGTCATCCAGATAGTATTAGGTTGCATCTCTTGACTTTCCTTACCATAAGCTATACTGAGTATGGCTGCTGGGACTTGCAGCTGAAAGGTGCCATGAATCCCATTCCCACTTTACAATGTGGAAGTTTTCAATTAATCAAAAGAATGCCTATTGATTCATATTTTCAGAAACAGGAACACATAAATTTTAGAGTTTTTTGAAAAGCCAATCAAAGAAAAACATGTCATATCTAGTGCTCTTACTCTTGTGTATATCTGTATGCCCTGTAGCAATATATTAAAACTGAGTGTGCATCTGTCTCTAACATAGCACCAAGAATCTAAAACCTACACATATAACATTATTTTCTGGATTGTGAGATACCACATTCTACCTGCAACAGGGGAATCCTAAAGAATGAGCCAGTGGACTGTGGGACCTTCAACCAGGGTAAAACAATTTTTCTTCTTTTTAAATTTGGAGTGGATTAGCATGTTTTACCTCTACACCTACCAAATTATTCCTGATGCAAAAACCTGGAGGTTTCTTGAGAAATCCACAAACAGGCCTGTGGTCTCATAGGAATGGAGACCGATTGGATTGCAAGAGAGGAGTCCTTGTTGCAAATACAAATGGACTTGAAATTTTCTGGACTTTAAAAATCTCCCAATTGCCACATGGCCAGAAGGAGGAGGAGCCAACCTACAAGAGATGCCCTCCCCATACCATCTTCACAAAAGACAGAAACAACAATATGCAGGCATCTTACTAACATCTCCAATTTTTCTCCTGTTTGGTTTGTAACATCTTGCCTGATGAAAAAGCCAGTGAAACTTTGAAAGCTAGCAACAAGTATATTGTGCATTTCGGTTGGCCAATAAAGATATCACTGTTTGGTGGATTTTTGTTTGAACATATAACATTAGTTAATATGGAAAAATTAGGTGTCTGTACTTCAAAGTTTTGTTTCTTAAAGGATTAAGTAACCTAAGTACCATCTTTAGTCACTAGATGCCAGAGTTTCCAAACTTTTCATAAAGATGAAGCTGTGGTCAGGGCCAGAATATTCATATATCTAGAGTATCTCTACACAGTTCCATACGATGCTTCCCTCTGCAGGGCCTCAAAATTCTTCAGACAGATAAAAAGGTGAGTGAATCTTGCTGCTTGGCAGGAGTAAGCAGACAGGCAAATGAGCAATAGAGTAAAAAGAAAGACAGTGAGAAAGAAAGAGTTGGGTCAAAAAGACGAGAGAAAGAGCAAAGAAAAAGAACATTGTTGGAAGGAAACTAAGGCTGTATCTCGACTGCCAAATTAAGGCAGTTTGACGGCACTTTAATTGCCATGAGTCAATGCTATAGAATTCTGGGATTTGTAGTTTTGTGACATATATAACCTTCGCTGAGTGAGCTTTGGAGCCACAACAAACTGCGAATCCTAGGATTCTGTAGGATGGAACCATAACAGTTAAAGCAGTGTCAAACTGCATTACTTCTGCAGTGGTGACAGACTAAAAAGTTTCAATTTCACACACACACACACAATTTGTTGTAACATTCATATTTGGTTGGAATGTGCATCTTTGTCTATACCAAATTCATTCATTGAATTTTATTAGTGTTTTATTTAGTAGCTGATACTTTCCCCATAATCAGTGTTGCCAGACTCTGAATGACTTGCTGCTTAGGGGCTGAGTAGACTAAGATTGGTCCGTACACCATAGACCCACTACCATCACACATCCCTTACCTTACTCCTCTGTGTGTCTAGTGAGAAGCCTCCTCCCCATCACTGCCTCTGATGTTGAAACAGGACACCTGACCACATGGGTGCAGCCAGGCATCCGATTTTGATGTCAAAGATGGTGATGGGGGGGGGGGGTTCTCACTAGCTGCAACAGAGGAGTAGGTAAGTGGTGTACATACCATCTGATCTGCATGGGGCTTGTGGCTGAGTTTGGCAAACAGTGGGTCAGGCCAGATCCACTGGATCCTCATCCGGTCTGCTGGAACTGAGCCAGATCCCAGACCAGAACTGTGTCATCCAAATAGGATGATGTGAGGCCAGGGGGGAACATGGGCCTTTTGGCCCATGTGGACAGCCCTCTGCCACACAATTGACCTTAACCTGAATTCAAAAGGTGCTCCCATACCCATGAGTCATTAGCAACAGTTTTGCATACAAAACCATGTAACATGTGAAGATCTGTCTCTGGCATTGTAATGGGCATGAAAGTTTCATTTCCTGCTTTGGGGAGACATAAATTACAGTGAAATACTTCTTTGTATGAAGCTAATGAAAAATATAAATTTCTGCAGCAGAGATCCAGAATCTTATTTAAGCAGTAAAGGCACATTTCCTGAGGCATCATATGAAATAATTAGCGATGTATGGTTTTCCATACAAAAAGGGCACACAAGACAAACATTTAAAATGTTGACATTGCTGTTTTAAAAACAGATGTTTTAAATATGCTGTTTCAAAAATTTAAAAGCTGTTCCAATTTTTTTTTTTTAGTTTATCGGCTACTCTTTTTTTTCCTTCACAGAGGACTTGATATTAGAGAATGTTTAAAAGGCAAATTGTATTGATAAAATTACTTTAAAAAATAATGCATAATTCATCTCTAAATATGGTGGAGGATAGCAGGTTAATAGTAAATCTAGGAGTGGATGGATCAATTTATTTTTCATGGGATCATGAATAGGTCCTTTAAATCCCATTTCTATAGCTATTTTTAAAATAAAAAACATACTTGTATTTAAATACATATTTTTGAACATATATCATCTCAAAACACACATTGTGAACATATTTTATCTAACAAATATGCCACAGTCAAAAGCTCCATCAAAAAATTCATAGAAATGTGAAATTCAAACAGGATTTATTTTTATAAAGAGGGGATCAACTATAAACATATAGGTCTAAATTCAACAATTAGTCACAATAGAGTCATTAAATCAATAAATCTTAAGTTTCACATTAAAATGATGAATTTTAATTTATCAAGTTAAATAAATCAATTCAGTGGATCTAGTCTAGGCAACACTAACTGAATTTAAGCAGCTAGCCAGCCAGCCAGCCAACATCAGAATGGAGGGCCAAGATATACAGAGGGAGGTCAGGGCAGCTCTGAGGCCAGGATACTCTGGGCTGCCCCTGGAATATCCTGGTCAGTGCAGACAGGACCTATGTGGTTGATCCTTATTTCTTTCATGCATGTACATGGTCAATTTTTCCATAAGAGCCATATAGCAGAGTCTTTCTTTCCAACTAGGAAGGGACACATTCATTGTAGCCTTCCAGGTGGTTGTCAACTGTATTCTTGACCACCAAACACTGTACGCTCTTACTCAAAAAGAACATCCATAAAAAATTCAATTCAATTCAATTTATTCGGTCTTTGACCAGTATAAACATCCATAAGATTCTTTGCAAATGTTTACCCAACCCTTCTCTTTGTTTGTTCTTTCTTTTTTACTTTCTTTTCTTCCTTCCTTCCTTCCTTCCCCATTCCTTACTTTAACCTTCCCTTGTGTCGAATTCACCTAGCAGTTTTATGTACTTCCACTTTATTGCTCAGGTTGAGCAGGTGCCCATCTATTCCTATCTTGCATGTGTGTGTGTGTGTCACCTCATGTTTAAGCAGCAGGAGGGGATTGGAAAGTGGTCTTACTTTACAACAAGAAGAGCAACAAGCCTAATGGGGAAAGAGAGCCATTTGGAAATACCTCATTAGCATAGAGGCAATGAAAGGATGAATCCTGGCAACAAAAAGCAGGGAAACTGCTTTCCAATAAATCTTAATGAGAGAGTTCCCAGGTGTTTTACTGTCAGATTGCTGATTTTTACTTAATTAGTACAGGTGCTGTCTGGGTAGGGAAGCTGTAGAGGACAAATGGCTGCCAAGCAGACAGCAAACATGAAGGCAGGCAGCTCCAAATTGGAAACTAAATATATTTGGCAAGAGTAGCTTGTTTGACAGAACTTACTGCCTCATGAAGAGTGTTTTCCTAGGCTGTTAACAAGTGTTTTCACGGTTATTGTCAAAACACACAGTTTACTGGTCTTCCAATTCTCTGCCCCATCTCCCCCTGGCCCAGTCCCTTGCGTCACTGTTTGAATCATGATGGGGGAGAAATGAAAGAGGCCATTAACTCACAGCTTTCCTCCAGTTTTAATGAAACGGGTAGCAAGCAACACCTGCTGAAATTCTCTCTTCTGCACAACCATTAAAGGTACAGGAGTCCTTTCCAGGTTTTGCTCTGAGAAGCCACTTATAGTCAACCTAGTGAATAACATGAAAGCATTCTAAAGGGATAACTAGTAACTGTCAACCACTGGATTTAATATATTTAGAGTTTTGATCTGCATAGCTCCTTGGTACTCACCATGACTGCATCTACACTGAAGAAATAATGCAGTTTAATAATGCTTTAAATGTCATGATTCAATGCAATGGAATTCTGGAATTTGTAGTTTTGTGAGAGATTTAGCCTTCTCTGTCAAAGACCTCTGTGCCACAACAACCTAAAAATCCCAGAATTCCATAGCATTGAGCCATGGCAGTTAAACTGCAAACTGCATTCATTCTGCAGTGTAGCAGCAGCTCATGACAAGCTGCAATCACCTAGGTCATGTTAACATTGAAGGTAATTCTAAAAATCTTAAAGTATACCCCAAAAAGATAGAGTAGGAGGCTAAAAGTGACATAAAGGCATACGAAAGGGTGCATATTCTTCCTAGCTCTGTAATTTCATGCACTTATTGTGTTATGTTGTTTCCTGCTATACTCAGGCAAATGGTAGAAGATGAGGGGGAAAATAGGAAGCAATCTGTAATTACCTTTGACAGAAAAAATGAGATATAATGTGGAGACCATATCAAATTGTCTCTTACTTCACATCTTCTCATCATTGCCTCAAAACCCTTAACAAAGAGTGAAGCAGCACAGTGAGTAAGGATGGAAAGAATATCTGAAGATGTTTGAAAAATTGGTCCAAAAACCTTGAAATGGAGACTCATAGACAGATGACAATCTTTGAGTTCAGCACTTATTCTGAATGAATAATGAAATTGCTCTACAGGCAAATGGTTACTTCAGCTCAGACATCAGAAAGGCTGCCAGACCCAGGAAAACCCAGAAGAGTGAAGACGAGCAACCACC
>CM034701.1:310024698-310038386 GCA_020142125.1 Phrynosoma platyrhinos | reverse complement strand
ACCCCTGTAGCGCCCTACCATTGCTGGAGCACCATCTGTGGCTACTGACAAGATATTACTCATAGATATTTTTTTCTTTGGTTGAGCCATTATTAACTGTAGAAATATATTTTTAATTAATATTTTTTGTAATTTTTTGAAATATTTTTGTAAAAAACAAACAAACTAAAATAAATACAAATATAATCATTACCATGTATGGATGTGAGAGCTGAATAGTCAAGAAAGAAGATAGGAGGAAAATAAATGCATTTGAGATGTGCTTCTGGAGGTGCTGAGGATCCCATGGACAGCCAAAAGGACAAACAAATGGGTCCTAGAACAAATCAAGCCAGAAATATCCCTAGAAACCAAAATGACAAGACTTAGACTGTCATACTTTGGACATATCTTGAGAAGGCATGAATTGCTGGAAAAGACAATCATATTAGGAAAGGTGGAGGGAAGTAGAAAGAGAGGAAGGTCACATGCTAGATGGATGGACTTTATTAAGGAGACCACGAATATGTGTTTGCAGGAGCTGGGCAGAGCAGTAGAGGACAGGGGGCCTGGAGATGTCTCATCTATAGGGTCATCATGGGTTGAGACCGACACGAGGACACTTAACAACAACAACAAATCCTAAAAGGGGACAAATCATAATCAGACAAGAGTGTAGTGAAAAATCATGCATTTGAAATTATATGCCCCTTTGGAAATTTTACAAGCAACTTCCTATGCCTTCTGTAGGTTTCCTCTATGTGTAACTTCCTGTTTTCTCTTTAGACTTACTTCTATGATCTTACCCTATTGCAGATAATATACACAGATTATAGTGATTAACAAATGATAATTATTCACTACTGTGATGCTTGAGGAATGTTATTTATACTATTGTAATACTGATGTGTATCCACTACACTGAAGTGCTGATTATAAAGTAGATATTCTAGAATATTGAAAAATAGTTTCATGATTTAGCTCAATAATGCATTTAAATCCATACTTTAGGATGAAATATGTTTAGAAATATCAGTGCTTACATCTAGAGAGGATATATTTAGAAATATGTGTATTTTGGAAAATACATTCAAAAATATGTATTTAGATATGAATATTCATGTGGAATGGATTTTTAAAAAAACATTGTGGAAATGGGATGGAATATACTTGGAATGAACACATGCAAAATGAAATAGAGTGCAAATAGTCACTATGCACCAATCCCTCTGAAATTTATATTTGAAAGTGATATTTCAAGTACGATGTAATTGTCTCATCTAAAATACCTATTCTAATATATGCATTTACACCAAGCAAAACACCACTCTGAATGTATAAAATCTAGCAGTGTTTTGTAACAACATTTCCCCCTGATACTTTTGGTATTTTGTAGGAAAAGAAAACATAAACTTGCTTTGCTATTTGTATTTCAAACAAGCCATGGAACACTGACATTTTAATGATATTTTCTATTAACTGCATTAATTAAAAACCCTATTACAATTGGTGCATTTAATATTTTTCATTATTAATTCTATTCTATATTTAAGCTTTTTTTGCATTTTATAGACATTTCTCAACCACAACATTTTTATTTCATACTTGAAATATTGTACAGTTTTTAAATTCAAATTTGCTAAAAAAAAAAAAAAAAGAATTCTACTGCTCACCGTTGGCTGGCATGAGATATTGTTAAAGTAGCAGTGGGTAGACAACGTCTCCTGTTTCAGAGCATGAATGAGTGGTCATCTTGTGTGCCCTTTTTCTCCAGTGCATGAACTCATTATACATATAGGGTTGGATCCAGGGTGAATTTGCTCATACCTGCTGAAATCAAGGAAATGCGATACTTCCCTTTATAATGGCTTCATTTCACATTGAATTCAATAGAACCTAAATACTGTTAACAACTCTGGATCCAACTAAATGAACCATAAAACACAGCCTTTATAAAAATCTGAATGATGCCCCTCTGAATGCCATAATTATATTTTGTTGTTTTGTAGGATCTTATCATGCATGAAAACGAACCATATACAACACAATATAGGATGAAGAGGGGGGCTTTGGAGGAGAATTAGATAGAGCTACATTCCAGAAAAAGTTTGTCATGCCTGTGAAAGTTTGTAACTTTCTCCTGGAAGTCCACCAAACTTTTCAAGGTTAATCCATTCTTTTGGTTTTATATCTGCTGGAATCTTCTGCAATCCAAAAAAATTAAAAAAAATAAATTGTTACCATTTTCTTCTGGAACAAACCAAGCTGAAGTCTCTGGAGAAGCACTGGGTTTTTAGAAGGGGCTTAGCAAGAAGGGAGTTGGCTTGAAGGAAAGCATGGGTGAATCATTCTATTTCTCAATCAGGTTCCATTTACACATGTTTAACTAAAAGTGCATCCCATTTCTACATTAATATGGAATTTGGGGAAGGGGTGGATCTGATCAAAATTTTCATTTAAACATATATTTGACTAGACATCCTTAAACTTTTTTTTAAATCAAAATATGCATTTCACAATACTTTTTAAATCTGCAAACTATCTCACATTTGGAGCAGAGCAAAATCTGAAGGGCAGCTTTTCCCCAGTCCACACATTAGAATATGTGGTGGTAGTGGGGTTCCACATTTTCAAATAAGATCAGATCAAATTCCAATTGTATCCCTATTAGATAGAGCAGGTGGGCAGTTTAGCAGCACAGAACTGAATGGATAGCAACCACAACTTGCATTTTCCCCAAAACTGGGCCAAAGATAAATAAAGAAAAGGAAACATGGGGAAGGGGGATAGCCATGAACATATATATTTCTAAGTACTCTTCTTCTTTACTACCTCCATTTTCTAAATGTTCACCAGAATACAAAGTACCGTAGGCCCTTTCACAGACATTATAAATATATGTCTGAACATTGGGTTTTGTTTTTTTAAAAAAGGTGATGATCCTTAGAGCCATGCTGCTAAGAGTCAATACAGAACTTGAACTAGTGCCTGAAAAACAAATCCTGTGGCAATGAATATCCTCTTGAGTACCACAGGGGTCAAGAATCAGCAACTTTCTTGCAGCTTTTGTTATGGGAAAAACAGCTGACTCAGTCGACTTCTAAACACCAGGGAGATTTTAAAAACACAGCAACTCGAGAATAGTCTATTCTGTCCTGTAATTCTACTTGCAGTGAGCCAATGCTTCCAACTTGTTTTTCTCAAAGGGCAGTCTTCTTGCTCCAGCTAAAATTTCATTATTTCATTTCAGTCACGTTCTACTTTTTCTCCTTCAAGGAGCTCAAAGTTGCCTGTGCTAAGCCCCAAAGGTTTCCCACTCTGCACTGAGTGGGCCTGCCTGTGGGTTTTCAGGCTGTGCCTCAAGATGTTTCATGATGCTGCTGCTAGCATGACTGGCTGGATAAGTCAGTTCACAGAGTGAAGGCTTTACAAAGCAAGCTGTACTTGGTTATGGAAAAACAAAAATCCTCAACAGAAGGAAACCCCCCCCCCCGCAAGGCGTCGAGAGGGGCCCTCCATTGCGTTGGCCAACTGCGAGATTCCAATGCCTTGATTGGCTGGGAGGGCAGAAAGTCCCACCCTTCCTGCACCGTCCAGCCAATCAGGGGGATCTCATGAGATCCCCAGCCCGCTGGTGATCTCATGAGACCTTGGCTCTCGTGAGATTACCAGTGAGATGTGGGGGCTATATAGCCCCTGGCTGTCACATGGCAACAGCCATTTTAGTTGGAGCAGCCGAACGACCCAACCCGCCCACCCTTTAATTAACAGCTGTTTATTATCTACTCTCAGGCTTCGGCTAGTCACCTTCAGGGGCTGGGAGGGAATTTTTTTTTACCAGAGTTATTGTGACCTGGGTTTTTCACCCTCCCTGAGAATAGTAATTAATATTAATAACAGTAATATTGTGCAGGTTATATAATGTCATAGTTTTTGTGTATTGTTGTGGTAATTTTTCACATAGTGTTACAAATTAGCTTACGCTGTCACAACTTAGGAATCAGGGTTTTGATTGGTCAATTATAATATGTTGTTTGAAAATATTGGCGGGCAGGGACCCCCCTCCCCAGGGATAATTCGATTAACTGAAATTACAAAATTGAATTAATTAATCTCAATGAAGGGTATACGTCAGTGGGTTAACTAAATTTGTTATGACGTCATAAACCATGTTGAGGACATCATAATGGGTTTACGTCATATGTTTAATTATGATGTCATTTCCTGTATAAGGGGGAGATGATTTGTTGAAATTGTGTAACTAATTGAAATGGACGTTCTTGACACATGCTATGCTGGGCGTGGTTTACCCAATGGATGATTTCGTTTTGTGCATGAACACATGTGTCAAGAACGTAAACATGGTTAATTGAGATTTTGTAAAGAAACCTGCTTTTAAGACCCTGTACAAATAAATAAAAGTTGTGGCCAGTTTTTATCCAACAAAGGCGTGCAGAATCTTTTGTGCTGATGCAACTGGCCATTTATTTACAAGAAGGTCAAGTTATGTGGGGAAATTAATTCCAGCATTCCCCGAAGTACATATAACATGTTGACTTCTGGTGACCCCATGAATTTCATAGGGTTTTCCTAGGCAAGGAATACTCAGATATGGTTTTGCCAGTTCCTTCCTCTGAAATATAGCCTATAACCCCTAGTATTCATTGGCAGTCTCCCATCCTGACCTTGCTTAGCTTTCATGATCAAGCAGGATTTGTTGCCTGACCCATGATTGTTGGATAATGTGTGAAATACTAGTGTATCCCAGAAGCAGACTAATTAGTTTCACAAGCAGAAGGTGAGCAACAATTAGTCCCACACTACCACCACACACACACACACACACACAGAGGGTCTAGCAGAGATTCAAGCAGGCATCTTTGCAAAAACATATGAAGTCATTTTACTTAGAAATACTAGTTTATAGTCTCCTCTCTTCTTTCTAGCCACGTGCCCTACTGCCTGATTGTATCATAAGATCCCATAGTTCCCCCAACATTCTTTTGTTTGATTCTCTTTGAAAGAAAATTTCTAGCTTTTCTTTTCAGACTAGAGTTATAAGATGAAATGCACAGACACTATTCTGTGGTAAACTTGCACTATCATTCTAAAAATGGGGGAGGACCCAAGGTCTGCCTTTCAATAGTTTGGGTTGATAGTTTTATGTTTATTGAATTTATATCCCAAAGGACTCTAAGAACAGCTGTTCAGAAGCAGATTGAGATATATTACAGTGGTACACCCACATTCTTATAAAGGGACTGTTTTGTGTCTTTTTCAGAGGAACAGCCGTGTTAGCCTGTTGTAGCAAAAACAACAATAAGTTTTATCTGGCATAATCTTTTGTGGGCAACCATATAGAAAGGGAATAGAAGCAAGCCTGCTAAAGCTCCTGCATCCATATGCTATTAAATTTTCAGAGACCCAGACCATTTTTTCCAGGTGGCTATGCTATTTGGTGGAAAATAGATTGTTGCCTTGGGGAAAACTATCCTGCAATCCAGCATTTTTCTGTAGTTGTGACTCAACAGAGGTACACCTTTTTGAGCACCAGAGTGGTGTTACGGTTTGAGCATTGGACTCTAGAGACCAGGATTTGATTCCTCACTCAGGCATGGAAACTCACTAGGTGACCTTGGGTAAATCTCAATCCAGAAAATCCCTGATAGGTTCACCTTAGAGTTGCTATAAGTTGGAAATGACATGAAGGAATTTCGGTTGTATTTTACAGAGAGGCAGGATATTATTATTATTATTATTATTATTATTAACAACAATATATCCTTTATCACTGCAGAGCAGTAATATAAGTGTATGGGTTACTCTTCCTTCTATTCATATAATTGGGGGGATGGGAAACAAGATGCAGATGGAAAGACCAGGATGTATGACAACCCTGCAGTGTAGTCCATTGTTTTATCCAGCCACTTGGCATGATTTTTCCCTTAGGGGAATATAGTCAGGAAGACCATCTGAGAAATAAATTTTACAAGGATGGTTAGGGGTGTAAGGGATGATTAAAACTTTCTTGTCCAGGTGTGTGAGCAAATATTGCTTCAAAAAAGCAGTTGGGAAGTAAAGTGTTAAACATCCATTCTCTCCCCAGGCCAGCCCAATGACTGGGTACAGTTGCCCAGAGTCCCAGTCAGCAGTCTTCCCTAGTCCCAAAGATAAAGATAAAGAAACTTTGAGATGCCAATCTGAGACCTTGGAGCAGACACCCTCCTGTTAAGCTACAGCCTCATAGCCCATATTCTGGCTGCAGAGGCAAAAAATTCCTTGCTTTGGTACATTATAAATCTTTTCTTTTCTACCTCAGAAGCATTCTCTCAGATGGAAGTGCAAATTATACCCCATCTAATCAAGGAATGGTGACGATATGACACATAAAACAGAATACCTTCATCAGAAAGATGCCATGTTTGCACATTCTTTTCTACTATTCTAATCAGCAGCTGCCAGCTCCTTTTCTGCTGTGTAAAATCTTTTTCGTCAAGTTCACTGGGTGAGCATTATGCATAATACTGACTTTTTGGGCTTCCTACTTTCCAGTCTTGAAGGGAATAAATCACTGGCATCCTGCTAGTGACCTAGTGGCTGATGCACTCAGTGGGATAATAATCTATTCTGGGTCATATTCTGAACTTTAAAGGAGTGATCCAAGGTGCTGGATCTATATTCCTCCAATAGGTTTAGCACTTTGGGGGACTCTTTTAAAATTCAAACTAAAGCCTGGAGGAGGTTCACCACCTCACTGACATAGAAGCCAGCAGCTATGGGGAGCAGGGAAAATGGCATAGGGGAATGAAGTGGTGTGTTCTAAGAGATGGCATGTTTGGGATCCTGAACAGGAGCACCCTACATTATAACATTTTGGCTGGCATCCTGTTAGTAACATATGCTGGTATAACACTGCTGAATGTCTTTTTAAAAATTCATTGTGTCAGGAGGAATTCACCACCTCCCTTGTATAATGCCCCCCACTTGAACAGCCTATGTCTGTATAAGCTGGATGCAAAATAACTACATTATCCTCTGGGACCTCCTACTGGTCCTCCAAAGTTATAGATTACATGGCTATTTTGCATCCAGACACAGGGATACAACCAGGTGTTTCTCTGTCACACATCATCATCACCACCACCACCTCACTTTCCACTGACCAATGAATTGCTGTGTGAGGAGGAGGGATTATGGGAATTGAGTGGAGCAGTGTTCTACATGGGTGAACTTTGTCATCCCGTGCAGGATCTCAGCCCATATTTTTCTGTGCGGTGTAGTTTCCTCTCCTATTAGTAAAGATGGAATCCTCTTAACCTACAATTGGTATTCAAGAAAGTCCCAAGGAAATTTTGTCTCATAGGTCTTCTGCTTTTTTAAAATGGTTATTTCATCCCCTGATGTTGTAAGAGAATAATAAAATAACTTTGAGCAATGCAGTGTTTCTAACAGTGCTGAGAGAACGTATAACAATTGCTATCTAATTCTGATAACACATGCCTTGCCTCCAAGAACTTTGTACTGCGGTAGAACAACTGGGGTCATGAATCATGCAGGAGTATCAGTGACAGATGAAATCTTGTGATGAATCCTTGCTCAAGATTCAATGTTAGGGGTAGACTAGGGTTGCTTCCCCCTGGGCCTTTCTTGTTGCAACTCCAATGCTATGAAACTCTTTTGCTTTCTATCTGTATCCCATGTTGCACGGTTTGCTTGTTCTAAAAACACAGCCCGTATCTCTTGTTGTATATGGTCCTTGCTGTGTGGAGCTTTCTACTTTCTTCCTGTTTGGTTGGTTTCAATTTATTGTTGTATTTTAACATTGCAAACTACTGTGAGAAGATTATTATTATTATTATTATTATTATTATTAGTAATTAATCTTTTAAAACAAAATTGTATACAAAAAACTATTACAAACTATATGTAGCTCTCTTCTTAATGTATTAAAGACAATGTTGCTTCATACAAAATAAAATCTTTCCCTTGCTCAGATGTTATTATAAGTTGCTACCTAATTGCCTACATATACCGTCTATATGTTATAGTCTTTTTACATATCAATTCCACTTCTTTAAATTAAATACTCCTTTGTTAGCTCCTTCGTTGGCTCCAATTTCATTTGCTTCTTTCTTTTGATGTTCCTAAGTCATAAATTCAAAGATATATTATTCTTTAGTTACAGCTTAAGTTCCGCATATTTTATCACAATGTGTAAAGACATTTCTATTTATCAATTCTAACATTCACCGATGCTCCTTCAACTATATCTGATAAATTTTCCATATTTGCTATTTCAAGCATTTTTAGTAACCAGGAATCTAGGGTAGGTATTTCATCGGATTTCCATTTACTTGCTATTAATAACCTAGCAGCAGTTACCATGTAAAGAACTATTTTCCACACTTTACTTCACTCTTTCATGTCAATGCATTGTACTATATTTAGAAGATAAATTTCTGGAGAGTACTCAAATGAGATATTCAAAATTTCGCAAATTAAATCATGTAAATTTTCCCAAAATTTTGTGATTACTGGACATGTCCACCACATATGATACCAAGAACCATGATCCTTATGACACCTCCAACATTCATGTTTACTATTTTTTACAAATTTTGGCTAATTTAACAGGGGTTAAGTGCCATCTGATTTCCATCTTGAAGTAGTTTTCTCTCATAAGTTGGATTTTGTAAATTTATATGTTATCTGCCTTGCTTTGTTCCATTTTTCCAATGTTAACATAACACTGAGAAGTTTCATGGTGTGCTAAAATAAGACAGAAGAAGCCTGATCCTATAGCAGTATTCTTTTCTGCAGTTCTGTGGGGCTGAACCAGGGCTATGAGACCATACAAGTGGAAGATGGCTTCTGATCTCCTTTGGCACTGTCACAGCAGAGAGAAACGTATGTCAACATAGCAGATGTTATCCTTAGGTGGCACTATAAGATAGGATAGTTGCTTTGGGTACTGGCAAAGAGAGAGAGAGAGAGATAGAGAGAGAGAATGCATCACTATTTCCATGCAATCTACACATACTCAAGAGATGGGTAGCCACCCTCTGTTTAATGACCTCCAAAGAAGGAGACTCCACCACTTCTGAGGCAACCAAAGAGTTCTTATGAGTCAAGAAGTCAAGAAACATCTCACATCTCACTGTAGTAGGAAAGAGTATGATGAGGTGAGTTTTTGCCTGCTCTGCCTGCTGTCCAGGTGTAATTGCTGGTTTTCCTTCTTCATATGGTTCTTCTTAGATCTAAGTCCATATAAAGTGGACTTTGACAGTATAGGCTTTCAGAAAAAGGACATCCTCAAATAGAGGGCTGCCCTCTGGAAAGCATTACTGTACTCTATTGTCATGGAATGTGAATACAAGTAATATACTTGCAACTTCTTCAGCACTATTATTAAGAGCCAGTAAGAGCTCCAGAGAGATCCAAAGAAACAGTGGTCTGTGAATACAGAAAGGAAGTTTTAGAGAGGTGTATCACACATATATCCAAATAGAAACATGCATTCTGTTTGTTACAATCATAGTAGTATATTAGGAGATGACAACCTATGGTAAATTGATACAACAGCAAGAAAAAGTATGAGCAAACTGGCTCATTTCTTTAGCAATGAATTTATGAAACCTCAGGAAACCTAACTGCTTCCATACAAGAGCCAGGTAATATCTTCTCATGTGATCGCAAAATATCTACATATTCTTCCAGATAGGAAGGGATTCAAGTATACACTGTGTGTGTGGGGGGGGGGGGGGGGTAACTGATAAAATGAAAGGTTTGACAATCAGACACACAAACATTTTATTCACTTGATGATCAGGTCTCTTTCCCCACCCCCACCCCAGCTTTAGCCAAATGGCAGCTGTAGAAATTAGATTCCTTGTTTGTTCCTTGTTAAATAACAGCATCAAGTTTCGACATACAGGCCTATTAACCATTTCTCCCCAGGTGCAAAGTGAATAATGAGTGGTTTCTTGTGATTGCCTAAAAACTGTATTAACTGAACAGCCTTGGATTCAGAAGACCATTGTTTTAATCTGAGTGCTAAGATTGTTGAGAGCCAGTGTGGTGTAGTGGGTTGAGTTGAATGGTAGAATGTAGAAGTCATTGTTTTTTCACAGGAGAATGATATAAAAAATGGCAGTGGATGATTTCACTTCCTTAGTCACTTCTCAAAATGCATAATGCATCTGGAGCATAATGAATGTTCTGTAATTGTATTATTACAGTTATTTAAAATAAGAAAATAAAGTAAAGGAATTACAAACCACAAAGTGGGGCAAATATGACAGTGATAACAACATTTGTGCAAATGAAAAAAACATGGATGCCACACAATTACAGTGCAAATGTGACAAGGGTAGAATGCATTTTACCAGCAATCAGCTATCATCATCATGAGTATAGCTGAAGCAGTTTTTGAACAGAATAACCCAGCATAACCAGGTGGTGTGACAAAGACCTTAGACTAGACTCTAAAATCTCTGGGTCTGAATCCTTGCTCAGCCAGATAAGCATTTTGGGTGACCTTAAGCAAGTCACAGATGGGATGCAGTGGCTCAAATGGTTAAGACACTGAGTCTGTTGATTGCAAGATTAGCAAGATGGAAATTCGAGACCCAAGTGCTACATGATGGGGTGAGCTCCCATCATTAATCCCAGCTACTGCCAACCTAGCAGTCTGAAAGCATGCAAATATAAGAAGATAAATAGGTACCACTTTGGTGGGAAGGTAAATAGCGTTCTGTGCAATCATGCTGGCCACATGATCACAGAGTAGTCTCTGACAACACTGGCTCTTTGGCTTAATAACAGAGATGAGCACCACCTCCTATGGTTGGACACGACTTGACAACCTTGTCAACAGGGAATACCTTTATCTTTACCTAGGAAAGTCACACTCTCTAAACCTCAGAGGAAGGCAAGTCTCCTGAACATAAAAACACCCTAAGTCAGAAATGACTTGAAACAACAGCAACTGTTATGTCATGTGGGCATTCAGATATTTTTTTCTGCCACAGTCTTGAAAACACAAATTTGTCACAACAAATTAGCATCCAGCTAAACATAAGAAATTTCACATCAGAAGCTTTATCACAATATGATTACTGCAAAAACTGGTTATGTGAATCTATCTTAAAATATTTCATTGCAGCAAAAGGAGGTAAAAGAAGATTTTGATGTGTGGAATCTCAGTGATTGAGAACTCGGTTCCAACTTTATTATATTATTAAATTTATCTGTAGCAGTATTTGAGCAGGACTATTTCACACAATCTACAGAACATAGCTGCTGCCTTTGGTTGTGCATACCACTGGGCATGAAATGTCACTCATAACTCTGCAATCTAATATTTTTGACAGTGTGGTCTAGAAGATGGAGAGCTTATTTCTTTATTGACTGACTAATCTTTCCCACTTTAACAAAAAAATTCCATTGGTCTTGCCTCCCAACCTCTAGTTCAGTTCTGTGTTGACAAAATTAGATCAGTCTGTCTAAAATAATTATTGCCTTTTTTGTTGTTGATTTCCTACCAAATAGCAGCTAAATTCACACTCAGTTTCACATTTATTGATGGGTTATTTTCCAGTGTACTATGTGACCTAAAATGATCTTAGTCATTTTCAGTTGTTTTGTTACTGTGGAAAATTTCCCTCCCATTTAGTTCTGCTGGGTTTTTTTTCCTTTGTAATTTTATAGCCATCATTTACATAGAATAAACTATTACAGCAAACAATTAGATTTAGATTGGAACTAATAGTGTATATCCAGCTCTTAGAAAGTTATTTTTAGAAATAACTGCTTACATTTATAGGTCTAATCCCGAGTTATTTCCAACTTTTGGAGACCCACTGAAATGAAGGAGACTCAGCACTTATATAAGTCCCATTGATTGCAATGGTTGATTCTCTAGTTCAGGGGTAGGCAACCTAAGGCCCGGGGGCCGGATGCGGCCCCCCGAGGCCTTTGGACCAGCCCCAGGCCAGTCCTGCCGCCACCTTCGCCCCCCACCATGATGATATTGATTATTGTTGTTATTACTTGTTCTTGGGGTTTTCTTGGCAAAATCTCCACAAGGCTTTTGCCATGGCTTTTCTGGGGCTGAGAGAGTGTGCATGTATATATATATTTTTTAAAAAATATTTTTATATTTATTTATTTTATTTATTTACTTATTTATTTTTGGTGCTTTGGCCCCCCAGTTGTCTGAGGGACAGAAACCCGGCCCCCAGCTCAAAAAGGTTGCCTACCCCTGCTCTAGTTGATACTAATGTTGAGGTTAACTTACAGTTTTATGACCTGCCCTCCAAGGAGTCAGTTATTATTAAAATTCTGGTTGTTTTTTTTTTAAAGTAGCTCTTTTCTTTCTCATTGTTCACTTTTCTATTAAAAGTAACTTTTAATAGAAATTTTGAGGGGGCTGCAAATACACAAAACTCATGTAATCCCTTAAAATTGGCTGGGCATACTCAGAAGGTTGGAGGACTATGTTCACCATCACTTTCCTTGAACTGGAGGAGATAATCTGGGAATGGAAAGCCATTTATTGTTGAGGGAGGGTGCAGTTTTCTGTTGTTTCACACTGGGAGGAGGGCCTTAAACAGTGTTAAATTGCACTCCCAGAAGTAATTTTGGGACTGAAAACTTAGTAGAAAGATAAAACTGATTTTAAATGCTTGAGGGTCTGGGTCTCCCAAAGGGTTCATGAGTTTCCCAGGGGCCAAAATACTCCAATTTTTTCCCCATTATGTATTTGGTTTTCTCTTCTTTGATGTCTATAAACAGCCTGAATCTGCCATTTCTGTCTTCCCTTTCTTTACGTTCAGTCAACATTAATCATCCCAGTTACTAAATCTGATTTGTTGCAATCTAAATAAAATCAGTAACTGCATAATAGTTATTAAACACAATGCCTTTTAACTTCATTTTTCAAGAAGTACAAATTGTGTATAAACTTGTACAAATGGGATTGGTGGTTCCAGACAAAGTAGTCAAAGCAGTGTTGCTGTAAGGCTCTGATCTCAAAATGCCATCACGTGTCTCTTGGGGGGAATAAAATTGATTCTGCCCATCTAAAGGGGTTCCCGGGCACTAGGGAACCTAAAGATTGCCTTACAGTGCTAGAAAACCTGGGTACTTTGAGTTTCACCAAAGTTACACAGTGAGGTGCTCCAGGCTGCAAAGCAGATAGCCGACTGTATGGGGAAAGAGTGAGTGGAGAGCTTTCCCCCCTCACTTTAGTTCAAGTAAGTCGCCAAACTTCTTGAAGACTCTGTTTGTTATGTGCCTTCTAGTCATTTCTGATTTATGGTTACATTAAGTCAAACCTATCACAGGGTTTTCTTAACAAGATTTGTTCAGAGGTTTCCCATTGCCTTTTGAGAAAATGAAAGTGTGACTTACCCAAGGTCACCCAGTGGGTTTCCATGGCTAAGCAGGGGATCGAACCCTGGTGAGAGTTCCAAATATATTTACATTATCTCAAATTTCCTCTTCTTTGATATCTATAAACAGCCTGAATTTACCACTTTTATCTTATCTGTCTTTATATCCAGTCAACATTAACATTAACTCTCCCAGTGACTAAATCTGATTTGTTATAATCAAAATAAAATTAGTAACGGCATAATAGTTATTAAACACAATGCCTTTTAACTTCATTTTTCAAAAGGTACAAATTCAATAACGGGGGGGGGGGG
>CM034701.1:309995049-310005083 GCA_020142125.1 Phrynosoma platyrhinos | reverse complement strand
TATATATATATATCTTTCTTAAGGGCTTCTTTTTGTAGTTCTGTTATTTTTTTCTATTATTTGATCATTCAGATATCTATCCATTTTATCTTCCCTAATTCCTTTTTCTTTGGAAAGATTTGAGATTTTTTTAAAAAAATCGTTTATAGATATTTGATCTGTGACTATTTTGTCTTTTTGTCTTAATTGATTAATAATTCTTTTCTCTCTTTCCTTTCTCAAACTATATGCCAGAAATTTCCCTGGTTTATTTGCGGATTCAAAAAGAAAATGTTTCATAAATCTCATTTTCTTTTCTAATCGTTCAGTCATAATTATCAATATTTATTTCTGTTATCCTATTATTTCTCTTTGTCTTTATCATTTAAATTTATCTTTAAGTACTCTTTTCTTTTTTGTATTTCATTTTCTAAATTTTTGATTTTTTTGTTTTTTTATCTCAATTTGATGTTTTTTTTATTTTAAAAAAAAAACTCTTATGAAAGCTTTAGCTGCATCCCAAATGGTGGAGGCAGCTACTTCATTATCTAAATTCTCTTCAAAAAAGAAGTTTAACTGATTTTTAGCTTCTTCTACTAAATTTTCATTTCTTAGCAGGTTTGCATTTAATTGCCGTCTAAATGATTTAATGCCATTCCATATTGCCATTGAAATGGGATTATGGTCAGATCAAATTTTTTGATGTACTTTTATTTTATAAACTTTCTGGATTAAATGTGGTGAGACAAAGAACATATCAAGTCTTGCCCAAGAGTTATGTGGGTTTGAGAAAAAGGTATATTCTTTCCTTTCATTATATATAAGTCTCCATACATCTTTTAACCTTAATCTTTCTAACATTTCAAAGAAGCTTTCTGGTAATTTCCCTTGATTTGTCCTAATGGTTTTTGTTGAATGTCTATCTATTTGGCAGTTAAAAAGTCTGTACAGATGATTTTATACAACTGATCCCCATCACTGAAAAATGATATTAATAAGCAGAAATGGTCAACCAAAATAATCAAGGGAATCTTTTTCTTGGAGGAAAGGTGACGAGGTGTGTGGCTGCTTAGTTTAAGAGGGGGGAAAGACAAGGTTCCTGCCACATTGCAGAATTATCATGCTCCATCCTATGGAATCCTGGGATGTGTAGTTTGTCATGGCATCAAAGCTCTCTGACAGAGAAGTCTAAATATTTCACAAAACTACAAAGCTCAAAATTCTATAGCATTGAGTCATGGCAATTAAAATGGTGTCAAACTGCTTTATTTCTGCAGTGTGGCAGAAGCCTTGGTCTCAAAAGTGCTACAAGTTCCCTTTGCATTCAGTTAGCTGGGAGTAACTTGCATTGAACGTTATGTGCATTACTACTGAGTGAACTTGTATAACACTACCTTGTGAATGACCCACAAAACAAACATATACACATTAATTGCATATATTCTAGAATGGTAAATATATTAATCTGTTCCAATAAAAACAACAAAGAGACCAAGAAATTGATCAGAGCACAAGCTTTCATAGCCCATTTCACAAATTCAAGAATTGTTGCCCAGAACTTCAGGTATATGCATAGAAAGCACATGGTTGTGGGTTGTGTGTGAGAGAAGGGATTGATGATAATAAGATCAGAGAAAGATTTCATGTGAAAGAATTGGCACAGTCACTGACATCATTAACAGCAGTCATGAGGTTGTTTGTTGGTAATACTGACTTTCTTCCATTAGATAACCAAATTAACCTTTGTTTGATATGAAACCTGATTTAGATTTCTAGAGAAAGGTGGAAGTCTCTTAACAAACTCATTTTACACCAAAAATTCTTCTGTTCTATAGATGCAAGTGTCTCTAGAGGCTTGAATCAGGATCATAGATGGGTTGTTTGTTTGGATTTAAATTACATTACATTATAAAACCTATCCATGTGTTGCTGTCCTGTATTGCTATTTATGCCTTGTGAACCACTTTGGCACATCTCTGCGGGAAATTGCCATAAACATTTATGTAAAAACAATAAGAAGAATTAAGCAGGATCTACAGATACTGAAAGTACAAAGAAAATGCCAGCTTTTCAGATCCTAGTCTATATTACAGTTCCTCATTCCAACCTAGATTATATCAAAAACATAAATTAAGGCTGGAGTGCCCTTTCAGAACCCTTAAAATATTCAAGCAATTATGTTTTTATCAAGTTAATTGGAAAAGTCTTTATCTTATGGTTGTTTGGCTTTTACTGTTTTTTACTCTTCTAGCTATGCTTTTCAGGTCAAACACAAATAATTGACCAGTAGCAAAAGCTGAATATCACACAGGGAGGGATTTTTAATCTGTAATAAATGTAGAAGGGCACTTAACTTTCTCTTAGCCTTTGCTTCAAGCTCAGTAAAAGTGATTTCTTCAGATGAAGGATGAAATTCGTATAACCTTCAATGAAGCTATAAGAAATACATATATGACAAAGATGAAACTCCAGGATGTGCATGTGTTCTTGCACTCAAGATATTAATACAATCTTATATGTTGAGATTATACAAATATATATATATATATACTTTTCAATCCTACTGAAACACAGAAGACTACATTTGGTACAAATGATTGCACTTTAAACCTGAATCACCCTCCCCATATTTGAAATGTTCATAATTCACGGTAATTACTAGAAACCCTATGATTTACTAACATTTTGTGTGGGTTTGTAAGATTTAGACCAAGTGCAGCCTCTTACTATAGGGTTTTTATGGCTTGCCCTCATTATGTCAACATGACAAACTAACCCTACTAAAACATGCCAAAACTGTATAGGCTATGCATGGATTACACCAAAGGTATTTAGCTTCTGACAGTAGTTCTTATATCAGCCTTTGCTATGGACAGGTACTTTACTTAATTCATTGCAAATCTTCAAAGTTAGCCTAATTGAGTTAAATGTTTTAAAGGAACTGCAAAAATTAATCCACCCTTGGCTATGTTGTACTGCAACATTTCTGTCTGTAGGTTAGTCACAGTGCAATTAAGATTGCACTTCAACATTTAAATGTTGGAAGAGAGAATTCCAAAAGAAAATCTGCATGTACTTTATTGAGTACAGCAAAGCCTTTGACTGCATAGATCAGGAAAAGCTATAGAATGATCTCAAAAAAGAAAAAAGGAAAAAAAAGGGAGTAGCACTACATTTGATTGTCCCTGATGCATAACCTCAGGATAAGAGTCTGCTATCGTAACTGAATATGGAAAAATAGAAAGTTCCCAATCAGCGAAGAGATCAGGAAAGGCTGCATACTTTTACCCAATTTATTCAACCTGTATGCAAAAAATATTATACACAGAGCAGGCTTAGACTCAGAGGCAAAATGAGTGAAGATCAAGGAAGCAACCAAGATATGCTGATGACACAATACTACAAGCAGAAAGCAACAATGACCTGAAGCAATTACTGAAGAAGGTCAAGGAAGGAAGTGCCAAGGTAGGCATAATGTTGAACATTAAGAAAATAAAAATAATGGCCATGGAAAATCTACAAGAATTCATTCTAGATAGTGAGAAAATTTAAATAATCAAAACGTTCCCACACCTTGGATCAAACATTGATCATAATGGAGACTATAGTCAAGAAATTAGAAAAAGTTAAATTGGGAAGGGCAGCTATGAAAAAACTGGACAAGATCCTAACATATAAAAATATAACCCTGAACTCAAAAGTTAGGATCACCCAAGCCATCATATTCCACATCACCATGTATGGATGTGAGAGCTGGACAGTGAAGAAAGCCAATAAAAACAAAATCAACTAATTTGAGATGTGGTTCTGGAGAAAAATGCAGAGTGGCATCAACAGCCATGAACCAATGTTCAGAAATTTTTGGCAGCTTGTGTAGTGTTTGAAAAAAATCATCAGTAAACTGACCCTTAAGTTTGAGCCAGATTGGTGAAATTTTTAGAAAAAGTTCAGACTCCTGCCTGGAGTGGATAAATTGAAAGTTTATGAATGGTGACTTGTAGCACTGGTGGCTGATTAAAGGCATCATGGGAGGTCTCCTAGGCAATGATGAGGCCACTCAGGCTTTTGGGGGACCAATGAAGACTTGGCAATCTATGTTCATACATAATCCAGGATGCATGAACAATGGCCATTGAACTGAAGCAGGAGATTGAGGTAGACCAGGACATCTGGAACAGAGGGAAGAGAACGATGGTAGCAATCACTCTTGTGTAGGAGAGAAGGTGAACAAAAGCAGTGACCTTGACCTGCAATGTAACATCAATGCACAGGTGTGGCAACAGGACAAAGATGTAACAGGAACTGGGAACCAAGAATGGCAAACACAGGGATCTTGGAGAACATCAGGAACATTGGAGAACACAGAAGAAAGGACATCTGGGGATTTGTAGGATATCAGGAGGACAGCTGGAATATTAGCACCAAATGCATGACATCTGGAATGGTGGAGGACCAGTATGAAGGGCTGTAAACCGGTGTAACTGGGCATCATGGGATGTGGATTGAAGAATTGTCTAGTACTTCTGTGAAGCTGCACTCCTTCCTGTTCAGGCACAACATTATTCATTATTAGAGCAAGAAACAGGCTACAAATTAGCATGCTTGCTGCACATCAACTTTGTGGCAGCTTCAGGCACCGGTGGTGTCAGATGAACAATATGGTATGAACCTGTAAATTAAAATTAGTGTTAATAACAGGTAAAGAATAGAGGCACTGTGCCTTTAAGAAACTCTGCAGTGTCTAATTTTGGCTGGCTCCAGCTTCCTGGTCAATGATTGGAGAATGATTGGAGATTTAGCCCAAAAATCAGCAAAAATCACTCAAAAATGACCAAACGGTAATCTTTTTAAGCAAATGAACATATTTGTGTAGCCGATGATTAGCTTAGTCGGTCTATATGTTTATTTTGTAGGGCAAAAGGCAACTCACTCTAAGTCAAAAGCAATGGGGTTGTCCTGGAAAATCACCAAAAAAATATACACAGTTGCCTCCGCAAGGAGTCCTGACCCAGGCGTTAGCCTTAGTGGTGTTGCCTCAGTGCAGTCCAGCCAACCTGCAGGGGTTCAATGAACACTCCCATGGGAGGAGTACATTGAGCCTCAGGGTTTCAGCAATGGCTCCTAAGAAGAAGTCAAAAGGACTGTACAATGTATTACTTCCAAGGCTACCCCCCCCATGTTAGTAAAAAAAAAAAAATGGGTGGAGAGAAAAAAATCAAATTCTCCACTCTCCCTTAACAGTTTAAATAATAGAAGCAAAATCTCTCTCTTTGCCTGGCAGAGAAGGGCGACTTGGCAAGGGAACAGAGCTCTAGGAGGAGAGATAAGCTTCCTGTTGGATTGTATTAAATTCAGCCACCTTTTTCTTTTTCTTGATCCACATCACAATGGCAATGGTGGTGACTATGATAGCAATCTGTAAACATAAAATTATGGCTATGGGGTTAATCAGCATGTGTAAAATGGCCTATCCTGTCTTGGATCAGTCAAAATCCCCCCACCCCAGGTTTTCAGATATGCACTTTATTTCTTGGGTTATCTTAATTATTTTTTTGTGCTTTTAAATCCACAATCATTTTGAACTTTTCTTTTGCGTCTTTTATTTTCTTTACAATCTCACTTAGATTAGCCAATTGATACAACCATTTGGATACTGGGAGCTCCTGTTCCAGATGGATTTGGATTTCATTTGCATTAATTTGATAAGGAGCCTCCATTGCATAATCCTGGACCATTTCATGTAAATAAAATTCTTTTCCAAAGCAATCTCTCAAATGTAACCAGCAAAAACATGGATTCTCCAAATTCCGGTCTATTTGGAGCTCATATTCTAAAGGCATGATTTTAACAAAACTACAGGGGGTTGTGAGGCAGAAACAGTTGTGGGTTAATTGTACTAAAATGGTCCTTTGAACTGGAAATATCACATGTTCGATTATACGGTCTATGGAAGTAGCTTCTAAAGTATCAACACAATGAATCCATGTATTTACTTTTGCCCATCCAGACAGATCAAAGAGATGTGTACCATTGCTCCAATGGAACAGCTGGTCAGGTAAAATAGTAGTGTTTGCTTTCGTTATAGGGAGACCCAGGTGTGATACTGGGTGTACTGTTTTTAAATTCCACACCCATTCATGATAAATTCCAGGTTGTAGAGTAATGCTGTGCCACTGAGCTCTAGTTATTCTCATTAAGTCTATAGGATATTCCAAAGAGTCTGGATAGTGATCTCTAAGCAGACTGAGAACCTCAGGGTGTATTAACTTCATTAATGTAGATTGTACAAGCTGAGAGGCAAATGCAATCAAACTACTTTGCAAATTACAATTGACAAATTTAAAATACTGTTTTGCAAGGAATGGCCCAAGTCTAAAATGATCTTTTCCATGCCAACCCAATGCGGCATTACATGTCCTATTAAGTCTGTGCCGTGTTAGTAAGTCCTGAGGCAATGGAAACTCCCAAATCCCACACTCTAGAACCCACAAGTCCCAGTTTTTTGCTTTAATTTCATCATCAATGGCATTCAAACCTGCTCTCCCTGTTCCCAGACTTCCCAATACTGTATCCATCACATCCCATTTGGATCTATAAAGTGAATATTCTATTGGTTGCCATCCTTTTCTAATTGCTCCCATTATGCCCAAGCAGCTTTTAGATAAGAGCTCAGGCAGGAATTGTTCTGGCCATATTTACTGTGGTTAGATTAAGAATCAGAGTAGTTAAAATTGGCTATGTCTCTGAATATACAAAGGTGGAAACATCTTGGCGGATTACTATGTTTCACAGATATGTAGAAAGTTCTTTGAGAATTTTGGGGGAAAATATAGGAATACAAGGGCACCCCAAACAGTGACAGGTGACATCACAATTTGCAGGCATTCTGGTGATACTAGCACATGTGGACAGCCTGGTTTTCCATGTCCATGTTGGATGACATTGAACAATAGTGAGAACAGTGTAAAAAGCTGAGGGCACTTTGCTCAAAGGGGAATCAAAATGAATGTTCCCACACTCCTGGAGTTAAAGGGACCTTTCTGGCATTTGCCTCCATCCATTTGTGCCCTTGGGGGCCAAACATGATGACCTTAGAGTGATGTTTTTATCAGTATTTATATAAAGCCTTGTGATCACTCTTAAGAGAAGTCTTTTATCATACCATTCACTGGCTTCTTCCATCGTGTCAAGGACTTCAAAAATGCGGGGTATGGGAGTGCCAAATGACAATCGGCCTTGATGTTATATTCCCAGCTAGTATTGAACTGGGTGGGATAGGTGAGCAGAATGGCACTTACTCTCTCCTGTGTTAAAATCCACCACATCCACAGAAACAGAAACTGTGCCATCTCTTACCCTTGTAGGGAAACAGAGAGGCAGTTTTGAGTTCCCAACTGCCATTTTCACCAGAAAAGTCTTAGACAAATCTATTGGAGGCACTTCAGGCCAATCTCAGCTCATAGGCTTGACAGGGACAGGACCTCCCTTCCACTCTTTCAACTGGGAAGAATGAAAGCATTTAAGTTTGTCCCCATGTTTGTTAGGAATGCAAACCTGATAAACTGCTTGAGACACTCTCTCAGTGATTCTGACAGGAACCTCCCACTTAGCAGGCAAGGCATGGCAATTTTGGGGAAAAATTCTATACAATACAAGCGGACCTACCTCCCATTGCTGAGGATTTCTAACCCAACCAAGTCTTCAGTCCATGGCCTGCATGTTCTTCCTGAGTTTCTCTGTGACTTGTTGATGGATTTGACTGATGCTCTGCACTAAGGACCTTACCCATTCTTGATTTGATATTATGAGTTCCAAGCCTGAGGGGAGAATAGCATTTAGTCAAAAAACCTTGGGCATGAGCATTTTGCATCCCATCATGGCCTGGTGTGGTGTGAATCCATGGGAAACTATAGTTCCTCTAATGGCCATCGGATGATTGGAGATTTTACATCCCAGTCTCTTCTAGAGAGTTTTACTACCTTCCATAGTGCCTCCTTAAGGGTCCAATTAGCCCGTTCAATATACCCTGAGCTCTGAGGGTGATGCACAATGTGAAACCTATGGTGGATCCCCAATGCTTTGCAGAGTTCCTGCATGACTTACCCAGAGAAGTGGGTCCCAGTATCATGATCTAACACACATACCATACCCCACCTTGAAAAAATGTGATTAAACAAAATTTGGGCAGTTATGATAGCGGTATTGTCCTTAGTGGGGAGGGCTTCAATCCATTTGCTGAATGGATCTATGATTGTGAGGCAGTACTTGTTTTGCCTTAGAGTAGCTAGTAGGGAGCCAATGAAATCTGTCTGGAGACATATCTTTTGATTCTCTGGTGGTGGATCAGAGCCTTGGAGCCACTTTGATCCGCATTAACCATGGCACAGGATAAACAGTTGTCTACCCATTGATCAATTTTGGACCTCATCTGTGGCCACCAACCAGTGTCCCTGACTCTCTCAAACATAGCTTGCTTGCCCTTGTGTCCAATTTCATCCACAATGCCATCCACATAGGATAAAACATGACGGCACGATGAGGGATGAAGTTTTTTCCACATTTTTACCACATGAGAATGGCATATACTGGGGCTGGAGTGAAACCCTTGAGTGCAGCATTTGAACACATGCTGAATCCCACACAATTCAAATGTGAATTTGTATTAACAACTGTCATGTAGCAGAATAGAATGTAAAGCATTGGCCAGGTCTATAACGCTGTAGGACTTCGCTCCGGCTGCTATAGTGGCCAAGCTTTCGTTATACTTTGCTACCACTGGAGCTACCGGGGGTGTAACTATATTGAGGGCCTGAAAGTCTACTGTCATCCTCCATCTGACTCCATCTGCCTTCAAAATGGGACACAGAGATGTGTTGCAAATGGACTGCATTAGCATAATGACGACCCATCTCAACAGTCCCTCTATGGTTTTGGCAATCCCTTCCTCGGGGGTATCTGTATTGTTTCTGGGGAGGGGGATCCTTTCCTTCTATCAACACATGCACCCTTGACTGTGCCACATTCAATCTTGTCCTTAATTGAAACCTCTGCAAAGTCAACCACTCATGGGTCAGATGGAAGAGAGGCACAGGGGCTTGTAAAGAAGCACATCTATGGATGGCTGAGATCTGCAAAGGACCCTCCTCCAGCTGCCACAGGAAACTATTCGCTAGATCGATTGCTAGTTTGTGGTGCCACAGAAATGTTATGCCCATGATGCCATCATCCTCTCCCTGATTTTTGCATGCCTGGATGAGATCTGAAACAGAGCCAACCTCCAGTGGAATGCCCTTCCAAATGGAGGCTTGCTGCCATCCCTATCCATATCCCACCAGTGCCATGCTCGCAAGTGTCTTGAGACCTACATTAGCCAAGTTTGGGTGGAGGATATTGACCATGGCTCCTGAATCTACTAATAGTTTCATGGGCTTTTGACTGAAGGCATGGCCAATCCATGCCTCCACCATGGGGCATCCCCAAAAGTCCAGGGCCAAAATTGCTATGATTTGTTGACACTGGGATTTCTATCTGTAAAAGTCCTTTTGTCTGGTACTTTTTCTCCATGGCTTGGTTCAGAGCTTGTAACAATTCTAAGAATGGCTTTTTGTCTAAGGATTTCAGATTCATTCTTAAATCCCTTATTTGCTTCCAAATTTCTCTCCTAACTTCCAAATATGCTTGGGTGTTTGGTTCATACCCTCCAGAGTTCTCCCTGGGAGGACCTTTCTGCTGTGAGTTGAAATTGGATCTGAATCCTCTCTTTACAGTGTTGAAGAATCCTCCTGACTTGTTTTCGGATCTCCCATACTCTTCATTGAGGGGTTTTGAATGAGGATCATTATTCTTATATGTGACTGCATGGATTGGGTCTCCTTTTGTCTCATTTTTCTTATTCCCACCTTTGAAAACCTTGCCTGTGGTATCTACCATCTCCTTAGCCATTTATTTTTGGGCTTCCTGCATCCAAAAATCCTGGGAGGCTCCCTGGCTCCCATAAAGCCTGGCCAATCAAGTTTTGCCAGTCACACTGACCCCAGAAGCCATTTAGCTGATTC
>CM034701.1:309978219-309994949 GCA_020142125.1 Phrynosoma platyrhinos | reverse complement strand
AAAGCAGTGCCTCCAATTCCTAACTCTCTCAGGCGGTCTAAGAGGATGACATGATCTATGGTATCAAAGGCCGCCGATTGGGTGTTCTTCACAGTGAATTTAAGATTGGGTGTTCTTCACAATGAGGTAGATGGCTCCCAATAAAATCCCTAGCATCTTTTTCCTGGGGATTCATCAACTCATTTTGATATTTCCCTCTCAGTATTGTACCTGGCCACAGGATCTGTACCACATACCTTATCCAAGCATGCACTTCCAAATTAGATCAATCATAATTTGACGTTGTGACCTCAAAGCATCCAGCATGACTAGAATCCATGCATAGCCTAGCCACCTGTGTTAGATATTGTCCCCGTGCCTTAGACTATGAAAAAATGATGGTGGATATCCACTGTACTCCTGTTTGAGCATTAAGCTTGCCCAGGTGGTCCACCACTATTTTGATCTCTGTTAGGGTCTTCAGAGTAGTCTCTATAGAGATTTTTGTGACTGTCCCATCCTCATCCATTCTTTTGGTTTCTATAGTTCTCCTAGTCCTTATGGGATTCACTGGGACTGAGGTGTCTATAGAAAGCTTTTCTTCCATGGTGGTGTATAGGGGTTGTGGGGCCACTCCTCCTGTGTTTTCCCATTGGGGATTGTATGGGTGGAGTGCTTTGGCATCTTTGGGCCAAGACTCATGAAGGATCTTGGTTTGAGATGCTAACTCTAAGATTTTACTGTGGGTACAATTGCTGCATTAAGATTTATTCTTGCTTCCAATTCTTTAATGCAATGTTTGCATGCAGTATGATTAGCTTGCACTGCTTCCTCCATATTCCTAGTCAGTAGGAAGTCGACAGTTTGTTTTGCCTAGTTTTATTTTTCTTCTAGTTCCTCTATACGATTGCACAGGGAAACCTTTTTGGCTCTCTCTGCCCATTGGATGGTATCATTAATATTGTGTGTTAGCAAGGAATTCTCTGCTCCCTTCTCTCTGATTTGTGCAACTAATTCCCCTATTTGAATCTTCAGGGCCCCCGTTTCTGCACTTAATTTCTGATATTCCAGGGTTGCTTTGTGAGCTAACATCCGGATTCCCCATGATGCCTATCTATTCTTTTCAGCTTCAGATACTCCTTTTAACCCTGCCTTTGCTGGTTTTGCATTGTATACCTCAAGCAAGTTTGTGAATGGTTCCTCAGTGAGGAAGCCTTCTGCCTTCCAGGGATTAGGTTCCTTTTTAAGAATCCACTTCTCTAAGCAGCTCCAAGGCTGTTCCTCCTTGAACAACCATGCTGCTGCTGGTGAGACACCTTCTACCACAGCTTTCTCTTCCATCTTTTCTCTATAGAACTCAGGGGGTTGGGGGTAGACCTTCCTGCCACTCATTCGCTACAAAGGGCCACCTTGTAGAATGCAACCTCAATGGGTTATCCCAGGGGTAAGCAACCTTTCCCCCTTAAGGGCCAAGGGACTTCAGCTCCCAGAAGCCTCAGCCATGTTGGCCAATAGTCCCATGTTGGCCAATAGCTCCTGGGATTCTGGGAGCTGATTCTGGGAGTTGTCCCTTGGCTGGACCAGGGCCAGGAGTCTGGTCCTTGTGATCCTTTTCACTGGGGAGCGCTGATGCTCTGTCCCACTGGAGCTAAGACCGTGGCCGATTTAAACAACACCAGGGCTTGTGTTCCTAGCTAGACTCCTGCTTTGAGTTCTTATTATTCCATCTTCCTACCACCTTGTCAGATCTTCACCAGAGTAATCTCAATGGATCGGCCCTGCTTAGGGAGATCAGACTAGATATTCCTCTAATTTCTCTAATATTTTCCTTGTGAAAGGTCTTATTACCAGAGGAGAAATGATCTGTTTCTTGTTGCTTTATTGCCTCTCATGACCAAGGATCATGTTGTTACATCTTCCTACCACTTCACCAGAGCTTCATCTGAGTAATCTCAATGGATCCACTCCATGTAGGGAGGTCAGACTAGATGTTTCTGCCTAAGAGTGTTCCACGCAAGGTCTTACACCAAGGGAGGGGAGACTTAACCTTGGGGATTTTTTTAATATTAACTCAAATGGTTAGCAGGAGGCAAACCCAGCATTTATGGAGGTGGCTAAGGGATCAGATGCATAGACACAAGATTTTTATGAATTAATTTGTATTTTTATTAAGGGATCAAGCATATAAAAACATACATTCACTCACACATTCACACAAGGTCTCAGGAATAAAGCAGGTTAGTGTGGGATAGACCTGTCTGGGGTGCTCCAGATGAATGGATGTAAAGATGGACTGGACCAGGAGAAAGGATAGGAACATGGAACGAGTTAGAGCTGAATCAGAATTCAAAGCAACGTAATGTCACCAGGAATCCTAATCACACACACTTAACCAGAATTTTGGTAAACTATTTATAGGCTGAAAATAGCCCTGGGTGAAGATATCTGGCTGTATATCAAAGGCAAAACAAACATTTAAGGATTTCCTTGAAAGAGATAGTTTCCATTGGCGGTTAGTGAAGCTTATCTATCTTGCAGCCAGAGCCCATCTTGAGGTGTGAATCTTTTTGTTTTGCAACTCCTAAAACTAGGTGTTTGATCTGTAAATTAAGACTGAAGTCTACATGACCACCTGGCTCCAATGGTGTAAGTGACTGTCTTGCTCTTGGGTTAATAGGGGAATAGAGGTTTCCATTTTAGGGTCATGTCAGAACTGTGCACACAGAGAGGGGAATGGAAAAATGCTCCATTTCTGATAACAACAAGAAGGTGGAATTCTTGTTCACAGTAGCCATGTTGGAACAGACGAAAGGCTATGGTTCTAGTTCAGCCCACAAGAGCAGGACAGGAGTACAATGGTACCATCTTGCTACAGCCATTATTAACTTTTTGCAGAGGCAAGAAAGCCTGAAGTACCAGTGAAAAAGGCTTCTTTTTAAAATGAAGGAAAGTCTTCTTAGAACACCCTTACCAGGGGATCCTTCCACTCTATCCAGTGGCTCACTGTGGCAGTGCAACAGCTCCTTCAACTCCATTTTGAAAATACCTGCTGTTTTTATCAGTCATTTGGCATTTTGAAACCACATCTGTTTTTCTGTCTTGACAATACTGATTCTCAACAATGAGCTCCACAGTACATTGTTCTCTTGCATTCTATGTAGTCAGGTCCTAATTAAAACCATCCTCACCTTTATTGCCTTCTATTCTCCTTTTCCACTTATTCATTACATCCAAAGGCCTTGGTGAAAGAACTATCTAGTTATTTCCCATAATGATGTGACAAGTCAGACAATAATTTTTGTTGCTAATGGCCACATCCCTCTGTTCTCATGGTCTCCTCTACACTGCCTTTTTTGTTGTTGTTACTCTCAACCAATTCAGGTAACTGAAATGGTCTCCTCTTAAAAGTAATGAGCTGATCTTGACTGTGCTGCCCTTACTCTGTAGGGAGAAAACAGGGACAAAAGCATCATGGGCCTAAGAATGGCCTGGGGTGAAAATAGACTAGGAAAAGCAGGATGGCTTAAGGAATTCCATGTCACCATAAGGTAGTTCACTTTCTGTCTAGACTCACACTAATTTTGCTGATCTCTAGCTTTCAGTTATCTATGGACTGCTATTTCCATATGACCTACAATAAAAACATTTCAATGATGGAATCTGATTGCCACATGTTTCTATATAGGATAGTAACAAAAGCTACACTTTTTTATTTACAGACTGTACGAGAAGCCTTGATGGATAGGATAAAAAGAACTATCTAGTCTAGCATAGTTGCTAACCAACTGCCCATGGAAAGCTGTCAACTGTTGCGATGCTATACAAACAAGTTTTCTAATAAGCCTCATATGGAACTCATAGAATATGTTCTGTCTAGTAAACTCATAAAACCAGAAGACCAGAATCCTTTGTTTCAACATCATAAGAAGAGATCTGTTAAAGGAAATCAACTGTCCATCTAATTCTAATCCAGTATTTATTTATTTATTTCATAATGGCCAACAACTGCTTTTTGTTATGAAAGCAATGGACTTTTTGTTATTCCTACAGCTTGTTTTGAGATACTGAAGTGTAAATCTTCACTGATCTCATTCTCTGGAAACTTCTGGAAACAAGAAGCAGCAAAATTATTATCTGTACTTGTGAGCTAGTGAGATATTTTCTGCCAATATCATCAAGATACTGCTGAGCCTGTATCATGTGTGAGCATATTTGCTCAAATCACACACTGCCTTCTTGAAAGGACTTCTACAATTTAGAAACACTGGATTGGTTGTCTGCATCCTTTCCATTGATCAAGTATTTCTGTGCTTGTTGTGTTTATGTGCTTTGCTTCACAAAGGAGGATGAAAGCAATTTTGCATAAAGACTTTCTGTACAAATTGCAAAAGCTTTGATTTCCAAAAAATCTCTCTTTCTTACACTAGAAATGTCAGATTTCCTCACCACCAGCAGTACCAAAGAACAAGTAAAGCACAAAATAATACACATTTTTCTATTTATACACTGATTTATATACAGAAATGTTCATTTTCCTTCTTTTTATTTGTGTCTCGTTTGTCATCATGCCTCAGACAACAGGAGAGAAGTGATTGAATTGGCAATGATAAATCATTATAAAGTACTGAGCTGGCTGGTTTGGGATTCATTCTTCATTCTTCTTCATTGTATGGAAATTTTCAAAAGTAATCCAATACTTTTCACAAAAATTATGTAACTTTCTACATAAATTTTTATGGTTGTTGATTCTTCCAGCCCACAAGCAGAACTATGTATCTTCTCTTCTCCCACTTTCTCTGTCTCATAGACATTCATATAAATTTCGGTGACATCCTGTGTAAAATTATTAGACCATGTTTCCCTCCAAACACAGCTGGACCTACCTCTGGGTAAATTTGCTTTGGTATCTGCTGTAAACCCCCCTCTTCTTTTCTAGATTAAAATAAACAATGAACTCACATAGTGAAGGGAAACTCAGGGAGTCCAGAAATGCATTTTCTCAATGTAAATATTTAGAATGAAAAGTATTATTTTAAAATTTTTTCACTTTCCATTTCTCCTTAAATTGCAGTGTCCTGCCATTGAAGGATTCTGTTGAGTGCAATGCTGCAGCTTACATTTTCCCATTCTTGTCTGTTAAGAAAGAAACTGACAGGTTATTTAAATCTGTCATGTTTCATTCTAAATAATTTAAACATTTATTCTCTATGAGTTCTTCTCCCAGATGTTGCCTCAAGAGTAAGTGTGGTTCTCTAAGGGGCAGAGACAACAACATTGCATAAACAATCACTTCAAAGCCTTCATTCAAAGAAAGGGGAGGGGGAGGAGTTGTGTCTGTTAGAGAGCATAAAAGTGGTTGTCTTCATAGTTCACTATTACTTTCTGTCCAGCTTCAAAAGAGTTCTGGAAAGCTGTTTACTCTCCCATTTTATATGTAAGAAATTAAGGATGGCCACCTCATTGGCTAATTCTCATCACTCATAATTTTATCTATAGAGTTACGATGTTAAATCTCTCATAAAATTCTATACTCCTTAATAAACATTATTTGCATTTCTTGTATTGAGATTCACCAAATGTAAAAGGAAATACATCAAGTACAGAACTGGGCAGAGGATGGTATTCTGTTAACCATTTCTATTGACAGAATGGCTTCCAGCAGAGGAAGAAGGGTGATGCTATTGCCCGTCCTCATTAGAGTTCCTCCTGTGCCCTCAAAATCCGCTCTTGAATTTGGGGAGGAGTGCTATAGAGAGAAGAAGGGAATGTAAGGTTTTTGTGGATAGAAAATAGGATTTCTGTCCAACAAACAGAAATTTCCTCTGCTGGAAACCATGGATCCAGGCTAATTTTGGTTTTGTACATTCAACCTCAACTATGAGGACATCAAAATAGTAAAAGAGTTCCTGTACCTTGAATCAAACATCTATCAGGAAAGAGGCTGTTGTCAAGAAATCTGAAGAAGACTAGGAATGGGAAGGACCAGAAAAGATCCTAAAGAGTGAAGATATACAACTGAGCACTAAAGTCAAAATTGTCCAAGTAATTGCATGTATGGACATGAGAGCTACACAGTGAAGAAAGTGGATAAGAGAAAAATCAACTCATTTGAGATGTGGTGCTGGAGAAGAGTGCTAAGGATACTGTGGACAGCCAAAAAGACAAACAAATGGGTCCTTGAACAGATCAAGCCTGAATTCTCCCTGGAAGCCAAGATGATTAAACTGAGGCTGTTGTACTTTGAACACATCATGAGACAGCACAATTCATTCGAAAAGATTATAATGCTAGGAAGGGTAGAAGGTAGTAGAAAAAGAAGAAGAGTGCATGCCAGATGGCTAGACTCAATTAGGGAGGTCATGGGCATGAGTCTGCAAAATTTAAGTAGAGCAGTGGAAGACAGGGAGTCTTGAAGATGTCTCATCCATAGCATCACCATGAGTCAAGGTCGACTCAAAGGCAATTGACAACCACCACAATTGTGTAGAAATCTCTGCCCAGCTCATAGAGACAGCTCCTCTTTTCCATCTTTTATCAAAAAATAAGATCTACTAATTTCAATTCCTTTATACTATTGGTAGATGTAGGCCTCTAGCTTTACGTTTTCTCCACTAAGATCTCTCACTGGAAACGACTCAGATTTTAGAGCAACAGTGTACACTCTTTTGCAGTTACATATGTATGTGGACAAAATTGTTATACAGACCAGAATGAGGTCTAAATGACATATGCATTATGCATCAATATGCATTAAATATTATGTACAAATTATCATTTTATGATGGGCCCACTGTGGCCTTTGCTGCTGTTTAAAAAAAGCAATAGTTACTTTATAACACATGACTTTATTTCTACTACAATTGACATTTTGAGATAGTAGAATCATATATTGTCCAATTTTCCTGTGACACCAAGGTTATTGTGAAATATTCAGTATATACTATATAAGAAAACAGTTTCTCCAAGATTACTCAGTTGTAATAATATTATAAAGTGCAACATTTTTTTAAATATATATATAAAGAACACATACATGCTATATTATACACACATATCCAGCTTAAAATTGATATGACAAAGGCCTTACATATATATATTTTAAAAAGCCTGCTTAATATTGTATATAAAGACTTGAAAAGAGATGGCTTAACAGAGCACTCAGGAAAGGGAATTAGACAAGTATATGGCTACCATTTACAACAACAGGAGCAGCAGCAGCAGCAGCAGCAGCACCCTTCTATCCCTAGTACACTACCAATGTAAGGAATAAAGCCTTTGAAAATAAATTAATTCATGGATTTAAAAAAGTCAAGAGATGTAGTTAAACTTAGTGACTTTTGTGCAACATGGCACCTTTGTATCTCCCAAATGACCCATTTCAGCATGTGAGAGTAATTCATTAAAATAAATTAGTTGCCTGTGTAGTGGTTTGAGTGTTGGTCTAATATTTTGGGAGACCAGGTTCAAATCTCTGTTCAGCCATGGTAACAAACTGGGTGGCCTTGGACAAGTCATACTCTCTTAGCCTCAGAGGAAGGCAATAGCAAACCCCATCTGAACTAATCTTGTCAAGAAAACCCTGTGATAGGTTCACTTTAGTGTCACCATAAGTCAGAAACGACTTGAAGGCACACAACAACACAACAGCTTAATTTTAAAAACAGTTTTTGAATCAACCATTATAATGTCAGCAACATTAACAGTGTGAGTGACAAATCATGTCTTGCATTCCTTCACACTAATGTTTCACTTTAATTTGTTAAAAGGATTAGCCATTTTTGCCAATTAGAGAATTTTTAATGTTTTTTTTTTAAATTTAAAAGTAGTGTGGTATTATGCATTAACATTAATGGTAATGGTCAGTATCCATATTAACTACTTTGGTTAAGTAAAATTAACAGTTATGGATGAGTACCTCTAGTAGCTGTTCTGTATTCATGATTATTGCTTAGTCACAATTATGATGCTATTGCCACAATTGTAGCTCCATCCTAACCTCCATCAGCTGCATGGGGAGAAGGAAGTGATGTAGAAAACTGGATGATGTTTCCAAGCTTTGGCCTCCTTTTTCCTAGATATCACAACCTCAGATGTTCTGGGTATTCAACTCAAGATAAAAACCTCATGGACATTGTGACTGGGAAATAGAACATGTTATAGTAGTAGTATATAGTAGTAGAACTCTGTAATATTAATAGTTGCATTCAGTAATCTCTCCTTTCTTTTAACTTGTATCATTTGCACAACCTGAGTTAATGCACATATGTGAAATAATGCAAGTGGAAATATCTCACTAGTTTTCCCAAGGCAGAAAATATCTGTTGCTCATTTCTGCAGCTGTTAGATTATGAACAATGAGTAACAATATGTATATGACTTTACACCCTTAGTAAAGAGTAGTGGATACAAAAACATTCACCTGCACATTTGTAGCAATCTTGCTCTGTTTCTTTATTGATTCCCCACATCTTCACATGCAAACTCCCTTCAGTTAATATACTAATTAAGATACCAATGGCCACGTAAACAATAATGGCAACCAACAAAACTGATGAGTCATGATCTTCTTCCATGTCTTCCCAACAGGGGGGAATACTGTTCAGATCAGTGGCCACAGGCCTGATAATGAATCCCTTTGTGTTTACCAAAAGGCTGAAGCAAATTACCTCTCCTGGAAGGCGGCCATGCTGAGAGTGCCAGCTTATTCATTATACATGCAGATTGGGGTGTACTAACTTCTTAGGAGGCATTACGCAGTGCAAACCATGGCTTTCCAATGTTGTCAGCAGGTTTTCTGTTCTGTACAGCAGCAACCCAATTAAAATGGCCATCAAAGCAGGACTGAATTGCATTAAACAGTGTTTCATTAATGTCATATTCAGTTTAGTTGCACAGTGTTGAAGATGTTCATTACTGTCCTCTCCTAATTTTTGACCTTGTGGACAAGTGTTAAAAATTATATTTACTTCTTATGTAAATAGAAGCATTGAACTTTGCATTTTCTAATATATGCTCCATGATGTTTTCCATCTCTACTCGTCCTTTCTCCCAGCTCTACAAACATATTCAGTTTCTAATGGAGTTCTGTCTTTCAGCATTCATCACCTTAACTGCTGCCAGGAAGCAAAGAAATTGTAAAAAACAAAAACAAAAAAAACACAACATACACATACGTTCCTCAAACTTTGTTGCTTTCTTTTCATAAAACAGGATTGGGGAACTTTTGACCCTTCACATATTATTTGCCTGCAGTTCTCATCAGATTTACACAGCATAGCCAATGCAATTCCCATAAGCCTGAGACAACACAGCCAACACAATTTTTTAACAATTACTGATGTCACTGCATATACCAAAACTGTGATTAACTTTTTATGTTGTAACTTTTTGTTTGCTCCAATGAATATTGACAACAGTTATTTCCAACAAAATGTTACATATTGATCTGTAATTTTCATCACTGTTATGACTACATTTTCCCAGAATTTCTGAATTGCCAAACCTTCTAGAAAAAGGTATACATAAGCACATTTCTGTCAACATTTTTGCCAGTTCCATGGGAAAATGCTGTTTACAATTTCACTGATGCATAATGCCACCCATGAAGCAATTTTAGTATGGGAATGGCACCTGAGCTCCTAGAAGAGACAGATTATCTAAATACATTTCAGTCTGGCTTCATGCCTGATTATGTATTACAGACAGCTTTGGTGGATGACCTACACCAGGAGCTGGATAGAAGAACATTTCCCTGATTATTCTGATGGATCTCTTGACAGATTTCAGTGCTAGTGACAATGGAATTCTCCTGGCCATCTGTTGATGGTTCTGCTGTATCTCAAAAACCTTTCAGTTCTATTGATATGGCATTTAGAGGCACTGCTGTGGTCCTTTCTGAAGTGACAGCTTCAGAAAGTCATACTGAACCAGTACTGTTTGATGCCCTGACACTCTGGGCTCTGTATAGTCCTTATGAACCACTATAAGGTGGTTGGACTGTCTGGTCTGGAGAGCTGGTGTCTGGTACCACCAGTGTGCTGATTCCACCAAATCCTGTTTCTCTTTTCCATCTAAATCTGAGGAAACTGTTTTATTCTAAACCAGGACCTGATAGCCATAATGGACTGATAAGAATAATCAACTGAAGCATAATCAAGACAATACATAGGTGCTCCTGGCCAGCCAAAAGTCAGATCAGGAAATAGGAATTCAGCCTGTGCTAGATATGATTACACCCCCACAGTATGGTCAGACTCCTGGTTTTGAACATAAACCTAATTCTTAAGTTTCAGAAGTGATCATAAGTTTATCTGCAAAATTAAAGCTAATTCACCAATTGTTCTTGTATATGGAAATGTATGGATTGGCCATCCTGACACATACTTTAGTTACATCCTGTTTGAATTACTCTAACATACTATGAAGGTGTCTTTGACATGTTCAGAAATTCCAAAACGCTGGTCCAAAATACTGCAGTCAGATTGTTGACTGAGGCTGGGGACTATATAATCCTCCTGTTATAACCGATCCAGCCTCAGAGCAAGCATATAAATAAATCTTGCCAAGAAAACACTATGATATGGTTAACATAAGTAGAGTCAACGTAATGGTACATAACAACAAAGTCATAGAGCATCAGTTCCTCTGAGTGTAGATCTTCTGTCCATGCTCAGCAGACTCTTCTCTTTAGATGGTCACTTCCTGCAGGTAGAGAATGATGGAGAAGGGAATGGAGTGGACATAGCATATTCCTATCTTCATGTATTGATTTTAACTTTTTGTGATTTCCTGAACAGCTCTTACCTACCTGCTTGCCTGCCTTTCTATCAGTGGGAAGGAAGGAAGGAAGGAAGGAAGGAAGGAAGGAAGGAAGGAAGGAAGGAAGGAAGGAAGGAAGGAAGGAAGGATCAATCACTCTGATTGGAGATGGCCTGCTTCACCCTTATCCTATCAAAATATGGAGAGATTCTAGAACTGTTACACCTTCTTATGAAGCTCCACTCATCCTTTTTCCTCCTTCTAGAAGTTTCACCCTTTCTCCTAGCTGCTAGGTGATGTTTCTGTTAGAAATTTTTTGTTGCTAATGTTTTGGCAACCTATCCTCCATCACTTGCTCTGGGTGAGCCAAATTTCAAGCTGGATCAATTCAGGGAGAGGGAGAGGGAGAGGGAGAGGGAGAGGGAGAGGGAGAGAATAGATCCTATATCAACTCTTCTGAAAAGCAAGCACACAGATCTGATTAGACTCATTTGGCAACTTTCTGTCTCCTTATACATACAAATAAACACCATCACACTGGAGGACTATACAACAATTAATGATGAGTCTCTGATTGCTACATTTAAATGTTTCTTCATTTCCATTGCATTAAAGAGACATTTTTAAAAAAGATCACCAGAATTTTGAGGGAGGGGTAATTTGTCAGCCCCTGGGCCCTTTCTGTTACATTTGTTATTTATTACCTGCACTGTGTCTTCTAATTTACTTTCAGCATCATTAATCCACAAGGCACTTTCATCATATATAAAGTTTTCTGTTCATATATTTCCCCAAAGTCTTTGGAATTGGGGTGGAGAAAAATCCTAGTAAATACAAAGTTTCCATTTTCTTATCAAACTGAGGTTAAATTGAAATGTTACAGTTAGATGTAATTCTAACATTCACTGCATACCTTCTTTCCCTTCCTTAAAACAATACTTTCTTCCATTCCATTTTTAAAAATATTCAAGCATGTCCTGATTTTTCATTCTTGAATGGCTAAAACAATCATGTCTCAGATTGTTACTACTGGTGATCCAAATAATGGATTATGCAATTTAGTTATAATGTTCTGTTTTACTTTTATCTTTGAAGATCAAACATTACTTTATTATTTGGAAACTGGATATCTTGTCAGCTTCAGATGGGTCATTTAACTTTCAGGAAACTCCGCCCTTATCCTATGGGTGTCAATAATACTATTGGCACCTTGGCCAGGTAACTAGGAATATTTTTAGTGCCACCTAAACCTGTCGTCTGTGTGGCATATTCTTCCAGCAGGCACAGGATATCCATGTGTAAGATTTTTTGGCCTACTGAAGGAATGCTTGCTATTCCCATCAACCAACCTAAAAGAAATGGTGGGGGGCTGGTTTACTTCACTAGCTCTAGGTATGATATATTTCAGCAGCTAGTATGTAGCCAGTTCTGCTTGAAGGCATGCATGCACAGAGAGAGAGAAAGAGAGAGAAGGATACTTTGGATCCACAACTCTACTTGTAGAACTCTAGCCTCAAACCCAACCTGCTTCCTCCCCACACCCTGCTTCTCAAAGTTTTGACATCAGTGAGGGACTGGCTGCAAATGGTTCTATGGCAAAAAGGGGAAGGGGCTTCAAGGTCACATTTCCCTTTCCATTACATGTCCCCATCATTCTTTCTTCTGTTCATGCATCATTGGAAGTGATCTGATATACCGTATGGTCACAAGATGTCTTCTTGGAGACTATATAAGCATGGATAGCCTGTGGATCCTCTGGGTTCGATGGCAGCCATCCAGGGTCTGGAGCCTATTTCTAATTGAGATTTAGCACTGGGAGAGCTCCCATTAAATCTGGGGCAACTGTGGAAACAGCAACCATAAAACCAAGAGTGGATTTGCCAGTCTCATAACATGTGACAGTAGGATCACCCTGTTAATGTCTTTTAAGTGTCATATAAAGATATTTTAAGACAGTTATCTTGAACAAACAGTGTTTTGATACATTGACCTATGCAGTGGTCAAGCAGGCAGAGAGCCACTTGGATTGGCCAAGGCTTTTACCTATTATCACACTTGGTTTTTGTCATAGAATCATACAATTATAGAGTTGGAAAGGACTCTCAAATAGTCCAAGGTATTTTTCTTTAATCAAAATTATCTGAGATGAGAATCCAATTATAGTCTAGTCTGTTGGCCTCAGGTGTATTGGAAGATGCTGTCCTACCTACCACCCACTGCTAAATAAAGATTTAACTGCCAGTCTGATGACTTCAGCAGATGGAAGAGGAGGACACCTTCTTGTTCTTCATCTGTAAGTTCCTATCACCACATTATATGGCTGTGTTGTGCTGTATTAAGGACAGCATAGCAAGACTCCCTTCTAGATATCAAACAGTCTAAGACAGGGGTAGGCAACCTTTTTCCCCTTTAAGGGCCAAGGGACTTCAGCTCCCAGAAGCCTCAGCCATGTTGGCCAATAGTCCCATGTTGGCCAATAGCTCTTGGGATTCTAGGAGCTGAAGTTCTTCAGCCCTTAAAAGGGAAAGGTCGCCTACCCCTGGTCTAGGATTTCACAAAATTGCCTCTTCAAGTGTATAAAAAGGTCTGAACAGTTCCATCCTTACAGGCCCAGCTGTCTCCCTGTATGTGAATGGGAAACATTCAGAAAGAAGACACAGCCAGACAATCCATTTTCAGTTCCTAATTCCAAATGGCAGAGAGGCCATGTTTTCTTCCTTGAGGCCCTTTTGGAATAGGCACATGGGCAGATCACCTTCAGAATCCACAAAAGCTGTAAAGTGATGGGATAAATCCTTTCTAGTTTCTAGGAATATTACAGACCAGCTTCTTTTTCTAGCCACAATTAATTTATGGAATATGCTGGCAAAGTGGGATGAGAGCCACTGACTTGTGGACAAGTATCTTGAAAGCCACAACAGGAAGCAACTGTTGCTTTCATAATTGCTTGAGATCTTCACAAAGTCGTGTGTTTGACCACTGTAGGAAACAAGATGCTTGGAGTAGATGGATCATTGGTCTAATTCAATGTGGCTTTTACAGTGCTCTTGACCCACTTCCATTTAATGGATTATTTTTTTCTGGGGCCACACTATACTTCCTTCCAGCAGCTGCATTTGTCCTGCCCTATTTCTGAAAGGAAAGATCTCACTCACATATATAAACACACACACACACACACACATATCCCAGAGACTGGAAAACATACTTTGTGGCTCTTGATGGCAGGGGGATTCTGGAAGTTGTAGTCTAAGAAAGAATGTATTCCAATTACCATACAAATATGATTATCAAGAATCCCTTTATCCTAGATAGAAATATACTTCCCCTCCTAATGTTGAAAATTAGCTATAAAGCCCCATAGTTAAAGAGATAAATATTTTTTTATAAGTGGGAAAATACTACCAAGTTATACACAAGAACAAAGCAATGAAAAATTTAATGAACCAAAAATGATCAGCTTTTGATCACTAGAATAAAAAGAGGATATTCAAGTTACATTTCTTATCATTTGTGCTTTTAGCCATAGTTCCACATCCTTTCAGTTTATCTCTGAAGTGTGCTAATTATAAAAGCTCACTATAAAAATGATGGAGTTGTCAGCTCCCCCTTGCAATGGATAATAGTCATGTTTCCCAATTTTAACTACAGAGATAAACAGTTATGATGTATATGAACTATAGACTGAATATCATAAATGGAATGAAGATATATAGTTCAAGGCAAATAGTTTTACTTAGCAGGAGTTTTACAAGTTTTGTCACAACCCCAGGAGCCATTAAGTTTTCAAATGCACTTCCTTGGTGACATCTTTGCCCTGTAGTAACCTGACAGGAATGCATGGCTAAAACTTGCCATGAATTGCACCTTTCTGGGTCCTATTACATTCCATCTCACTTCCACAACTATGCAAACAGGTTTTATATTTGAGCATTTATTGTCATTCCATACTGCATCCAAAGAAGTGGATCTATATCCACAAAAGCTCATGCAAAAATAAAAAAAATAGTCTTAAAGGTGCTGCCACATTATTTATTATTTATTTATTTCCCTCCCCCTTCCTTCCTCCTTTAAATGTTTCAAGAAACTAACATGGCTACTTCTCTGAAAACTGCCTTATGCAGTTTCAGATGAAATGGTTGTATAGTGATCACCCAGCTGAAAAGAGAGACCGTATCTATTAACAGGGGGGAAAGCAAGTAATTTAACTTAATTCTATAGGTTGATCAGTTAAGAAGGATGGACAAAGATGCTGATAGCATAGATGGAATATGGGAAAGACAAGGGCCAACAGGCAGGGAACAAGCAAAGACATCATTCAGGATTCAGGAAGAAATGGGACAGGATGAAGGGCACCAAGAAAATGAATCATATAGATCTAAAAAATAGCAAGGAAGTTGATAGTAGGTAGAAGCATAGCCAGTGTGGCATTGTTGTTGTTGTTGTTGCTGTGTACCTCCAAGTCATTTTTGACTTATGGCAACTCTAAGGTGAACCTATCATAGGGCTTTCTTGGCATGTTTCTTAGAGGGGAGGGTTGCAATTGCCATCTTCTGAGGCTGAGAAAGTGTGACTTGCCCAAGGTCACCCACTGGGTTTTTATGCTTCAGCAGGGAATCAAACCCTGATCTCTAGAGTCACAGGGGCTGTACAGACTGGTACTTTGAGCCAGTGTTAGGGCAGAATGGGTGACTGCTTGCCCAAATGCCACCCTGATGCTGGTGTCATGTTGCTCATCTGACTGGACGGCAGGCAGTGTCACGCTGCATCATCGGTATTTTGCTGGTTCCTTTTAGAGTGGCAAACTACTGGATCAGGGCTGCAGTTTGGAGTTGCTGCAGGCTTCATCTAGCAAGGAAAGGGGCTACCAGAGGCTACTCTATCAGAGCTGTCTGTTGAGCCCCATAGTCCAACACTCAAACCACTACACCACACTAGCGCTACATAGCATAGTTAGTTTCTGGTCAGTTTCTGCCTGGAAGGAGAAGGAGAAGGAGGCTTTCCAGGTCAGTTTCAGTGCTTACTTGAGATTTCTCAATATGGACACTGAGGGAGTCACTGCAGTCACCCACAACTTGTGGGATGTTTGTCTTCCTGCCAAGAGATGTGGGGAACTACACCTGCACCAAGTGCAAGTTCGTAGCTCTCCTGGAAGAGAAAGTCAAGCAGCTGGAGGCCCAGGTAGCTACACTTCAGCACATTAGGGAGCAAGAGGTTTTCCTGGACAGAGCAGAACAAGCGGTCTTGAATGGGGACCACACAGAGGAAGTTGTTGAGGAGGAGGTCATTTCATGCACACAGGAGGTGGACACCTGGAGGAATGTCACACACAGAAGTAGGGAAATGAGGGATCATTCTGGGAGTTTGCAGCTACAGAATCAATTTGAAGCTCTCTCCCTTATCAAGGATGAAGAGGAAGAGCAGCAGGGATAGTCCTCAGAGACAGTGCAGGGGACCTAAGAGTACCACCACAGGGAATAGCCACTGTTAAGACTTGGGGGAGGCATGTAGTGGTGGTTGGGGACTCCTTGTTGAGGGTTACAGATGCAGTGGTTTGTGGACCTGACAAAATGTCCCGGGAGGTATGTTGTCTCCCTGGGGCAAAAATCCGTGATGTGACAGCGAGGCTGACAGGACTTGTCAAGCCTACTGACCATTACTCCTTCCTCTTGGTCCATGTGGGAACCAATGATACTGCAAGGCACAGTCTTCAGAATATCAGAAGGGATTATGAAGCTTTGGGTAGGAAGCTGAAAGAGCTGGACACACAAATTGTTACATCATCTCTTCTAACAGTTGAAGGGCATGGTCCAGGAAAAGAGAGGAAGATAGCAGATGTGAATAACTGGCTTCATAGATGGTGCCACCAAGAACGATTTGGATTCTTAGATCATGGGCTGTGGTTCCATTTGATCAGGAGGGCTTTAAACTGAGTCATGTGGGGTAGGGAGACAGCATCTTGGAAGGTATCTTGGAAGGCAGGAGTACATCAT
>CM034701.1:309928190-309949748 GCA_020142125.1 Phrynosoma platyrhinos | reverse complement strand
CCCCCCGGGCCTTAGATTGCCTACTCCTGAGCTATATCCTAATCTAGCTAGTGAATAGTTCAGGCAAAAAGAAAACTTTATCTCACCATCTTTCTGAAGAAAGTTGAGAGAAGAGGAAGATGGAAAACATGCAGTTCAGTTGAAAATCTTGGAGACAATGTCTGTTAGTCCCAAAAGAGGGGCTAAATCACATGGTTAGTTTGAATGAGAGAGAGTGAGTATGCATACAGGAAATCCCTATCTATCTGAGGTGGGAGAAAGAGAATGCAAAAATCTTCAAACAAATATTCACAAAAACCAAGCTTGCAGTGTCATCTTATATGTAATCATAGATCATCGTTACCAATCCAAACCAATTCTCTGTTTGTGGGAAAGTAATCTATTTATGTTTAATGGGCAAGTTAGACCAGGAGTTCCCAAAGTAATTTTATTAAGCTTATCGCACCGCACTTTGAAGAACAGGAACGGAACAGAATGCAAGGGAATGGAATGGAGCAAGCCTTTGCATAGCTCATGAAAGACTATGGAATGCCCTTAAAGACATGGGAGTGCCAACACATCTGATAGTCCTGATGAGGAATCTGTACTCAGGACAAGAGGCGACTGTCAGAACAGAACACGAAGAAACAGAATGGTTCCCATTTGGCAAAGGGATCACACAAGGCTGCATCCTATCACTCTACCTATTCAACTTATATGCAGAACATATTGTAAGGAAAGTAGGCTTGTACCTGGAAGAGGGTGGAGTGAAAATAGAAGGAAGGAATATCAACAATCTGAGATATGCTGGCGACACCATAATACTAGCAGAGAACCTCACAGACCTAGAACTACTAAGGAAGATCAAAGAAGAAAGTGCAAAGGCAGTCTTACTGTTGGACATAAAGAAAACAAAAATAATGACCACATAGAACTTACACATATTCAAACTAGACAATGAGGAAATAGAAATAGTAAAAGAGTTGTAATATCTGGGTTCAAATATTGATCGGAGTGGGGACTGCAGCCAGGAAATCAGAAGAAGATTAACAATAGGGAGGGCGACTGTGAAAGAACTAGAAAAGATCCTTGAATGCAAAGACATACAACTCAGCAGAAAAGTCAGAATCATACAAGCCATTGTATTCCCTATTATTATGTATGGATGTGAGAGCTGAACAGAAAGAAGATAGGAGGGAAATCAAGCATTTGAGATGTGGTTCTGGAGAAGAATGCTGGACAGCCAAAAGGACAAACAAATGGATCCTAGAGCAGATCAAGCCAGAAATATCCCTAGAAGCCAAAATGACAAGATTAGACTATTATACTTTGGAGACATCATGAGAAGGCAATAATGAAAAGACAATGTTAGGAAAGGTGGAAGGAAGTAGAAAGAGAGGAAGCCACATGCTAGATAGATGGACTTTATTAAATAGACCACAAATATGAGTTTGCAGGAGCTGGGCAGAGCAGTAGAGGACAGGGGGACCTGGAGATGTCTCATCCACAGGGTCACCATGGGTAAAATTGATGCAAAGACAGTTAACAACAACAAATGTAATCTGGATCTTCTTTGAGGGAGGCATTGTTCCACATACTTAACCATGGATTTTAAAACAGAGGTTGTTATTTGATTTTCTCTCTTAGGAGAACCAAATATTGGAACAGACCTTCAGTATTTACTTGAGGTGTATGTTAAGACTATTCAAAGTGGTGGTCCCCCACTGTTGCCAGTTCCAGGTAGATTTCCAAGAAAGAAAAAGACAATGGACAGAAATATGGTGCCAGTCCCTGGCTCATTGGAAAAATAATAATCATTGTCAGTCTCTACAACATATAGTCTTAGAAGCACTGTACACAGATACAAGAAGGGTCCATCAATGTGCCCCCATTTTAAGATAGTATTAATCTAATTTAATGCTAGCAAAGGGGTGCAATTAAATCTGCAGTCTGAAATTCCATGATTGGTGGGTTATAGCTCTAGTAGAAGGAATAAAAGGACAAAATATGTGCTACAAAATCAACCACCTAAGTAAACTCTAAGCAATGTATTCAAAACTCTAAGGGCCTTTGCAGACTGTCAGAAATAGTGCAAATTGAGTCCACTTTAAGGGTCAGGGTTAGTGCTAGGGAATCATGGGAGTTTTTTTTTCCTGAGACATTGAGCCTTCTCTGTCAGAGAGCTCTGGTGCCACAATAAAATACAGTTCCCATGATCCCCTAACCCTAACCCTTAAAGTGGACTCAATTTGCACTATTTCTAGCAGTCTGCAAAGGCCCTATGTAATGTATTCAAAACTAGGATGCAGTGGCTTAGTGATTAAGATGTCTTCGGACAACACTGGCTCTTTGGCTTAGTAACGGAGATGAGCACCACCCCCTACAGTCAGTTACCACTAGATATTCATGTCAAGGGACTACCTTTACCATTAATATATTCAAAAACATTTAAAAGTATAAATATATGAATATTAAATACCAGTATACACCACAGCACATATACATACAAAATGATATCAATATAATCAAGTGAAAGTCCTGTTGTATAAAACAGGGGTAGGCAACCTTTCCCCTTTAAGGGCTGAGGGACTTCAGCTCCCAGAATCCCAGGAGCTATTGGCCAACATGGGACTATTGGCCAACATGGCTGAGGTTACTAGGAGTTGAAGTCCCTCGGCCCTTAAAGGGGAAAGGTTGCCTACCCCTGGTATAAAAGATAGAACCAGGAAGAATCAGGCTGTCCAACATACTATTCAATCAGACAGATTGTAGTCAGTATCAAAAAGTCAGTTTCTTCTGAGTCTCAAAGGAACTGCTGTGAATTTTCTTCCTGACTCAAGTTTAGTCATGCAGTCCCTAAAAGCTATTTTATACTATTAATCTGCTGTTATATTGTTTTATAGTAGGAAAAGAAAAGATACTAAAAGAAACGATTCTCTAACTTCAAAATAGGTTCAGTACGTATTCAGCCATGGAAAAACATTGTATGACCTTGGGCAAGTCACATTCTCTCAGCCTTAGAGGAAGGCAAGTGCAATCCTCCTCTGAAGAAATCTTGCCAAGAAACCCTCACAATAGGTTCTCCTTAGAGTTGCCATAAGTCCAATGACTTGAAGGCACACAACCACCACCTTGGATACCTCCTTTAATTATAAGGCTAAAACCTGGAGTTTTATTGCTTCTATTGACATCAGATGCTTATTCACTTTACACAATTATAGTGGCATGATTCCACTTTAACTGCAGTGGCTGCATCCCATGGAATCCTGGGCTTGTAGTTTGATGAGGCTCTAGATCTATGTGGCTAAGAATTCTAAATCTCTCTCTCTAAACTTCCAGTACCAGGATATTCGAGGATGGGACTATGGCAGTTAAAGTGCAATTAAAAAGTACCATAATTCTGTACTGTGAATGGATACCAGAACTACTAGCTACTGCTGGATCCAGTGTTTCAAGGGAGAGCATTCTTTGGGCCATAACATTGCCCCACCTCCCAGATTTCCCTATGGGTGGAAAGAGGCATCCTCCTTTGATGAGTGGGACCTGAATTTGCAATCCTCCTCCATGAGATTGAGAAAAGATTTGACACTTCTGCTACACCAACATCAACTGAGGGTATCTCTACACAGCCAAATGAGCTGGTTGGCCCTTGCCCTCATGGTACCTGTCTTCAGGATGAAGGGCAAAAACCCCAGTTAAAATGTGGGCTGCCCTCATGCCAGGTTCACACCAAATCCAGCCCTCCCTTAAACCAGATTTAAAAGATTTACTTTTTTACAAAGCACTCTGGAACACTCTGGAGCAATGGCAGGTGGCTGTCTACATACGTGTCTTGCTCTGCCAGCTGGTGCTGGCATCATTGGGATGACTTACTCCCTCTGAGGTCACAACGAGGCACCCACTCATGTGACCAACACTGGGCACCTTGTTTTCAACCCTAGAGGGAGTGACTCAAACCAACAGCGGTGGTGCCAGGCATCATAATGGGACATGTATGTAGACAGCTGCCCAGCATTGCTCCAGAATACACAGATGATGGGGGGAATTCAGGGCAGCTCCAGATCCAGAACACTCTGGAAGCAGCCTAGCATATTCTGATGGGTGCAGACCTGCTCTGAGAAGCAGAAGCCTTGGAGATGCAGCATGCTATTTGGGGAAATGATGCTGTTTCGGAGCCCAGGGTGGCAGGGTGTGTGGAATTACAGTTCTGAGAGGCCTCCAGAAATTATGGGCAATGGAAGATTCTGGGATTCATAGTGGTGCCACTGGGGTTGGTGTCACCTGGTGTGGTAATGCATGGTATCACCCCCCCCCCCACCCACTGACCCTCCTCCCCCTTAGTAATATCTTTTGTACTAATGTTACCCATAAATTGTAATTCCCATATATCATTGAACATAATGGTAATCGTTGTGATATAAATAAAAAAGCAAAATTAAAATGATACCTTTAAATTACAATATCATATGCACAGAATAAATGTATTTACACATATATAGTTGCATGTGGTTAAAGTGGAAATTTTGTAAAATGTGATGTTTTTAAAGAAAAATGTAATTTTTTTAAAAAAGGTTAAGAATTTTGAAATTTTATTTTTTTAAAAAAAAAACTGGGGCCTCTCCTTTTTCCTCCCATTGACCTTCACCCCACTCACACCATCTTTTCAACATTTTAAAGAGACACAGACAAATGCCACAGCCTGTTTCTGCCAAAATGCAAATGTTTGAGGAGTAGTGGTACCACCTCTCCTTAGGGTGCCACCTGGTGCAATCCACATCCCCGTACCACCCCAATGACACCACTGTAGAGGTATAGTCTAAAAAGGGAATTTTTCCAAGCTCTGGTCTATCTTTCTATTTGGAAGTCTCTAGCCTTCTGTCCAACTGTAAATAAATGTTACCCGAACCAAGTTAACTGTCCCTTCTCACCTGTTAATTGTTCCTGTAAAAGCCTGACCTTGAAAAAGCCTCCTCCTTGGAGAAATGGAGAACACATACTACTATACTGTACAAAAGCTGACAATATTAAATGCTTTAGAACAGCCTCTCATTTCCCATGAGTGTATGAAAGTCAGGACTGACTCCACTGAACTCAATACAGTGCTAAGAATATAAGTGAAGGGAGTATGATGTCCTTTATTCCCCTGAACTTATAAGTTCAAGCACTCTGCGGAAATATTGAGAGGCATTTCACAAGCCAGTCATTAACTACCAGTCCATGGGCTGTTAATATCTTGATGGAATAATTTTGACTGTTTATACCAGCAGCATTACTTTGTTCCCAAAGAGCAAAATAAGCATTCACTTTGGTAAATATATTGAGTTATTTTTGAATTCTACTTGAATGCAATTACAAAATGGCCTAATGGAAAAATCATCCTAGAGATAAAATAGGAAACTAAGGGGGGGAGCAGACTGGCGGCATGGGGCCGCCCTGGGAAGATGCGCCGCGGGACCGAGGCATCCCCACGCCTCGATCCTGCGGTGCACCTTCTCCGTTCCTGAAAGTAGCGCTAAAATAGCGCTCCTTTTTACAAGTCAGCAAAAGTGCACCTCAAAAGTTTGCGGTGCACTTTCGCTGACTTTTCCACCGCAGCGTGTCCGGATGCTGTGGTGGGAGGTTGCCCCCGGAGCGCCGGCCGTTCGGAGGGCTGGCGGCTCTGAGGGCAACCTCGGGAGGAGGAAGGGGCGCTGAGCGTGCGGCTGCCCCTCTTCTTCCTTGCCTCGAGGACGGCTCTATTAGCCGTCTGCCGAGGCCCTAAGTAATGACCTATTTAAAGCCACTAATCAAAACAAAAAACAACATTATAGAAGAGAGTAAAGCACAGGTATTCATTGCACTGTCACTATTGTGGTCTGACTTATGAACTGATTATGTACATCTACAGTTTTTATATGTAATTTGTAACGAATCTCATTAAGGTTCAGCTCAGTTGGTTTTCTCACCACCCACACAGGAGAATAAATATTTAATTCAAATTATTCCTGATATACTCATAGCAGCTTCATACTAAACTTTTCTAGGAGATTTCTACTTCCATCAGCTGACAAAGTCAAGTATTTGATACACCTGCCTTGAAAATAACCACCTTTCAAAACCAGAGAGTGACATGTTAGACATATACATTTAACATTTACACAGGGATTGAAGTGATTTCTCAGCCACCATAAAGTTTCTCTGTGGTGTTCTGTTGTAAAATGAAAATACTATTTGCTGCAAAAATGCTTAGTCTTCACTTACTCACTGAGGAAGTTACCAATTTTGCTGAGGCATTTCCACAATTGATTGAAAGCCATAGTTTCTAACATGTTTTGTCCAAGACATCCAGTTATTAAAAAAGGGAGTGGGACATTTTACATCTTTCCCACTCATTTATTTATTATTCATTTATTTCATTTATATGATGCCTTTCTCCCCAGAGGGACCCAAGGCAGCTCACAGACAAAACATTTAAAATCTCAATAAAATTCAAAACAATTAAAAACATCTACACCAAATATAAAATCGCATTAAAATATACAAAAGTTAAAAACAAACTAAAAACCAACCTGCTCCATAAAAACCACCCTGCTATGAATTATATACCAAATGCCGGCATGAAAACACCAAAGGGCCAGCAGGGAGGGGGCCAGCCCAGCCTCCCACAGAAGGGAGTTCCAATCCAGAGGGTGGGAGCAGCCACCAAGAAGGCTCTCTCCTGGGTCTTCACCAAGTGACCCTGTGATCTTGGCAGGACCAAAAGAAAGCCTTCTCCTGAGATCTTAGGGCTCTAGGAGGTTTGTATGGGGAGTCTCTCAAATAGTCTGGACCTAAGGGCTTTATATGTCATGACCAGCACTTTGAATTGTGCCCAGAAAAGAACCATAGCCAGTGAAGCTGTTTTAAAAAGGGAGTTATATATTTCCTGTAACTTGCCCCCATTAGCATTCTGGTTGCAGCATTTGAACCTGCTGTGATTACTGGACAGTTTCCAAAGGCAGCCCCATGTAGAGTGTGCTACAGTAGTCCAACAGGGATGTAACAAAGGCATGTGCCACCATAGCCAGATCTGAATTCTCAAGTTTTAGCTGTGCAACTGCACTCCTAGCCACTGCTGAAACCTGGGCACACCCAAGCTGTCAGCCTGAGATTTCAGAGGGAGTGTAACCCCATCCAGCATAGGCTGAATCCCTATTCCTTGATCTGCCTTATGACTAACTAGAAGCACCTCTGTCTTGTCTGGATTAAGCTTCAATTTGTTTGCCCTCGTCCAGTCCATTACTGACAGCAGACACTGGTTCAGTACAGAGACAGCTTCCTTGGAATCAGATGGGAAGCAGAGATATAGTTGGGTGTCATCTGCATACTGTTAAAACACACCCCAAACCTCCAGGTGACCTCTCCCAGTGGTTTCATGTAGATGTTGAATGACATGGAAGACAGAACCAAACCCTGTGGGACCCCACAGGCCCCAACACCACCTTCCAAGTTCATCCCTCCAAGAAAGACCAGAACCACTGCATAACAGTGCCCCCAAGTCCCATCCCACTTGATATTCATAAAGCAAAATCTCTATATAGACATTATCATAGCATGTAAGTCTCAACACATGAGGGACCCTCTTGCACTATCCATTTATAGCACTATGATTCCACTTTAACTCCATGGTTCTATCCTGTGGTGTTCTAGCATTGGCAGTTTAGTGAAGGGAGTTTAGAATTCTCAGCCAGAAAGCTCCTCTGTTGCCTCACCAAACTACAGATCCCAGGAACCCATAGGATGGAGACACAGCAACTAAAGTGAAACCTTAATGCTATAATGTTGTAGCTTAAAAGGGCAGCAGTTGAGAAAAGTGTGCTACATCCACTCACACCCAGTCACTCTTCCCAGTCACTCCCCTCATATTTAGTGCAAATTTCTGAAGCAAAAAACTGTCCAATCCATAGAAATTCATATCATGGAGAACCCTCCTTTTCTTGGGTTCTACATCACATGGAAACTCTTCACATATAGTAAAGCCTGCCTGCTTTAGAGGGCTGGCCTGAAAACAAGGAAGGCAATGAGACTAATGGTGGATAGGACAGATCTAGGATGTTCATGCTTGAAATCCTTCCTTGACTGTTAGAATAGGTACTACAACTCCTGAAAAGGGCTGAGATGTACCTCATGTCCAGCATAAGACAATGCATGAATCTTTTAATGCAGTATTTCCTCTCCACATACTTCACCAGGAGTATTTGGGAAAGCAGTAATTTCAAAACATATTTAGGATGCATCTATGTGTGTAGAAGGCAGACTGCATTTGCTAGAAACAATAACATTAAACCCTTTTTATTTTATCAGTGAGGGAACTTCTTTAGTCTAAGTGCTGCTATTTTTGCTGCTCAGTATTTGTGGCACCAAGAATGTATTAACACTATGCAGAGCATAAACTGGTGATATCTTAAAAGAATTGGCCTAAAAAAACCCTAAAGATACCAGATCCTGTCAGATCTTGAAAGTTAATCAGGGCAAGCCCTGGTTAGTACTTGGATGGAAGACCACCAATGAATACCAGGTGTTATAGGCTATATTTCAAAGGAAGGAATTGGCAAAACTGCCTCTCAATATTCATTGCCTATGAAAACCCTATGAAATTAATGAGGTTGCCATAACTTGATGGGCAACTTGAAGACACATAGACACATGCTTAAAGGACATACCATCTACATCAAGAGTCGGAAACCTTCCCTTACCTGGGGCCGGTCCCTTCTAGCAGGCCCATACATGATTCTGCAATATTGTGATTCATACTAATTCTTCCTAAACTTGATTTCTAAACATATATCTCTACATTACTCATAATATGTATTCTAATAATAAAGAATAAACTAAAAATAGCATTATGAAATATTTGCATATTTACTTTAATTATGTTACAAATATTTACATTATACATAATTTTGACTATCATCCAGTTAGTGTAGAAGATTAATACCTTATTTCAACCAAAGTACATAAAATCATTCCAGTTCTTACTCTCTTCATTTTAGGTCCTGGTATTTCTCTGTTGTCCCTTTGTTCCTTCATAATCATTGATGTATTTACTATATTTCCAAAATAATATACTATGCATTAGTCCTCAGTCCATTTAATATCTTCTGCAGAGTTTAAGCTTTAAGTTTGAAAAAATGTTATTAGTTTTCCCCATTTGTTTTCCCAACATTCTATTACACTGTTCCAGTCTTTTATATATTAGAGATTTGCTACCTAGCATAATCATTAATTTGTCCATTTCTGCCATCTCATATAGTTTTAAAAGCCAATCTTCTTCTAATGGGATTTCTAGAGTTTTCCATTTTTTGGTATACACCATTCTTGCAGCCAAAATCATATATAATATGATTCTCCAAAATTTACCCACTGAGTTATTGAGGTCAAGTGAATGAGCTGCAGGGCAGAACACAATTGGGTGAACTTCCCCCAGACACTGTTTCCTAATCTACCTGTCATAGGAGACCAGCTGCAAGCATCAAGAGAGGCACCAAAGGGGCTGAGAAATCAGACTGACTATAAAATCCTCAAGACTATCTGAGCAAAGCTTCTGAGGTCTGAGAGAAATTGATAAAAGGGGAGACAAACAAAAGGTGAGTCTAGGCAATTGCAACCGATAAATGGACAGACAGATAAGAGTAATCTGTGTGTGGTGCATTTGCTGGGGAAAGTACTGTTACACATCAGTAACTGGTACAGTTTGGCCAACTTACACTATAGTTGGCTTTGAAATGGTCTTCTCATGGTTCAAAGAACTGCTAGTGTGAATTCTATTAAAAACTGCTCCTTGAGCAACTGTGTTAACATTCAAAGCTTCCCCACCCCTTTTGCTACCCAGCATGTTTTAATTACAAAGATGCCTAATGAACTGGTTTTATATTGTTAAATATGTGGCTGGGTGCACAGATTAATTTAAAAAATATTCTGCAAGGAAACATTAGATCCACTCCTATAGATAAACATTGAGTCTACAATCTACTTGTATTTTTTTTTAAAAAAAACTATATAATAAAAAGTAAACAAAACCCTTCGTATTCCAGATACCTGAGTTTCAACATGACTAAATATATCTCCAGTTGAATTCATCAAGCCATGATATGCAGTGTGACAGCTTGTATTTATGTCACTTCTGCAGTTGTCTCCATTCCTTTAATTGTCTTAGTCAGTCTTCAAAATGTTCCTCAGAAGGAGCTCTGAAGGGAGAAAAGACAATAGAAGTAGGTCTTAAAAGATAAAGTAGGTATTGCTTTGTGTCAATATATACAAAGTGGGTGAAGACATCAGTTTTACTAATGCTGAGTGGATCAATAGGAGGCACAAATATGATACACTTTAGTGCTGAGTGATACTCAACAGATTTGCACTTGCTTAGCTATGGTTATGAGTATTTCAGTCAACTGAACCAATCTGACATAACCAGGACATGTTTGATTAGATACATATCTACAAAAGCTGAACATTAAGGGTTCCGTCACTCAATGCAGAATTATTATTAGGCACTGATAGAAAATGCTGAGAGGAACATTTTTTGGGAAGCCATCAGAAATTCACAGTCCTCCTCCAATTTTTCCCCTTCTTTATTCCTTCTCTCTTTAGATACAAGACTAAAGCAATTTTGCTTGGACCACTTTATTATTCTGTCAGAATGTGTTTGGAGGCCTGCTCATTTATGAGCTCTGAGTATTAGGGCTGATCTGTGAAGAGGAATGTTATGACTGCCAAGTAGAAGTAAAGGCAGGATAGCGGGTAATACAAGGAATTAAACTCAAACCATTGTAATAATAATATGAGGAATATTATCTAAAATATTTCATTCCACATTTTTATTATAGGAATGGGATTAGGGATTTGTTATTGAATGGAGAAAGCAAAAGGAGAGAAAAATATGCAATTTCCCTACCAGCATTTTCCAACTAATGACAGGGATAGCTCAACATTTGTCATAAGTTTCAAAAGCAGTGAATTGTTAATATCTCCTTAGTGATTTTGAGGGGAAAACTGGTATTCATAGAATATATAATGTATAAAAAGATAAATAATATATGGGCTCTTCTTGTTCCACATCTAGCCCATACAGAACTTATGTTTCACATCTTTAAAGTTTCCTTTATATCTCACATTCCACAGAACAGTTTAGGGCCAGCCCAGATCAACTAGGTACAGAGCTTAGAAAATTGCTTTTAAAAGTAATTCCTTATAGTTAAAAGAGTATAAGTGCAATTGCTTTTGAAATAATTAGTTATAGTTTTGAGCTTACTCACCCAGCCACCCACAGCAGTAGTTAAAATTCAGCATACACACTGTAGTAATAACTTTGTTGAGGCAACCAAATGACATAAAATGAATTACACTTGCTTTCAGCTGGCTTTTTTGTGAAGTAAATGGTAGAAAATAATGAGAGGAAGGAAAGAGACAGTGTTAGACTAACAGGTCTGTCTGCACCATGCATCAGGTTTTGAAGAGGGAGACTCCATGCAACAGAAAAGGGCTATATTCCTATGACTATGAGATGACTGGGAACAAAACTAGTAACAAAAAAGCAATACAATAGAATATATAAATTCCAAATTCATTTCCAACAAAATAAAATCCTTGCTTTGGGGGCAGATCTGGGTTTGCCTCAGTTCTGTGAGTCCATGGGCCCCTATTTCAGCAGAATTTAAAGATCTTATAGGAAGCCTCTATACCAGTGATTCCAAAAGTGGGGTGGTAAGGAGGGGAAAGGGGGCAGTAGGGGGTGGTGAGGGGGAAAGGGGGTGGCAAGAAAGACAAGGGGAACCAGCAATCTTTAGGATAATGGTGTGAATGATGATTACCTTAAACTTCTTTTCAGGTCCCAAGAAAACCACTAGACAGCCTCGCTGATAATTTTGTGTGGTGGTGTCTCCCACTCTTTGCCTGCCCATGTGAGTTCACTACCTTACCAGTGTCTTTAACTAGTAGTGGCAATTGGGGAAATTGTGCAAGGTTTAGCTAGAGGGCATCACTTCTCTGGCTCAAGGCAGCACCATTTTGAGAAAGATGGGAGCAAAGAGTTAGAGCACATGGTGGCAGAGGAGAAGTGGTGGTAAAAAGAGCTTTCACATTTGGGACTCTGCCTGAGCTTTGTGAGCTTTGCTGGGACTTGGCTAGAAGATTGGAGTTGCACTGCTGCTCCTGCTTTCTTTCATCAGACAGGCTGAAAGAAGAGGTAGCAGAAGAAAGAAAAAATTGTCAGAGAGTGGACACTTGAAGCTGTGGGGGGAAGACATGTCTCTGGGGAAGGAGTATCTGTGCTTGATTATTGGAAAGAGTTCTTTGTCTTGGATGGGTCCTATAGTTAACATCGCTCCCTTTCCAGCCCACAGCAGTCTGCAGTCCAGAGCATGTGGCCTCTGTAAACCCCCTACACAAACACTGGCTGCACCTTTCTCTGCCCTGGATTGAAGTCCCCTCTCTCTAGAGAGAAGCTTCTCCCTTGCACCCGGTCACCCTGGGAGTAGCAAGTGAGTAGCTGTCTGAGCAGAAACCAAGAGGCCTCTTGTCTGCACTGGCCTTTACTGCAAGGCTGGTACAAGTGAGGGGCTTCTTGGTTCTTGCTCAGTTGCTGCTCCCAGGATGACAGGGACCAAAGGGAGCAGCAAGTGAGCAGCCAGTCAAACAGCAACCAAGAAGCCTCTCACCTATGCTGGCCTTAGCTGCAAGACTGGCAGAAACAAGAAGCTCAGCCAGCTGCTTGGTTGTTGCTCCCAAGGTGACTGGGTGCGAAGAGAGCAGCAGCCAAGACTGGTTGTTCTGAATTTGCAGTAGAAAAGGCAAATGTAAAGGTAAAGGTTTTCCCTTGACAAGATTGTCTAGTCATGTCTGACGCGAGGAGGTAGAGCTCATCTCTGTTACTAAACTGAGGGAACAAGTAGTTTCAGAGATGATTCTGTGGTCATGTGGCCAGAGAACACCTGACCTAGTATCAAAAAAAATGTGCTAGGGGGGGCACTAGAGTTGCTGCCCAAAAGGAAAGGGGTGGTAGCCCAGAAAAGTTTGGGGACCACTGCTCTATACTGTCATTACAGAGGAAGGGTAAGCAAATGGCTCAAATATTGGCTCATGCAGCTCCTCATGCTGCTGCCTTGTGCATTGTTGAGGGTTTTGGGGTGGTGATGAAATGACAGAAGAATGTGTTTGTGCATAAGCCAGAAGGTTGTAGCATTTGGGTAGGACATTTTTTTATAAACAACAACTAAAATTAAGTATTTTTGTTTCTTCTGAGAAATTAGGGGGAAAATTAAAAGGATATAAGAGTAAACTGGATGCCTGTTGAGAACTTTTCGGAACTAGTTTTTAAGAATAACTTTCCAAGTTCTAATTAAATACATGGTTAGAATCAGTACAGACCCCAGATAGCCATCCCTGTATGGGAGAAGAAAGCAACCTGATAGCTTCGCCCTTAGGAATACAGCTTCCATAATTCTTGACCATCAACCATGATGTTGAGAGCTTATGAGAGCTGAAGCCTAAAACCTCTGGAAAGCACCAGGTTGCCTACCCTCATTTTAGTTTAACCACCTATCATAAATAATTCCTAAAATAATTAATTTATGGTAAAAGTCTTCACATAAGAATCAAATTTCTAATTTCAAAATGATTACCAAATTGGGACTAGTATGAGTCAGACATGTAATTTTTTTTAAAACAAAAACAAAAACTGAAGTATTACACTCATCCCTCCACATTTGCGGCTTTGACTTTTGAGGATTTGATTATTCACGGATTTTATTAATATGTTCTCTCTCTAGGAATATCTAGGTCCTCCAGTGCAACTCTATCGTTAACTTTAACCAAAAGTCGCACTGAAGGACTTAGAGATTCCTAGAGAGAACACTCCACTAGGCATTTGTAGCTCCTCCAGCATAATTCTATGGTCAATGTCTGGCAGATGTTGACTACAGAGTTGCACTGGAGGACCTAAAGATTCCTAGAGAGGTGTTCTCTTGGGTAAAAACATAGTGTTTTTGTTATTTGCAGTTTTTCCACATTCACAGGGGTCCTGTGCCCCTAACCCCAGCGAATGTGAAGGGATGAGTGTGCTTGCTTTCAGGAAAATAGCAATAGCATGTACATTTCTATACTGCTTATCAGTGAACTAAGCACTCTCTAAGTGGTTTATAATCTGTTAGCTAATTGCCCCCAACAAGCTGGGTACTCATTTTACTGACCTACAAAAGGATGGAAGGCTGAGGCAACCTTGGAGCCCTGCCTGGGATCAAACTCGCAACCTTGTGGCTGCAGTACTGGCATTTTGCCACTGCACCACTAGGGCAAATTCAAAGATGGTATCAGTGGCAGGTACAGCTCCTTAAAGTTTGGGCTAAAACCCAAAACAGATTCTCTGCCTCCTATGGTTGGTGTAAATATCTTTCCTGGCTAGCAGTGTAAAAATGGTGACAGAAATACTGTTCTGATCCAGAGTTTTGTGGTGTCAAAAAGTTACAGTTATACCATAAAAGGAGTGAGGTTATTCCTTGTTAAGCTACAAATTTAATACTGCATAATTGTTGTTGTTGTGTGTCTTAAAGCTGTTTCCGACTAATGAAAGGCAAACCTGTCATGGGGTTTTCTTGACAAGACTTGTTCAGAGGAGATTTGCCATTGCCTTTCCCTGAGGTCAAGAGCATGTGACTTGCCCAAGGTCACCCAGTGGGAATCAAACCTTGGTCTTCACAGTTGTAGTCCAACACTCAAACCACGATGACATGCTGGCTCATATATTTTCATTATAGAGGAAAAGAATTAATAAATTTGTTACATTTTTACATTTAATATTTATTACTTGTATTTCCAAGCTAGGTTTAACATGGTTAGGTGCTACAGAAGTTTTAAATGATGGGATTTTCATTATGTGGTTAAACAGTTGTTATTCGGAAGCATAATCAAGATGTCTTTCCTTCAGTTAGTTCCTCTGTTGCAAGACAAATGCATTTTCTCTCACTTAAGATTACAGTAGACCACCTCCAAGCCCAGCCACCCCTGTTCATACCTACTATTATAACTGGAAGTGTTCATGTTTATGGCATTTCAGAGTTGGCCCTATCATTAGGGAAAGTGAAGCAGCTGCTTGAGGCATCAGATGCTGATGGTCAGGGAGCAGCAGAAAAGAGCTGAAAGGCAGAGCTTCATTCGATGTAAAGAGCCTGTCCATAGACCAACCTGCTGCCTACAGGACCACTATTCTCTCACCACTCCTGCCATTAGATTAAGCTGCCAGTGTGACCAGCTTCGGTATCTGGAATGGAAGGAAGGGGGAGAGTGCCATCTTGTCTTTTGCCTCAGGTAGTTATATGTCTTGGGTTGTCCCTACATTGTGACACAGGAAGCTCAAAGATACTCTAAGGAAGCACACACATTGCAGAAATATTCCAGTTTGACACCACTTTAACTGTCATGGCTCACTACTATGGAATTATGGGAATTCTAGTTTTGTAAGATGCTTAGCTTTCTCTTTCAGAGTGCTCTGGTGCCACAACAAACTACAAATCCCAGCATTCCATAGCATTGAGACATGGCAATTAAAGTGGTGTCAAACTGGATTATTTCTGCAGTGCGGATGGCCTCTAACACAGTAACAGCAATGTCAAATGGTGAAGCAGGGACTGACATTTGGTGGACTGCAGAGGGAAAATACTCCTTGGTGCACAAATATAATGCTAAACTAAATTACAGGCATTTTTCTGCCTTTTAATGGTAACCTAGAAATCTGCTTTATCTAAAGTAGGATGAGCCCCAATCTAAAAATTGAATATGGTTGACTCTTGGTGTGGGTGGGGTGGAATGGGATAGGGAGGATAGGGAGAAAGGGAAAGAGGTAGAGAGGAGGAGGGAATGGATTGTTCTAGAAAAGAGCAAACTTGACTGTGTGAAAACAGGAACATTCCACATTGCAACGTTTCATTGCAAGCCTGGATTATTTATGAATTCCTAGGAGAATACTTCAGTTTTGTTGACATATGTGTAGTACTGCGAGAATCTGTTTTGTCTATATAGCAATATAAATATATCACACACACACACCACATCTGACTAAGGATACTCAACTCAGAACAAGACAGGATAATGCCAAAACACATCACATGTACTTTAGAATGCAGTGAACAATATGCAGTGAAACTGTTGCCAAACATTGAAAAATGACTTTCATATATACGAGTAACACTTATTTTAGTAGCTACTAGTGGGTGGTCATAAATAAAACAATCGAGTATTTCAGCATCTTTCCTTAATAAGACATTTATGGTTACTATGGTGACCCCTCTGCAGAACAGAGTGAAAGAGAGAATATCTTCTCTTTCTTAGTGATAGATTCTTGTTAGTGCTTTAGATCCACTGCTCAGTGGACAGTATGTATGCCTTTAGCGTAAGAACGTTTATACCACTAGATAATGTGTATATTGATTCTTCTCGGCCTTTGGTAAACAAAAAGTCTTTCACATCATGGGGCAAGAGAACAAACATTCATCTGAAAGCCTGGAGGGAGTAAAATCTGCCTTGGGAGATTACTTATACCACAACTATTTTTAAGGTACAAGGCCTCAACACTGACAGACAGGTGGTTGTTAATTTTTCCTGCTTGCAGGTACATCCAGGAGAAGGACAAAAGGTATGGAAACTGGAAGAAAGAACATCAGCAATTTAAGATATGCAGATGACCCACACTAATAGCAGAAGACAGCAAAGACTTGGAATGATTTTTCCGGGCTGCACGGCCACTTTCCCAGCCAGTGCAACCATTTCCCTCTCTGGGCCTTGGGAGAGGGGCCTCTGGCCTGGGAAGGCAGTAGGCATCTCTTTTTCTGGCCACACCACCATTTCCATGGGGCTTGGGAATCTACACCATTTCCATGGGGCTTAGGGATCTACAGGCCTCAGGGGATGGGTGCTGGGCCCGGATGGGCAGCAGACAGTTCCTCCAACCCTCCTCGCTGCTGCCTGGATTTCTCCTGAGGAAAGCCAAGCTTCAGGGAAGAGGGTTGGGGTGCTCATTCATCAAGGCCAACTATGGCATCTCCTGGAAGCCTTGCCCCTTCCGCTTTAGGGTCCCACCCCCTTCGCATCAGGTGACAACAAAGTTAGGTATGCCATTGCAGGGACTGCTAAAAAAGACAAATAAATGAGTCCTAGAGCAAATTAAGCCTGACCTCTCCCTAGAAGCCAAGATTATTAAAATTAGACTGTTGTACTTTGGCCTTACCATGAGAAGATATAACTCTCTAGAAGAGACAGTAATCCTTAGTAAGGTTGCAGGCAGCAGATGTAGAGACTCAATCAAAGAAGCTGAATCTACATAACCTGAGCAGAACTGTGGATGATAGAGTGGCCTGGAGGTGTCTCATTCATAGGGTCACTGTAAATTGAAGTCAACTTGATGGCAGTTAACAACAAACTATTCAAATATCCTTACTTAAAAGCATGTGTACATAAAAGTCCCTTTCATGTCTTTTGGGTAACTCACTCCCAAATAAGTGTGCATAGAGTAGATTGCAGGCAGCCTTTATTATTCCTGGGAGGGATGAACTGCAATTGGTGTCTGATAACTGTGTGCATGTGTGTGTGTGTTTACTCTTTGGTACATTTTACCAGATTGTTTAATAGGGATTCAGTCCCCACAGCCTAGTCTAGGGGAAGGGGGCTCTCTGTTCCAAATTTCCAGAACAATGTATGGAGAGGATTGAGGAAGGGGAGACATGTATGCTTCCTATGTACCCATTGTGCTTCATATGTAGAGATATTTCAATAATAATGTGTGGGGAAAGTAATTTGCCATTTCCCTGCATGTTCCTGCAAGTAGGCAAGTTGGAAAGGAGGAGTGAGTAAATGTAAATTGCTTTTTCCCTTCACTGAATTTGAGTCCCATTCATAGAAGGAAAGCTTTGATGCAAATTTAATAATTTTTGTTTATGACACAATGTATGATTACAATTAATAGACACTAAAATGAACAGAATCTAAATTAAAGTACAGTTGCCCCTCCATTTTTGCAGGAAGCCCATTGGCTTGAACAGCCGTGCGTTCCCATGCATGGCCCTGCAGGTGTGTCATAGGCACATGCACAATTTTAGCCAATGGGGCTTGCCAGTCTGTGGATGACCAAGACTGCACACTCAAAGTCCACGAAAATGAAGAGACAACTTACCGGTAACTCCATTAAAATATTTCAAAGTAATTGGAACTATGTTTAATCTTAAATGTTCCCATCCCATAACTCTATCTTTAAATTATTTAAAGGATTGTTACTTCCTACACCACTGCGGGCAAAAAGACACATACACACTCACAGCTGAGCACACTCACTTCCTATGCAAGTAGGAATCTTGAAGACTTAAGGATACATCTACATATGTATCTTGATCTGTCCATGTCTCCAGCACATTATACTCCTTTGTTACTATTCACTGAACTCACAGTTGTCAGGAGTGGGACAAGAAGAAGAAGGTACAGTGTCCCCCGACACACATTTATTGATGGACTCATGATGATGATGATTTTTATATAGTCCTATCAATGTACATGATGCTGGACAAAAATAAAATGATAAAAACAGGCATTCCTAACAAAGGTGTGTGTTTTTGCATGTGCCTTCAAGTCAACCTGTCAACTTATGGTGATTCCATGAATTTCATAGCATTTTCTTAGGCAAGGAATATTGTTGACTTATGGGGGGAGGGGGCTTAGATTTCATAAGTTTTTCTTGAGCAAGGTGGTTTTGCCTATTCCTTCCTCTGAAATATAGCCTACAGCACCTGATATTCATTGGTGGTCTCCCATTCAAGTACTAACCAAGACTGACCCTGCTTAGCTTCCAAAATCAGATGGAATCTGATACTTTTAGGTTATATTTAGGCCCCACAATTTAATTTAAAGGATTTAACATGAGTCAGTCAGAGCTGGGGAAAATTACTCTGGAGAGGGATACAACTCCCAGCATTCCTCAGGGGATTTGGGGATCTGAAGCCCAAAACATAAGTTTTCCAGACTTAGAATTCAATTTAGACATTATTCTTTCATCATAGTTGTGTTTTGAAATCAGTTAAAGAATGAAAAGGATCTTGCTTCATGATCCATGACTCACATCATACAATTAGCATTCCAGTAATAGTATTTAATTAGCATGGCTTGCAAAGTAAGATTTATCTCAGTAGCCCACTTATTTTTTTTTTCCTAGACTGGAACTGTTAGTTGCTTCCAACCTACCCTCATCATTGATAATGTCACAAAAGTCTTTATTTGCAAGTGACAGCCATATCTTTACCCCCTTCCTCTACTAAATTGGGTCCTAGTATGAAGTTGAGATATATTAAAATATGCGTAAAAGCAGCGATGAATCAGAATGTATTCTATGCTCCCTGCTTACTGAAAATTTGAATCACATGCCTCATTTTGATATAAGCAAGTTGACCCTTATAACTACTCCCTTCTAAGTAGAAAATTGTGCTTCTCAAATCTCCTGCACTTCCCTTGTAAAGGTGACTCTTTCCCTCTGGAAGTGGAAGGAATTAATCTTTTCCAGTGACAGCTCATTCACTGAATAGTTAATCCCTGTGAATGAACAATTTCTCTAGTCACAACCTAATTGCAAATGATGTCCTTTTGGTGTCAGGGAGAAACATGAGAACTAGATCTCATATTGTGTTCAAAGGCATATAATGTGCCTCATCTTATGCATTTCTTCAGGCTAGGTACTGTATGCACCTGATTTCCTACAAAGCACAAAGCAAAGTGTTGATGTTTAGCTGGCATTTACATAAAATGGCTTGCTTTATAAAAACAAAAAAAATCACAGGACCATAACAAAACAACCTGCATAGGATTTAGTTCATGTTGGAATCACACTGCTCCATATAGTCCAGATAAATGTTGAGCTATTATGTCCCCTATGACTTGTAGCAGTTGTTTCCACCAACACCCCACCATCCCATGCATCATGTCAGGGCTCCTCTATGCCTGAAATACTACAGGGTTTCATGGAATTATCAATTTCCTAGGAGGATTTTTTTAAAATCCTCGACTGCCGCAGGTTTCAAAAGTCATGGATTGTCCTAACATTTATCAGAAACAAACTGGGACAGGATACGTACATATATACGTACATATGTATCTTCCAAAACCATCATTCCAACCCCCCCCCCCAAAAAAAATCTAATATGTTCTGGTAATACACCAAAGCTGGAAGCTTTCAGTCAGCCAAAATGAGACCTATGTGCTTCTCACTCAGTTGTTTTACTTTAACAACAGAACTTGTTCCTGGCCTTGTTTTAAAAGATATGGCCTTGTTTTAAAAGATATGTTGTTAGTGCTACAGATAATTCATTCTTTCCAAATTCCAAATTCATTCCTTCCAAATGCTGGGTGGCATTTTGTTTCACATTATGGCCACATACGGAGGCTTCCACTGTAACACTAAGCCAATACAGTATGACCACTATATCAGTGAGCCATATATTCCCAGGCTTACTGGGAACGTAAGTCCCCCAGCAGGATTCAAACCTTATTAAAATAAATGATGGAAGTTGACCGTAGAGTTGCACTAGAGGAGCTAGGGATGCCTGGAAAAACCACTTCTTTAGGCATTATGCGGCTTCTGGCAGATGCATAACATAAAATGGTACTTGAGGATCCAGAAAATGCCTGAAGAGAACATACTTTTTTCATATGTGGATAAGTGAAACCAGGGGTACTGGTCCCACAGATACAGGGGTCACACTATATAATTCAAGTATCAGATTCAAGTATATAATTCAAGTTCTATGATTCTATCAGCAATTCCTGCCTGGTATAATAGCCCTTGTAGCCCCCCTTCTGTTAGCATGGTAGGCCCATGTGGTTGTGTTCAAGGATATAATTCATTGGAGAGTCTCCCAGTCCATGTCCTTTCATTCAACACCTGTTGAAGCTGGCTTCTACAAGGAGCAGGATGGGGAAATTGGAGAAATCTTAAATAAACAGACTTAAATAAGCAATAAAGCACAAACAAAAGAAAGGAAAATACCAAAATGAATATATGATAAGGGATTTCCCACCTTTGTTTAGTATCAGATGCTAAACGAGAGAAGTTTCCTTATGCAAATGTATAACAAATTCTTTCTTAATATTGAAGATTGCTCATTTGGCTAAAAAAGAAAAAAAATTCATTGAAACCCACTTGAATGAACACATAATTCTACAATGAAATTTAATTTTTAATCTTTTTTTTAGTAGTGCTAGAGAATTGTTACAGATACCAATAATGTGACATTGCAATATGTTGCCATGACAATGACAGAGATGTCATAAATTAAACCACTGGAAATAGTCAAAGACTCGGGGAACATTAATGTGATTTGAAATGTAGATTTTTTTTAAAAAGGAACAAATATTACATTTGATAATATTTTCCTTGTAGTGAATGTAGTTCTTGACCTAGGGGAAAAACAGTCCTAGTTTGTAACTGTAAGTATTCAGATGCATACACCTACAAACTTAAATTCCCTTTCTGGATTTTTTTTTCCCTGCATGCAATTGAGAAAAGCTTCAACAATAAGAATTAGTTCAGTCATTTTT
>CM034701.1:309871436-309883422 GCA_020142125.1 Phrynosoma platyrhinos | reverse complement strand
GAATGTCTAGTTGTAACTGACTGTAGGGGGTGGTGCTCATCTCTGTTATGAAGCCAAAGAGCCACTGTTGTCCAAGGACTACTCTGTGATCATGTGGCCAGCATGACTGCACAGAATGCTGTTACCTTCCCACCGAAGTGGTACCTATTTATCTACTAGCATGCTTTCAGACTGCTTTTCAGACAGCTGGGACTAGTGACAGGAGCTCAACCCATCATGCAGCACTCGGGCCTTAACTGCCAAACTTCTGACCTTCCGATCATCAGAATATATCCTTAGCTCTTGATTTAAAGTGGTACTGATGACCAGCTTGAATGAAAAGAAGTGAATTCCAGAAAAGTTCTTTTTTGTCTACAGTTCCCAGAATCCCCTACACAGCATAGCAAATGGGATGGGAAGAGATTCGTCTCTGAGAGAAAAGGCCCCAAATTGCTAGTGTTCTTCCTTCTGATTTAATGGCTACTGTCAGGAAATACAGTGGGCCCTTGGTATCTGCTGGGGTTTGGTTCCAGGACTTCCCATGAATACCAAAATCCGTGGATGCTCAAGTCCCATTATATACAATGGCATAGTAAACTGGTGTCCCTTATATAAAATAGCAAAATCAAGCTTTACTTTTTGGAATTTATATATATAAAAAATATTTTCAAGCCATGGATATGGCGGTCTAACTGCAATAGCCATTACTAGGGTTGGCGTCACCCAGTGCAGTAATTCATGGTGTCATCACAAACACCTTGATTTGACCTCCTCCCTTACCACATCATACAAAATCCTTAGTAATGTTTTTTGTATTTCTGTTACTTAGGGCCTGAACAGACTGTCAGAAATAATCCAGTTTGAGACCACTTTAACTGTCCTGGATCAATGCTAAGGAATCATGGGAATTGTATTTTTTTCTGAGACATTAGTTGTGACATAAAACAACTAGCAAATTTAAAATTTTAACCTTTAAATTACAATATCATATGCACAGCCTCAGTGCATTTACATATGCATAGTTTCATGTGGTTGAAGCTAAATGTTTTTTAAATTCACATTTTAATTTTAATTTTTTTAAAAATCTGGGACCGCTCCTTTCTCCTCCCATTGAGCTTCACCCCATCTCTTCAGCATTTCAGTGGGACACAGGGAAATGCCACAGCCCATTTCTGCCCAAAAGAAGATGTTTGAAGAGCAGTGGTGTAAACCCCCCCTTAAAGTGTCACCTGGTGAAGTCTGCACCCCCTGGTGATGCCACTGGCTCACTGTAGATGTTGAAGAGACAAGAGTGATGAAGCTGACTTCTTAGCAGATCACATGGAGTGGTCTAGCTTACTTTTCTTCCCTCACTGTAATGTAATGCAACTGAGCTACACAATGCCTGTCTCATCTATCAGGTGCAATGTGGGCTGCCACAATTACTACAAATGTCAGGCACTGAGCCATTCCTCTTTGTGAAAAAGAAACCATGATCTCAAAGATGGCCACTAGCTTGTAACATGGATGTGCAGTCAACAGAAAACTTCCTCTGTAAGGCTGTGTGTCTACATGCATGGTTATGTGAATACATTGTCTGGATTTCTATTGATTACACATACACGCACACATGTATCTCAGGATCAAATGCATGTAGAAAGATGCTTTGAATATTGTAGAAAGGAGCTATTCATGACCTCATCATGCAGTTTCCAAATACAAACACACATACACACATAGCTGTTGACCAGTTAGGAAGGAAGCAATCAGGCAACACCCATCCCAGCTACAATTCTCCAGCTAGGATGCAGATGTGTAAAGGTGTGATCCATGGGCTGCAAGTGCCACCTAGGGCCATTTTTGCCCCAGAATGCCCATAGATGCCCATTAGGGGACATGGGGACATTTCACCATGCCTTTACCCCACTGGCCATTTTGGACCAAGAAGAGGACTTTTATTAAACAGGAAGTGAACAGGAACTTCCTGTTAAAAAAAGAAGTCTCTCCTGGGCTTAAAATGATCTTGGGTCATAAAAATGAGGCAAACTTTTCTTATACTAGGGTATTTGAGCACATTTGGTGGCAAAACAATGACTTCTTTTGTGAGCAGGTGTGATAAGGTACTGAACCCTCCAAGGTCTCCAGGATGGGCTACTGTGGCCCGCTAGACTCTTACTGTTGGCAACCCCTGAGCTAGGAGAAGAAATGAGATCATTCTCCTGAATTACCAAGGAGTGGCAAGAGATCTGGGATAGTGAGATGATCTACATTTCTTGATGTAGGACTGTGGTCATGAACTCAACATATACCAAACTTTTACTTTAACTATACAAGGATATGGTCCTCCTATGCATTCATTCTTAGAGTAAAATCTCCAGGAATAAAATCTCTGATCAGCTTGAAACCCACTTAGTAGGGGGTCTGTGTTTATGATAGTAGATGGACTCCTGGAATATAATGAAACCATCAGGGCCTTTGCAGACTGCCAGAAATAGTGCAAATTGAGTCCACTTTAAGGGTTAGGGTTAGGGTTAGGGAATCATGGGAACTGTATTTTATTGTGGCACCAGTGCTCTCTGTAGAAGGCTCAATGTCTCAGAAAAAAAATTCCCATGATTCCCTAGAACTAACCCTAACCCTTAAAGTGGACTCAATTTGCACTATTGCTGGCATTCTGCAAAGGCCCATATTTACTCTGTTTACATATTTCATTGCCCTCTGCTCTCCCTTCTCCCCAGTGGGCCTTTTAATATATTCAGCTACCATATTGTGCAAAAAATAGAAAGCAGTTTCATTCTTTTTTGCTGCTCTTTTTTGCCTGTGTGAGAGCAGTGAAAGCTAGAAAGCGTAATGAATGAACTATGCTTAAGTGATTTTGGCCTTTATTGTGTTACAAAACCCATTCTTGTTAGAAGCTGAAATGAAACCCTGTGTGTGATATTTCTGTTGAAATGCTCTAAGGTGCTGTCAGTGTGTGAGATTGAGAGAGAGTGCAACTGAGAAACTGAGTGAAGGGGAGAGGGAGGGAGAGAGAGAGAGAGAGAGAGAGAGAGAGAGAGAGATCCATTTGGGGAAACAATTATGACCAATCAACTAGGAACCAGCCTGAGTGAAAACAGCAATGAGGTTCTTGAAAATAATGATCTCCTCCTCTGTTTATCAGTTTTCCTTAACTTTTCCAGCCCATCCCCTTGTACCCAACAATTTTAAAATAGTAATCTCTCTAAAATATTGAAGCAGTCATGATAGCAACAATGAAAATGTCAACTGCCCAGATTAGTTCGCCACAGGGCGGTATACAAATAAATATTATTATTATTATTATTATTATTATTATTATTATTATTATTATTATTATTAAAATGAGAGGGTGGGAGCATGGCCATGTTTTCTCTGTAGGATGCGTGCATTATGCCTCTGACTCATTCTCTCCAAAATTTAATTATTACCTTATCCACTGTGACTGAAATGCTTGGTCTAATTAGATGCTCACTGTACCAGTTACTCAAAACTAGAACCATCATTTATTATTACTATAATTAGTCATGGTTGATTGGCTAACCAGAATTGCCTTAGGAGCTGGATTGACTTTTTTTTTTTTAACACGTGTAAAATTTGTATTGCTATGCAGTTATTTACAATGCTGATGAAACCTAAAATACACAAATACAGGAGAATTCCAACCATTACAATGTTGGATATTGTAACATTTTTCGTTTGCCACGTGCCCATTTTTGTAAATTTGTGTATAGTACTTGTTTTTCAGGCACAATAAGCACTGACCTGGAAAACCCTTGCATATATGCACAGCCATAGGTACTAAATGGGATTTTATATATTAACTCTTGAGAAGAAGACAGATCCACTGCAGCTGGATCTGCAGTGTAGAAATAATCCAGTTTGACGCCACTTTAATGATCATGGCTCAATGCTATGGGATTTTGGGAATTGCAGTTTGTTGTGGCACCAGAGCTCTCTGACAGAGAAAGATAAATGTCTTACAAAACTACAATTCCAGGAATTCCATAGCATTGAGCCATGACAGTTAAAGTGGTGTCAAACTGGATTATTTCTACAGTGCAGGTGCAGCCTACATTCCATATCTTGAATCACTACGGTGGTGCTGACTGAAAGCTTAGCACAACAAAGAGATTTCCAATATACTTTTCTTGATGAAATCAGCTGAGTCACAGCTTGTTGATTCAGATATCCAAATTCTTGTGCCACACATTTCCCAAGGGATGCTTTCAAATAAACAGTCATCCATCTATAAGAAAAGAGAATGTCCACATGCCTGTGGCAGCCATAACTTATTAGGACAGCATGTGTCCATGCTACAATGCCTGAGTGCATCCAAGTTGCAGTTTCAAATAGAAATCCCAATTGGAGCTCTCTAGAATCAAATGGGTAAAGCCAGCCTTAACTCATCAGGAAATTGTAACAGTCACCTCAACATCAGAAAGAATGTTTTTGGTTGTCATTTAAGATGCACAGCTCAGTTACAAATCAAAATTCCAAATAGGAGATACCTAAAAGCAAAAAAAGGGGGCTTGCCATAACTGATCAGAAATGTTTAAAGGGTTATAAAAAAGGGTCTGTGGGGCATTGCTGCTAAGATATCTAAACAAAAGACAGGAAAAAGGAGAAAGATAAGGAACTGATCCTAAAATTCCTAAGGTTAAAAAAAGGTCAGGAAAATGTAAGAGGGTTCTTGGAGGCAATTTTGATTAGATACCTGAGGGTTAAGCATGAGCAGGCAGTATGAAATAAGACAACCAATGGACCTGAGCAGTGCCAATATAAATATAGTATTAAATATAGTTCGTGTTGTCCAGTGTTAAGAGTAATAATAAATATTATGGGCCTTTGCAGACTGCTATAAATAGTGCAAATTGAGTCCACTTTAACTGCCCTGGCTCAGTGCTAGGGAATCATGGGAATTGTATTTTTTTCTGGGACGTTGAGCCTTCTCTGTCAGAGAGCTCTGGTGCCACAATAAAATACAGTTCCCACGATTCTCTACACCGAGTCAGGGCAGTTAAAGTGGACTCAATTTGCACTATTTCTGGCAGTCTGCAAAGGCCCAATGTTTATAATGCCCTTTCCACCAAATATATAAGGATTGTCAGAATCAGCTTACTTTACTTTCTGATTATCTTTGTCTTTGTCTCTGTCCATTGTCTTTATTTGTTGCCTTCTGTTCTAATGTTAAAGTCACAATATAATAACATAGACATCTTGGGAATATCTGTATGTGTGAAGGAAGTGGTGTAATTTAATCCAGGACACTCTTGATGCTGTGGGATTGGATGAACATTTACACTTAACAGAGTTGTGCTGTTGCTGAAGAAAGGAAATTTAGTATCAATTTTCTCTGATTTTCCCTACCAACTCCCATGCTATTCTGAAGGACTGAGGATCTCTGGAATAATTTGGAAGTTGGCACCAATGACTGGAGAAGGAAGATCTGAAAAATTTGCAAATCTACCCTCTTCCTCCAACAAGTAGCTTCTGATAAATCCCATTATCTTCCATTAATATGAATCCTTCTGATCTTGGTGAGACAAGACTAAATCCACGTCATAGCTCCACACCATGGTTATATTCTTTTTTCTCAGCACTCTGGTGACCACTGTCCAACTGCACTGGACAGATTATACAACAATCATCAAAATTCATAAACACTCTTAAATGTTTAGCCTATAATTGGAAGACCTCTAAAAATTAAAACATAAATCAAGTTCTACTTCAAGATTGCATTTGCGCTTTCTTTTTATATATTCATACTCCATTCTTGATCTTCCCTGATTAATTTTTCTATCTGTCTCATTCAAAAAATATAAATACTTATTCCTTTAGTCAATTTTAATTGTTGCAAATAATTATTTGGCTTTTCTTCATTTGGGTATGTATATGTATTTGTCCTATGAGTGGAAACAGTGAACACACGATCTTTCTTCATTAATGGTTGTCAGATGAGTGCATGAAACACCTCATCTTTCTTCATTAATGTCATTCTCTTCTGAACAGTAAAGATCACAATACTATTTTTTTTCCATAGTGGGATAGGTCTCAATTATTAAAAGACAGTGATTAGGCATTTCTGTATATATACACACACACACACTTTAACGATCAAACTGAGATCAAATCTGAATCTAGGTATCCATGAAATATTTTTGAAAAATGTTGAATAATTCCAAATAGTGCCACATTTTGCAATTGTGATCCTATCTATAGTGATTTGATTCAGATGTTTTGTCAGTCCCTTTATATGTCTCCCAGAGTACCTACAACTACTGGGAAGACAGTTGTTTTCTTTTCCCAGAAGTACTGAATCCCATTTTGTAGTCCTCAATATTTCCTTATCTTTTTCCTCTCAACATCATGAAAGGAAATTCAAAAGCATACCCATAAAGAAAATATAGATCTTATTGAATTCCCCTAAGCAGACAGTTCCCAAAGCCCTGTGAAAACAAAAATGAACAAAAATTGCATTTGCTTACAACCAGAAACATTGTCTGGAAGCCTGCAATCCAGTTTCTCTAAGGTCCTGTCTACGCTGGACAGGATACTCCATGGGTAGCCATGTTACCCCAAATGGCGGGGGATCCCCACCAACTGTGCCAAAATGTAGATGTTTGGGAATTGCTTAGCTCAAGGAAGTTTGTGAAAGGCTGGGTAACTTGAGGACCATTTCCACCCATCTATACAAGTACTAACTGAGGATGACTCCAAGTGTGAGTGGGCAAGAAGATTTTTATTTAGAAATATGCAGGAATGCAACCAAACACAGTGTAGTGATTCAGACAGATACACCATTCAGAGCTAACCACACCAAACAAAGGTATGAAAATTGGATAGTGGAGTTTTAGGGAGGTAAAGTGGTAATATATACCTGTCCTGGAGAGGAGACCAAAGAAGCAGGATGTGGCTCAGACAGGGTCTGAGGGTGATGTAGTGAGTGGAAGACCCACTGTGTGCCTATTGTGTGCAAGGAGGCTGGATTTGAGACTGTTATTTGCACTGCAATCCTAGTGTCAAGGGGTGCTTAGTACTATCTTGCAATGTAATAAAGACCAGATTGTCTTCCCAGGGAATCAGTAAAGGGATTCTAGAGTGACTGGTTGCTTTAACTTCAAAGTAACAAAAACAGTGCTTGGACTTAGGCCAACCCCAGGATAAATGGATAGGGAAGTTGGTTAGGAAAACAGCAGGGAGTAGCTAGGAAGTGGATTACTCACTTTTGTCTTTCGAGTGTGAGAGGCTATGCGGAACACCTGGTGGAGAGAACAGAGAGATCAGCAAACCTATTTAGCTTTTGTCTTGGTATTACCTGGGTCCTTCACATGTCTTTGAGTCTATGGGAAAGTCTCCTGGTGTTCCAAAGGTCATCACAACCTCTGAAGAACACACCTGGCTTCAGATATGAAGATATGGAAGCCACAAATATAATGTCAAGTATGTTACAGCCAGTCAGCTGTTTCAATGCCAGGCACATGCATCTCACTGTGACACCTGCTGCTCCTGTGGGTCACTTTGCTCTGAGGTCAGAATGTGGTAGCTGGAGATGAACATGGCTGGGTACCTCTTTCTGACCTCAGAGTGAGTGACAAGCAGCAGCAGCACTGTGTGGCTCAGTGAAATGCATTTTAATTAGCCATCTAGCATTGGAATGGAGGGCTCCAGATCTTCTAGGAAGATCCAGAGCAAAAAGTAAGATTATAATGTAAAGAGGGAGTATACCCTAGTTCTTGTGCTGAATGGGCCAACCATGCATTCTGAGGCTGTGCATCATTTGGTTTTCCTGACAAGAGAACAGAGGAGGTCATTTTATTTCTATGCTGACAGGGCCAAAGAAGGGAGGTACAGGAAGGCCATATTTTTTTGTTTCCACTGGATGTATTTGAGAGAGTGGATGGATGGATGAATGGATGGATGGATAGAGAGAAGGACCTACCACCCTTGAAGATCGCAAGATACAGGCAGACTCATGTGGGAGAATATGTTGTTTCAGATAACCTGGGCCCAAGCCATATAAAGCTTTATAAGTTATTGTGTTGTTCATGGAAGATTCACCAGTTTCCACAAATGGAAGCACTCTTATTGGGGGAAGTTAGTAGTTCGCACTTATGATTAAGCAACTTTTGGGAAATTCCCCCAGTTGAAATAATGTGAGATAGCCATTACGCTAATATTTAAAATATCTCAAAGAACCAGAACATTTAATTATATCCCAATAATGCTTCTCAGAGAAATAACTGCAAAATACATTGGCTGTCTAGCATAATTTAAGAATGTGCTTCTTGGAAATCAGTTAGCAGCATTTGTTTTTGCTCATTTCCCTTCCAGCTTTAATAGTGGTGGCTATATTAGTGACAACATAGTAAAATGTAGTGGAGTAATGATAATGTGGTAGGCTTGTGTAGTAATGCCTCAATAGCAGTGTCAGCAAAATCCACAGTACACTTTTCCTGTCAGTTTAGGATCAAATCTGAGCCTAGTCAAGGTATTGATTTTCATCTAGAAAGCTCTATCCAGCCTGGGTTTGCATTATGTCAGGGAAAAGGCATCCTTCCTTTTCAACAATTCATCAGCAATGCAAGGAGCCACAGCAAAGACAATTCACTTCTATAATGAATACTAGTTTCTAGTTCAAAACTAACCTTTTAAGAGCATTTCAGGAACATTTTGGCAGAGATTTTTCCAATTTTATACTACTGTCTGATCAATCCAGAGGGTTTCCCCCTCTCAAAACAGTAAAAGATAGTAACAAAAAAGTTAGTAAAGTAACATCAAAAGATCATAACAGAAAAGCTATGAGCTATTTCAATATTGCAATGAACAACCACAAGGCATTATTTTTCAAATGCTGTAGATGAGATGAGAAGTAGCACTTGGAAAGTTATTTTATTTTTTTAACTTTTTAAAATTTACTCCCCCCCCCCACTCTCTACAGCAGGGGTAGGCAACCTGTCCCCTTTAAGGCCGAAGGACTTCAGCCCCCAGAATCCCAGGAGCTATTGGCCAACATGGGACTATTGGCCAACATGGCTGAGGCTTCTGGGAGCTGAAGTCCCTCGGCCCTTAAAGGGGACAGGTTGCCTACCCCTGCTGTAGAGAGTAGGGGGGGGAGTAAATTTTAAAAAGTTAAAAAAATAACTTTCCAAGTGCTACTTCTCATCTCTAAGGTGCATCTACAATGTCAAAATAATGCAGTTTGACACCACTTTAACTGCCATGGATCCATTCTGGGATTTGTAGCTTTGTGAGGCACCAGCACTCGTGATCAGAGAAGGCTAAAGATCTTGTAAGACTAGGATTCTATAGGATGGAGCTACCACAGAACATTTATTTCTACAGTGTAGATGCATCCTAAGATTACATGAATAGCCCTTCATATGTGAACTGACTGGCATATTTAGCAAATTGTGTATTTATCATGGAGTGGAGGATGTTTCTGGCACCAACCCAAGTCAGGCATGTCAAGCAATTGAGCGTGCAGACAAAGTTTTTCAGAAGCTTTCTTCACTTCACAGAGAAAAACATCCAACAACCTTGGAGATGTCTGGCTGTTCAGGAATGCATCCTCCTTGCTTCTCATGAAACAGACTGAAGCCAAGTTTAACTCCAAAGAGGCACTTTTATTCTTTAGTTTCAGTATGTACAGAAAACTATATACACTCACTACTGACCAACGACAACCCATGGCAAACCACATGCTGTGGTCTCGGGGGAGGGGGGGTTATAGACACTTGCCATCTGGCCTCTAAGTCCAGCCTCTTCCTGTGACTTCTTCCTGTGTCACTTGAATTATTGTCTCCCAAACATGATGACACAGTATGTTTACTCTTGGTCTACATGCTCTCTCTGGCACTGACCTTGGACATGGCTCAGATGTTTTGAGTCCCAGCTGCAAACAACTTTCCCAGCTAGCAAGCTGTAAAGTGACCTGTAGTACCCTTTGTCACTTTCCCACATCTGGACATTTAAACTCAGGTTACAAATTCCCAACAAGGCAACCTCTGGGCCTCATTCCTGAATGTCCACCTGTGGACCTGGATGCCTGTACTGAAGATGCTTAGGTACAAATAGCATAAGCTTCCAAGTCATCAGAGCATCTGCAGACATAGAATCATGGTCACCTGCTCATGCTTAGTCACCTTCTCTTGACATATCTGTATCAATTAATGGACATCTGGGACTGGAGTCAGCATTGTGAATTATAACTTTAATGTTTTTTTCTCTGTGTTGGATAAATATGTTTTTTTAAGGGCCTAAGCAGACTGCCAGAAATAGTGCACATTAAATTGAGTCACTGCCCTGGCTCAGTGCTAGGGAATCATGGGAACTGTAATTTATTGTGGCACCAGAGCTCTCTGACAGAGAAGGCTCAATGTCCCAGAAAATAATACAATTCCCATGACTCCCTAGCACTGAGCCAGGGCAGTGCCTCAATTTAATGTGCACTATTTCTGGCAGTCTGCTTAGGCATTAAGTGAACAAAAAGTGAAATTGGACAGATATGACTATAAAATAGAAAATCAGATCTACCTGCATCAGTTGGCCCTCAGAGATGTTTAGAATCTAGCAGGTTTGAAAGCACTGTAAATGAGATGGACTTTTATTGACTTGGGGTGCATCTACAGTTACACTGTAGAAATAATGCAGTTTGACACCACTTTAACTGTCATGCCTCCATCCTAGAGAATCCTCAAATTTGTAGAATCATAGAGTTAAAAGAGAACACTTTGTAGTCTTGTGAGGCATCAGCACTCTTTGTCAGAGAAGGCTAAAGACTCTGTAGAACTACAGATCCCAGGATTCCATAGGATGGAGCTACAGCACTTAAAGTGGTGCCTAACTGTAATATTTTTACAGTGTAGATGCACTTTCCATAGATCAACAGTGGTAAAATTAACCATGTTGAAGAAGAAAAAGGATGGATAAACCATACTATCCCAATAAGTACAGTCACTTTAGCCCTGTTGTTATTGTCGTTGTTTGCCTTCAAGTCATTTCTAATTGATGGTGACTCTAAGGCAAAACTATCATGGGATTTTCTTGGCAAGTTTCATCAGAGGGGGTTTGTCACTGTCATCTTCTGAGGCTGAGAAAATGTGACTTGCCTGAGGTCATGGCTAAGTCAGGATTTGAACCCTGGTCTCCAGAATTGTAGTCCAGTGCTCAAACCACTACACCACACTGATTCCTACTCAGGCATTTTCTAGGTTATAGAAGGGCTCGGCAGCAAACAACACACAAACCCTTGTAGCTTCTGAAGCCTACAGAGGCCTCACCCTGTAAAATATGGTGAAATATGTGGGGTTCCAGGAAGCATGATTCTCTTTTAAACCATGGCCCACACTTCACATGTTCATTGTTTTGATTTTAAAACCAGATGTGAAAATCTCAACATTTTCAGTTTTGTTATGGCCCATAACAAAGGAGGGGTGAAAACATGGTCCTCCAACCCACTCCCAGATTAAGGGGGAAATACACAATAGTCATGGATGGAAGACCTACCTGTAGTGCCCTTCTATGCAGCAACAGTATCCATTAAGTCTTTGCCTTTTCTGTGTTGAATAGAAAGATCTGAAGAGGGCTTCAACTAGCGTGCACTTGAACACAAGTAGAAGTGCTGCTTTGTTAAGACTCCTAGTTATGTAAAGGATTCTACATGGAATGCAGTCAGGATTCTCAATGGCAGTATGCATTTCACATCCATGGTTCACTCAGAGACAAAGCACATCTCACCTTGGAAATATATTTATTTGTGAGGTCTGCCATTCATTTCATAGAAGTGAAATATTGTAGTGAAGTGAAATAGAAGTGAAATAACGTAAAAATATGAATTGCTAAAGATTATCCTTCAAAAATAGACAGAAGCATTTGTTTTAGTAAATAGAATTTGTTAAAAATACTTATGTTAAGAAATATAATATGGATAATATATACACATTTGAAACTTAGGGGGGGATGCAGACAGTGCAAAGTGGCATCTTGGAGGCAGGGGAGGGGCAGCCAC
>CM034701.1:309839763-309854349 GCA_020142125.1 Phrynosoma platyrhinos | reverse complement strand
GGTTGGGACAGGGTTCTGTGCGACGTCGTGTGAACACACAGGAAAAAACCGCAATAGGACGGGATTGGGTGTGGATTCTTTATGCTTTAGGCCCTGTGTGATAACATCCATAGTTCAACACTCAAACTACTATGCCATGCTGGTTCTCACAGAGAGGTATAGATATAGATATAAGCTGGCATTCTCTATCAGCTACTTAGCTTAGTTGTGTTTTCCAACCTGACCTGAGTCCCAATTCCCAATTACCAGACAGCAGCCACTACAAGCAATAGGGATCTGTTCCTCTGTTGATCCACTGAGTGACATTTCCATCCCCTCTCATGAGCAATCTCCATTGCAGCATACAGAAGCAAGGTTCCTGTCACAATTCCCCTCTCTCACTGGAGATTGATCATGGGTGGGGAGACTGAAACATCAGACAGCTGCTTTCTGTTTAACATGGAACAGACCAGAGTTGCTTGAAGAGGCTGCTGCCCAGTAAATGGGGATTCATCATCCTTATGTATTCCCTAAAGCCAGGGGTAGGCAACCTTTTTGAGCCGGGGGCCGGGTTGCTGTCCCTCAGACAATGGGGGGGGGGGCGAAGCACCATAAATAAATAAATAAATAAATAAATATTTTTTTAAAATAAAAATAAAAATTAAAAAAATATGCAGGCACACTCTCTCAGTCCCAGAAAAAAACATGGCAAAAACCCTGTGGAGATTTTGCCAAGAAAACCCCAAGAACAAGTAATAACAACAATAATCAATATTATCATGGCGGGCAGCGGTGGCAGCAGAGGGTGGCGGCGGTGGCAGTGGCAGGACTGTCCTGGGGCCGGTCCAAAGGCCTTGGGGGGCTGCATCCGGCCCCCAGGCCTTAGGTTGCCTACCCCTGCCTAAAGCAGTGGACACATAGAGATTGTGAATATATTTTTTAAAAAAATCACAAATGCATAACTCTAGGTTACACAGATTTGTCACTGCCTGTGAATTCTGGTTTCCCTCACAGATAGTATTCTGAAACTAATTTATTCTGGTACTTCCACTGTAAGCCACAAATTAGGGGTGTTAATTTACTTATCTTCTAATTTGATATATGCCATGCTTTGCTAGGAGTATTCCTTTGCTTTCCCCACAGGGCAAACAGAACAATATCTGTGCAAGAGAATAAACACTGATGTGACATCAGAAATGGCAACACAGAGAGACCAGTGTCAGAGCACTTCAGTTTCCCAGGACTCTCTGTTACTGATGTCAAAGTGGCTGCTGCTGAACAAAGGAATTTCAAGGAAAGATTTGAAAGAGAATCACCTGGTTTGGGATATATTCACAAATCCCAGTCTGTCGACACACATTTGAACAGGAATGATGGCTGCTTAGCACACTACATGTATTCATATTTTGGTTTTCACTAGAGATTTAGGCACAGCAAAAAACAACACAAAATAAAATAAATTTTTAAACTAAAAATTCCCCATGCAACAGACCAAACTTTCTTGAAAGCAGAATATATTGATATTCTCAGAGGCCATTGTCAGCCAAGGAGCCTTGTATATTGTTCAGAGATCCCAGAGTGTTTGTGATAAAGCAGCCCCTGTTAGTAATGCAGTAGTCATTTTGCTGTGTCCAATTTTACTAAGACCCCACTGTAAAAAATATATAACTGCATATTTACCTGAGGCATGTATACTGTAATCCCTCTTACATCTGAGGAAGAGGTTTATAATGCACAAAAGCTCATGTGACTTTCTTGGTTTTAACAGTGGCACAGCCTGCATCTGCACTGCAGAAATAATGCAGTTTGACACTGCTTTAGATAACATGGCTCCATCCTATGGAATCCTGGGATTTATAGTTTGTTGGGCACTAGTGATCTCTGGCAAAGAAGGCTAAATATCCCACAAAATTCCAAATCCTCAAATTCCATAGCATTGAGCCATGGCAGTTAAAGTGATGTCAAACTGCATTATTTCTGCAGTGCAAATGCAGCCACAGTCCCCAAATGCCTAGTGGAAAAGAAAGGTTTTCACCAGCCAACAAAAACACAGTAAGGGAAGAGCCAGCCTAACTTCTGTGGGAATGCAGTTTCAAAGTCTGGGAGCCCCACATAATGTAACCATGAGGGTGATGAGACTGAGAGAAGCACCTCCTGTAAAGTTCATATGAGAAGATATGATTCTTCAGGTAGACTGGACAATAAGGTTTTATATGTGATAACCAGCACTTTGAATTGTGTTTGGAATCAGACTGACAGCCAGTGGAGCTGTTGTGACAAGAATGTTGAGTTCGTGGTCATTTTGGATCTAGTAGCAAGCTGTGGCTGGCAGAAGGATAGCTGGGAGGATCTCTAATCTATTCATGCTGTGAAGGCTTCAGGGAGAATATCTTTTACCCCAGATGCTTCAAAACACACATTTTCTTCTTAGTATGAATTTTTAAAGGTGTTTTTAAATAACACTTTTCACATTTCTTCCATTGGAGAGTAACTCAGAAGAGGGTCAACACCTCCCTAGAGCAGGAAAAATCAGCTCTCAGCTAGGCTGCTCTCCCTGACCAAAATAAAATAAAACTGAAATAAATCACACTTCTATACTATTAGGTGCAGGTGACTAATATGACTGCAAGAATGTAGCCATTGTGAAAATATCATTAAGAGATTAATAGTGCCAGCACTGGGGAGGAAAAGAAATTGTAATTATTGTGCATAACTGCTTAGCTCGAGACTTTGTTATAGGCATCAAGTAATAGGCTCTGACCTCTGTCCCAAGACATCTGGCTTGATTAAAAAGTACATAGTTCTTTGATTTGATGTTGCTTCTGATTTATTGATTTTGGCTTGATACTCTCATCCATTGAGTCATTTCTTGGCCTGGACTTTCTTCATTTGACTTGCTTTGGACTACTTTCATCACTAATTGCTCAAGTCAAAGGTAGAAGTGCCTCTCTTCCATTCAGTCTTCTATTGGGCTGATCTCTTCCATGCCACCATTTAATTAGCTGGGCATCCCTCCCATGATGCTTTAAGTAATAGCTTTTCTTTAAAGAATAAAGGGTAGGTGGAAAATTAGACTTCCAGTGAGCAATAATAAAGTCTCTCTTTCTTTCTTTTTATCTCCCATTCTTCCCCCACCCAGGTGTACCCACACTACATACATGTCGCAGTATGACACCCCTTTAAATGTCAGGGATTCATCCCATGATATCCTAGGATACATAGTTTGGTAAAGTATTTAAAATTCTCTCCAGACAGGCTATGCACCAAACTACAAATCCCAGTGTTCAACACAGACTGTGGCAGTTAAAGTAGTATCAAATTGCTTTAATTGCACTGTGTGGGTTAGACAATTACATCTTTCCCCTCCTCTCTCAATCTCTCTCTGTTTCTCAAACACTCACGTGCACACACAAGCATACACATTGCTCCTTCAAGCTCAGTTGCCTCATTTCAGTGCCAAAGTAGATGATGCATTCAATAGACAGATGCCCTCCCCAAAAGATAACAGTTCCCTTTTGCCCCAAGATGCAAAGTGACATGTTGGAAATTTTCATGGGGACCCTGACATAGTCACCATCATCACCACTACCACCACCCAGATGTTTTTAACCTGTATTGTCCAGCATAATGTAGTAGTTCCACATAGAGAATTATGCTACAGCTGGCCCACCATAGAGTACCTGCAGCTTGATTAGAGTGGTGGGAGATTGGAGAAGCATCTGGCTAGGTCCCCTAGTCAAATGCAAAACAATTTCATCCTCTCAGGTCCTATGGAGGTCTCAGCAGATGATATAATCATTTTGTATCTGGTTCCACGGACATGGTCAGGATCTTCTCTGATCCCACAGTGTTCCCCCCAGGCACAGAATGGTGTATGGGGTATAGTGGCTCTACAGTAGGGCAGGAGGGGCTTTAGTTGGTGTGGAGGGAGAAAGGGAATACCAACCTCTGCATCAAAGAAAAGAGACATATACTGGTGTAAGGCTGACTTACAACTTCACATGCCACTAACAGGATGCCAACCTTGGATTGTTTCCCCAGCAAATTATTTAGTTTTATGTATCCTTGTTAATTGTTTTATGCTGAAAACTGGTGCTCAATGACCCTGAGAAATTCAGCTCTCCCACAAGCATCTGGACCACAGCCAGTTGGGCTATCAACTCTTGGCCCTCTGCTGTTTTGACATCCCACAATTAATATAGCAATTCCATGCGTTATGTATCTGAAAAACATTGTGCTTGTTCCTAACTTAGTACACAATGTTTTCTCTTCTGACATATTCATGACTGCTCCACTCTCCCCTACCCCCAAGACACTTGGAAGCTTTCTGGCAAGTATTATATGTGATGCAAATTCCTTGGGCTCAGGTAGGTGCAAGAGTTGAAAACTGTAAAACACTGCATATATTTGAAAGCTCCATGAATATTCATTCAGCTTGTGTGGGAGACTGTAATGATACAAAAAAGGGGAGGAAAGAAATGAAAATCTGGAGTATGAATGGAGGCATGGGTTGGTATATGAAAAGCAGGCGGCATAAATACATGGCTCAAGAGTTTTAAATATGAACTAAAAGGAAGCTGGTCTTTGTTCATTATTTTTCTTCATCAAATAGCAAATCAAGCACATTTTAAGAGGGCATATGTTTTCTAAGTAAAATTGCCTCTTCTATTATGACATGATCCAGATGTTGAGATTCCACATGCAGCCTTGAAACCATCCATTAGACTCTTCCCTGCAAAAAATCAGAACATTCAGATTGCACAGAGAGAGGGGAGCGATGACATAGAGTCTAATCTGCACCACAGAAATAATGTAGTTTTGTACCACTTTAACTGTCATGGTTCCATTCTATGGAATCCTGGGATTTGTAATTTGTTGTGACACCAAAGCTCTCACACAGAGAAGGCTACGTGTCTCACAAAACTATGGTGGGGTGCAGACGGACAGCTTTGGGCCACCCCGGGAAGTGGCCATGGCCCCAATCCTCCCTTTTGCTGCCCCAAAAAGAGTGGCAAAATGCTGCTCCTTTCAGGGGCAAAAAAGGCCACCCTAAGAGCCAGTGCATGGCTCTTCTTTGCCCTTTCCAGCACAACACGTCAGAAGCCTGTGCCGGGAGGGCACCCTGACACCACGCGCTATACACAATGGCGCACGGCATTAGGACAGCATCGGTGTGGGGTTGGGGAAGCTGTCATGTGGCTTCCCCACCTCATCTCTGACTTCAGGCTGGCCCTTTGGGCTGGTCTGCAGAGGCCCTATAAATCCCAAAATTTCATAGTATTGAACCATGGTAGTTAAAATGGTGTCAAACACCATTAATTCTGCAATGTAGATGCAGCTGAAGGTAGGAACCAACCGGGTACATTTTTATTCACTTTTAAATTCCTATTAATGCCATATATTAAAAAATATGTTATTTATTTTGCTATATTTTATTTCTTTTTACAGGATTCTGTGGGCTCCATCTTTTCACCTTGACCTGCATGCAGGTCAAGTCACTACCACCTTTCTGTTCCAGTCCATATCATTGTTTGATAAAAGGTTTAGAAAATGTGAAAATCTATAAGTAATCTGTCCCACGTTCACCTGATTTTCCACAGCAGCTAGTCAAAAACCCTGAGGGGTGACATAAACCAGAATGTTAAATAGGAATAAGATATAAGAAATGCACAAAGTTATATGAGATTAACAGTAATTATCATCAGAGCTTGCTGGAAGTCCATAAGGTGATTATAGGAGGAAGATAAAATAAAAATTCCAAAATAAAATACAAAAAAAAAATTATTATTATTTTTACACACAGCAAGGCTCTAGCAGTATTCCTATCAATATTCTACCGTTACACAGTTATTGGGGAATTTTTCATGTAAAATTGATTAAATGAGAATCCTAATATAATGAGTGATGCTAAAATATCAGGCGGGAGATGCAAGCTGGAGCAAGTAGATAAATTCAGGGATTATTCTGGGGTTTGGAAAATACCATCAATTGGAAAGAGACATTAAGTTCTACTGTCTAGCAACTCAATGAAGAAGCATTTACTGTATAAAGCTGACAAAGAAGTTGCCCCAGAAAACAGCTAAAAGATACCTTCTCAATTTTTCTCATTCTCTGGGATCAGTATGGCAATAGCCTTCTGGGATAAACTACCAGGCAGAAGTGTATGCAATCATAGTGTCCTGTCCCTGGCCACCCACCATGTTCTGATTTCTTTGATTGTCCAAATTAGCCTGCTCTGTTCCAAGCGCTCAGAGCAAAATACAACCATTTTATCTCCCATTTTAATAGCCTGCACTTATGAACTTTTCAACCAGCAATAATGGCATGGGGTTGGCAAAAGACCTACTGCAGCCGTTGAGCAATTTCTGATATTGCACTGAGCTAACCCAGGATGTCACCTAGATAACTGATGGCACCAGTCGCTGTACACATAGCCATATAATGATGCCAAGATGACTAGAATGAGCTACAGCACAGTGTGGTGAATAATGCTCCTTCTCAAATGTTCACCTTGAAGAGTAGATAAAGAAACTCAGTGCTCTTTCTACATTGGTTTCTTACAGAAAGCATCCTGACAAAATGCACAAAAAAACACATTTTTGTAGGAATTTATAACAAATCCTCCTGTGTGATGTTCTGTAAGCAAATCATAGTTTATGGCTGTAATCTGAACTATTTTATTCTTAGCTACACTTGCAGTTTATTCCTGTGAGCTATTTTATTTTTAAATAGCCATTCTTAGATGTTAGATTTTGTACAGGGCTGTGTTATTCAAAAATGCATAACTTATTGGCTTATTGGCTTAGTCTCTTCCACATGGGGAGAGTTATGTTAGTACCAGTGGATAGCTTGATTTAAAAATAGGGGGGGAAATTATATATAAGAAGCTGAAACACAAATTTCATGTTGAGAGTCAGTGTAGCACTGGTTTGGGCAACTATTGGGTTTCTGGGTTTCATTAGCCATCCCATGAAACCTTAGAAGACTAAACACCCTCACTGGCCTCACCTACAAAAGTAAAAAAACAACTTCATCTAAATCCCCCAGTATCCCAGGAGGAAATAGGTGCAATTGGGAAGCTTTTTAGGCCAAAGAGAGCCCCTTTCCCCCAGTCGGAAGTGATCTAGAAATTTCATGGAAGGGTTCCATCCTGTTGGAATAGGGAAAACCTCTCCTAAACCAGGGGACCCCAAATTGAACCCATGGGAGCCATCCTGGAATAAAAGTAAATGAAAATTGTAAAAAAGTGGTCCTGGGGTACCTGCATACATAAACCTTTCCCCACCACTGGTGGAGCATACATTGGCATAACTCTGTGGGATTATGGAAGAAATTATCAAGAGTGGTGGGGAGCTCTGCCCACACATCTTTCCTGGAGTGCCACAGACTAGGACAGGGGTAGGCAACCTTTCCCCTTTAAGGGCGGAGGGACTTCAGCTCCCAGAAGCCTCAGCCATGTTGGCCAATAGCTCCATGTTGGCCAATAGCTCCTGGGATCCTGGGAGCTGAAGTCCTTCAGCCCTTAAAGGGGAAAGGTTGCCTACCCCTGGACTAGGACATGGAGACACCCAACTCCCCTTATGCAATTTGGTAAAAGGTCCAAATATATGTAAAACTAGCCAGTTGCACAAGCATAAAACCTCAACAGGATTCTGACCTCATTCATTTTTACTCTCTACATGACATGGCTGTTGAAATATAGAATGAAATCTGTTAGCTGGTTTGGGTGGTTATTTGCTATATAGCGCCAAGATTTTCTGAAATCCAACTGTTTAATAACAACAGTTAAAGAACTGCTTGCCCCTCAATTTAGGTTGCTGGGGGAAAAGTCACCTAGGAAAAAAACAGGGCTGGACTTTCATGCAAAAAGATATGTAAGTACTGCTACTGAGGTCAGATTTTTGTGCTCAGTGTGTTATCAAAGGAACCCCTGTTTCCTCAGTCCTTACATATATCCACCTGCCTGCACAGTTACTTTGTACATTATTCCACTTTGTGATCAAAATATTCTAGATTTTAAAAAGCAACAAACAAACAAATAAACAAACAAAACAAAAAAACAAAGTAGTTCCTGCAATCCTGAATTCTGACTCCCACTTGCTGTATGACATCCATTAGTCTTGGTGTGGCCAAGCCCACCTTCTGTCATATTTAAAAGTGTTATCACAGTCTTGGCAGGTGTGAACAGTTCTTCCTATCTAGGCTGAGAGATTATTTACCTGATAAATGAGATCCATCTATATCCAGCAGTGTAGCCAACTATTCAGATAATTGCCTGACTTCAAAGGAGAAAATGTAATCCTTCCCATTAAGAAGGCAAATGGCAGAGCTTCAAAATGGATGTGGATGCTAAATGCTTTTCAGTATCATGATATAGTTTTATGCTCAGACTACAGGTGTTTTTAAGGCAGCTTATGACTCATCATGTGAAAGATTGTCTGATTTCTTGGATAGTCAGGGAAATTGGTGTTGTGGTGCTCATTTTCAAAATAAGTTAAATCTGTCAACAGTTTTCAGGTATTTGTAATTCAGCAGAACCTTGTGGTCAGAAGGCAAGAAATTACTAAGCACTGAAGAAAGATTTCCTAAGTTGTTATTTAATACAATCAGCAAATGAGCTGGAACTAGAAATGTTGTATCATATTAAAATTCACTCCACTTGAAACAGAGGGGCAAAGTATCCAGTCTTATATAACAAATCTTACATAATAAATCTTATGTACAGCAATTGATGTCTTGGAAAAGATTAACAAGTTAGAACCAACAGTGGATGGATGATCTTTTTCCACCTGTAGAAAAGATCACTAGGAGTCTGCTCACATTATTCATGCACGTGTGAGTGTGTCTGGCTGACAGACGCAACCTAATATTCACTCTATCTCTTCATAGATGGAGCATATGGTAGCTATTATAATGCCAGGGTTACAAGACAAGAAAATTGTTACATTATTAGAATCAGATTAGAGCAGCTTCCAAATTGTTGTTCAATAAAAATCCAATGTGGTGCAGTATATGGGTAACTTGTGGTCCAAGTGGAGGGTGTGTGTTTTATCCTCCCACTTTGAGGTAAGGTGTCCCCATCCTGCTTGAATCTTAAATCTTGGATCAGATTTATCTTCACAACAATGAAGATAGTTAGGTAGTTCCAACCACTGAGGGGGGTTGCAGACTGCAAGAAATAGTGAAAATTGAGTCCACTTTTAGGGTTAGGGTTAGTGCTAGGGAATAATGGGAATTGTTTTTTTTTTTTTTCTGAGACATTGAGCCTTCTCTGTCAGAGAGCTCTGGTGCCACAATAAAATACAGTTCCCATGATTCCCTAACCCTAAACCTAACCCTAACCCTAAAAGTGGACTCAATTTGCACTATTTCTGGCAGTCTGCAACCCCCTGAGTTTTATGGCTTAGCATTGTGTGTGTGTGTGTGTGTGTGTGTGTCGTGTGCCTTCAAATTTTTTTCTGACTTATGATGACCCTAAAACAGAGTGACCAGACATCCTCCTTTTCCAGGACCCATCCTATATTTTAGCCTTCTGTCCAGGAGGAATTCTAAAATGTTCTCCATTTTGAGCATGGCAAGGAAGCATAAAGTTACACTTGTGACATTGGATCAATCACTACCTCACTATCCCATATGGAACCAATCTCACAAGGCTTTTGTGAGAATAAAATTGGCGAGGGGGAAACCCTGTACATCATATTTACATCCTTGGAGAAGATATGAGAGATAAATGAAATAAAATGGATTACTATGAAAAAGGTTCTTTGTAGGACATTGCTGAATTGGATTCTATTAATCAAAATTTTCAAGACCATGTGAATTCAGCCCTATTGTAGAAGAGGTTTCTTCTAACCATTGCAGAGGGACATTTAAGATCCTGGAATCTAATTTCTGAGTACATTGTACAGACTTACCAATAAATCTTGAGTTCAAAATGTCTTAACTGTATCTCTCATAAGAATTTCTGATCTAAATGATGGCCACAGTCATTTATCATGTTTTGTCAAATATATCCAATTTAAATTTTATTTTTGAATAAAGTCATAGCATTATAGAGTTGGAAGAGACCACAAAGACCATCCAGTCCAACCCCCTACTATGCAGGACCTCTCAATCAAAGCAAACCTGACAGATGGCCATCCAGCCTGTTTAAAGACCTCCAAAGAAGACGACTCCACCACTCTCCCAGAAAGAGTGTTCCACTGTCGAAAAGCCCTTACAATCAGGAAGTGCCTCCTAACGTTGAGATGGAATCTCTTCTCCTGTAGCTTGCATCCACTGTTCCAGGTCCTATTCTCTGGAGCAGCAGAAAACAAGCCTGCTCCCTTCTCAATATGACACCCCTTCAAATACTTAAACAGGGCTATCATATCAACTCTTAACCATCTCATCTCCAAACTAAACATAACCAGCTTCCTAACTCATTCCTCATAGGGCATGGCTTCCAGACCCTTCACCATTTTTGTCACCTGGCACCAGTTTCTCAACATCCTTTTTGAATTGTGGTGCTCAGAGAATAACATGCAAGTGAAAAATAATTTTTGAATAACATGTAAGTGATAACTACATTTACATCCTATTCAGATTATATTTTTGAATAACACGTAAGTGATAATAAAGGACAAGCTTCGTAATCAACAAATATAATAGTTTTTCAATGTCATCTTAATTAATTTTATGAATTAATTGATTTTATGAAATGATTTTATGAATACTTTATAAATAAAAATTGCCAGTCTTTCTTTATATTAATCAACCAATCAATCAATCAACCTTTAATTTACTTGCATACAACAGATTTTTTAAAAGGACAGTATGCTGTATTTCGGTAGCACGTTTATCTAACAGTGAAGGGGTCAGTAAGGTGTCTTTTCCTAAACACTAAACAAGGTATATGCTAATGCTTCCCATTTATGCACAGATCAGCTGGTAGCATAATTAATCAGGAGTCAATTGGTAGAATTCAAGAATGAAAATCAACTAGAAAACAAGAATATTGAAAAACAAAAAACTTTTTAAAAAGTAATACCATTGACTCAAGTAAACATAGGATCTAATCCATCTAAAGATAATCATATCAAAGCTGCAGTAGAATTTCAGATCACCCTATTTTGATCCAGAAGGTTCAATAGGACATGGACCCAACTCATGCGTCCAGCCTGATGTACTTCTACAACTGCTTAATGGAACAGAACAAACCCTCCATTTAAATGTGCAGACAACATTAAGATTGAATAGGACTGTCCATATGAAGGCCTCATCACACAGGAGCCTGGCTTCCATGATTCTTCCCTCTTCAGAAAACAGAGCTAGCTCTAGAACCTGCAGACCTGGAGAGGTACGACATTTTTCTTTTTCTTGGTTTTTTATTATTATTATTTGCTATAACAAGGTGTGGGGCAGGCACACCTTGCTCTGGAGAAGAAACACTGTTTCAACAGCATGGCATAGAAATTCACAGAGGTCTGTGGGGACATAGGGCTGCAAATAAAGCAATTGGTGGTGGGGGGGGAAGAGGTGAACTCAGCACCTATGAAGGCAGCCTATGGTCTTGGGTGGTCACACTAAACCCTATTTCCATGATGGGATGGAGGGACTTAGGTTAGGTAAAGGTAAAGGTATTCCCCATTGACAAGGTTGTCAAGTCATGTCTGAACATAGGGGGCAGTGCTCAGAGCCAGTGTTTTCAGAGACTACTCTGTGATCATGTGGCCAGCCTGATTGAACAGAATGCTGTTTACCTTCCCACTGAAGTGGTACCTATTTATCTACTTGTATTTGCATGCTTTTGAACTGCTAGGATGGCAGAAGTTGGGGCTAGTGACAGGAGTTCACCCCCATCATGCAACACCTGGGCCTTGAACTGCCAACCTGATGATCTTGCAATCAACAGAGTCAGTGTTTTAACCACTTGAGCATATGCATCCCTAACTTAGGCTAGTTCCCCACTTATTATTTCAGCATCAGCCCCAATATGTGACATTATTCACTCTTCATTTTAGCCAGATGGAAGGACTCCAAGGACCCCACTGATACATGGAGGAAGATATAGGTATTGTTGTTGATGTTGTTTCATTTACATCCCACCTTTCCCCCATAATGGAATTGAAGGCAGTTTACAATTTATTAAAAACAATACAGATTAAGAACTATACAAAAAAATTGATAAAGAGTATAAATATAACACTTATTAAGACTGTATACAAACCAACAAGAAAACACACTTACAGCTCTCATTCAAGAAGCACATTCTACAATGTGATCCAACTAAATTGATAAAGAGAGGGTGAAAGTATTTCACCCAAGAGGCATGGATAAGACAGTGGAAGATTGAAACCAGGTGACACCTGCAATCAGTGGCTAAGAGTGTTTCATTCCTCTTCCCCTTGTCGACATGGAGAAGGAGGTGAAGGAGCAAAGCTGCATGGGGGAGCTTAACTTGATGTTTCAGTCAGAAACTTGACTTCACATCACACAATTATAGCACTATAATTTTACTTTAACTGCCATGTCTACCTTCAGTGAAATCCTAGGATTTATAGTTTGGGAAGGCACAAGAGCTCTCTGGATGAAAATTCTATACCCTCTCTCTAAACCACAAGTCCCAAGATTCCATAGACTGCAAGTATAGCAGCTAGCAGAAATGTATACTGTGAAAGTAGCAAGTAATAATAGTAACAATATTTTATTTATATTTACAACAGAAATATAAAACAATGTGCAAAGATACAATATGTAAAAACCATAACAATAATAAAAGCCAACAATCCATATAATAAAATACAGTATTATAATACTCCCAGAGTAGTACAATATACATCTAATTAAAAATTCAAACATCATCTTCTTCATCGTCAGGAGGCCAAATCAGATGGTACTATTAGCCTTAGATTACATTAGGGAGATCAGGTGGATAGGCCCACCAGAAGAGCTCTGTCTTAAGCGCCTTCTTAAAAGCTTCTAATGTAGTAATAAGACAGATCTCTTCTGGCAAGCTATTCCATAGCTTGGGAACTGCGGCCATGAATGATCTCTTGGAAGTTGTTTTTGGTCTAGTATTATAATATTCCAATAGATTCTTCCCTGATGTTCTGAGGGTGCAGGGCGGTTTATGTGGGAGAGCCGTTCCTTCAAATAACTCAGACCCAAGCCATATAGGGTTCTAAAGGTAACGACCAACATTTTGTATTGGGCCCGGAAGCTAATTGGCAGACAGTGAAGAGCTTTTAATACAGGTGTAATATGGTTCTCCCTATAAGTTCCAGCAACCAGCCTGGCTGCTGCATTTTGAACTAATTGAAGCTTCCGAACTTAGTACAAAGGTAGCTCCATGTAGAGTGCATTACAGAAGTCCAAGTGAGAGATTACCAGGGCAAGTACTACTAATAAATTAATAATAAATTTTATTTCTAACCCGCCCCTCTGCAAAGCAACCAGGGTGGCATACAACAGGTTAAAACAATACAGGAGTAAAACACATCACCAAATACTGCCCCTAACCCTCCCACCCCTTAAAAATAAATTGAAATAGGATAGTATTACAAACAGCATCAAATAATAAAATCATAAAACAAAAAACAGCAAACAATAGTGGCTAGGGGTAGGAGAGCAGATTAACAAGCCAGATCATCTAGAGTGAGAGCCGGGAGATTATTCCGGGAAGGTCTGCCATAAGAGATCCATCTTTACTGCTTTTTTAAAGCAGTCAAGAGTGGTAATAAGATGGATCTCATCCGGCAGGCCATTCTATACTCTTGGAGTGGCAACAGAGAAGGCCCTCTGGGAGGTCTGAGACAGCCTAGTTTTCATAGGCTGTAGCAGGTTCCTTCCAGAGGACCAGAGTGCATGGGGGGGGGGGTCGTACAGGAAGAGGCAGTCCCTGAGATAAGTTGAACCCAAGCCATGTAGGGCTTTAAAGGTCAAAAGCAACATCTTGTACTGTGCCCAGAAACTAATTGGCTGCCAGTGAAGAGATTTCAACACTGGTGTGATGTGCTCTCTCCTAGATACACCAGTGAGCAACCTGGCTGCCATATTTCGAACCAGTTGAAGTTTCTGGGTTAGGCACAAGGGTAGCCCCATGTAAAGCGCGTTACAGAAATCTAAATGTGAGGTTACCAGAGCATTACTACAGTTTCCAGGTCCCTAGTCTCCAGGAAAGGACACAGCTGGCATATCAGCCAGAGCTGATAACAGGCAGTCCTGACCGTCGCATTCACCTGATTTGTCATGTGAAGCGACAAATCTAGGAGTACCCCCAGACTGCGAACACAGTCCTTGGGGGAGAGTGTGACTTCATCCAGGACTGGAAGGTGTATTCCCAAGCCTGAATACACCTGTTTGGGCCCGTCACTGTTAGTACTTCCATTTTGTCTGGATTCAGTCTCAATCTGTTTTTCCTCATCCAATTCATTACCGCCTTAAGACAAGCATTGAGAGGAGAGACACCATCTGAAGTCTGGGCAGATGATCGGGTCATGAAGAGGTATATCTGGGTGTCGTCACCGTACTGAAGACACCGTGCTCCATGCCTCTGAATGATCTCTCCCGCCACTTGCACTAGAGTGCAAGTGGCGGAAATCTCGACTCTTATCGGATAGAACTCGC
>CM034701.1:309827274-309839663 GCA_020142125.1 Phrynosoma platyrhinos | reverse complement strand
GCGCCCTGAGGGATGCCACAATTAAGCTCTATTCTGGAAGAGCAACTGACCCCAAGACTCACCCTCTGGGATCTTCCCGAGAGGAAGGAATGGAACCACTGCAAAGCAGTGCCTCCAATTCCTAACTCTCTACTGCTTCAAGGTCCCTTCGGTCCAGATAGGGGAGCAGTTGGTGAATCAACTGAAGTTGATTCCTAGCACTCCTGGCCATCACATCCAATTGAGATGGCAACTGCAGAGATGAGTCCAGGAGTACTCCCAAACTGTGTACTTTGTCCCTTAGGGGAAGTGTGACCCCTTCTAGGACAGGTTGATAAATCTCCCTTCCCAGACCTGGCATACCTATCATTCAGAGTAGGAAATACAAGTAGTAGCAAATACATTTCTATACCCTTATCGTTGCACTTAAGCACGCCCTAAGTGGTTTACAATGTGTAAGCTAATTGTCCCCAACAAGCTGGGTACTCACTAGTGACCTATGGAAGGATGCAAGGCTGATTGGATCTTGGAGTCCCTGGGATTGAACTCACAACCTTGTGGCTGTGAAAGGTTGCAGTACTGTCATTTAACCACTGTGCCACCAGGGCTCACCCTGAAAGGACCCTAACTCGGGAGTGTGACCACATTCTCTGACAATAGAGCTCTGAACTGTCGTGTTCTTTATCCTTGCAAATAGACTGAATAATCTGTATGGTATCTTCCCTATTGGTTGGGATCATGAATATTTCTGTGTAGTCCTGATCACTATTCATGCTTCAGGAAGAATTCATCTGCATAAGGAACAACATTTTCTGCACAAAGTATACTGTTACTTAGGCAAAAAATATATTTTTCTGCACAGAAGATTCATGTGTATATCTGCACAGATAAAAACTTTACCAAAGCACAAAGAAGTTGGTATCTCCTTCTGTCCTTCTTGATGGGTTTCATGAATATTCTTTCCATCCCTATCTAAGATCCTCTGATATGTGAAAGATTGCATGGAGGAAGGGGAATCCAGCCCTGCCCATGCCTTGTTACAATTCTCTGTCCATGGCTTAGATGATTTGTTGGACTTCCTTCCAACTTGAGTGTTGTTGCTTTTTTCCACATTTTGTTCTCTTTACTTTCTAAGCAATTGTTGAATCAATAGGAGATTGACCCCAGCATATATGGTTGGAATGTAACGCCTCTGAATCATGAATGTTTTAGCAATGAGAGGGGGGAAATGAATTTTTGGGTCTGGCAACCCTGAAGCTATTTTGGATGAGAAAGCACAAAAACATATAACTTTTCAATTCTTACAACTTTTCAAACATCTGCAAAATTTACCTCCAGGTTTTAAATCTCCTCATACTGCTTCCCACAACCCTCTTCTGTGGATGTGGAGTATTTATAAAGTTCCCTTTTATTAAGACATACCAGACAATGCATCACTCTGGTTCTTTGTGCTAACAATTTATCATCTGAGTCATTTGCTAGCAGGAACCTAAGTCCCTTAGAGTGACCTTCCTTTTCCTAAACTGGATATCATGCTGTTGCTCTTCTTCCCAGTAATAAAACTTACCTTTTAAAAACAGTGGGTGTAGCTGCAAATGCATTAGACAAATCTATAAAACCTCCTCAGTGATAAAGCCTACTTCACTATTTTGCTCTATTTAGTCAAAAGGAATGTACCCACATTTGGCTAAAGTTCCATTGGTTTAAGACATCCTGTGTACATCGCTTAAGCATTTAGGTTTTTGTTTTCTACATTTTGGCTTTTATTCTTTCTTTACAAAAAGAATATTTAACAACATAGTTCATTATAAAATGACATGTTCAGAAACACTGTCCACTTACCATATATACTTAACTATAACTCAACCTCATGTATAAATCGAGGGTAGATTTTGAGACTAAAATTATGGATATTGATATGGCCTGTGCATAAATCAAAGGCAAAACTTAGGGACATATAACAAAGGATGTAAAGAATGAAGCAAAAGGAAAGGATTCTAAAGAACTTATAAAATTCCAGAAAGCATAACTTTGTGCTCACCCTAAAAGTTGGATAGATGAGGAGGAAACTATGGTGCATCATGGCTGTCCAATGGCTGAGGAAGGTGACTAGGCAGGGCTAAGAAAATGAGCGCATGCCAAAAAAGATGAAAAGGCAAAGCACAGAAAATGGGGACTCTGTTAGCAGCAATTATAGCCTTTCATGTGATAACTTTGCCAGATTTTAACCCCCAAAAGCTGGCAAACATATATAAATGTATTATTGAAATCTTTCAATGCCTGATTTCTCTCAGTGCTCCTTTGAGGGGAAGTGCCAAAGAGATGTATCAGCACCATTTTCCTACTTAGGCATTCAAAAAAATCTAAAGCAGCACTGTGGTGAAGAGAGTAGAGGGGATCTGTGATTCTTTCAAGTTCTCCTGGGATGGAGTAAGCTCTTGCCTTTTGCCACTCTACTCAGAGAAGGAGATGGCTCCTTTTTTGATAAAAAATTAAGTATAGTACTGATACTGACCTATGGATAAGTCAACCAAGGTTTTTTGAGTCAAATTTTTAGACTTATACATGAGTATATACAGTACAACAAAAGGAGCTCAGTTAGAACAATATGAGGACAACATGGAAGTAAGAAAATATGAAAGAATTTGCAGCAAAAGTCATGGAGAGGATTATGGAATTATATTCATGGGGTTTAAATCCTGAGTATTGGGGATGTGGAACTGGTGGACCTGTGAAACTCTGGTTCCTAGCTATAAGGAAAATGGATGCCAATATTGGTGAACACCATCACCTAGTTAACCCACACCGAATCATTACACTCTGAATGCAAATACATCTTAGATTAAAAGTAGCATTAATATCTGAGGTTCTCTTTTCTCATGGTTTACAGTTTACCAGACAAGTATTTGCTAACTAGACCTGAATGTAAAAACTAATACAGATTTGCTCCTTTACAGAATTTAATGATGAATATTGTCTAGTGCTCTGCTTATGTATGAAAGTGTGTCTATCAATTTGTGAGGAGGAGACAGAGCATAGCCCCACCTACTTCATCTTCACTTCCATCATCTTTCCATTTGTGGAGGGTAAAAATCTGGACAGAGAGCCTCCTTTTTTCCATGGAGATTTTCCATGTGAATTACCACTCTAGAAAATTAGATTTTGATCATATGGAGAACTCCCAAACAAAGTTCTCTATTTTTGAAAGTCACTCTCCATGTATAGAATGACACCAGTGATGATGAAAGAAGGAGGCACTAGCATGCTACCTCTCTTCATATGCTGAGTAAACATACAGGCAGAGAGCCAAACCCACTCTGAAGAAATTTGCCAAGAAAAATAGGTTCATAGTGTTGTAACTATGTAGTGTGAAAAGGCTTTAGATCTGCCCTTACCAAGAACTATCTCAGGTTAGTTACTATCTCTCAGGCTGCATCCACACTGAAGAAATAATCCAGGTTGACATCACTTTAACTGCCATGGCTCAATGCTGTGGAATTATGAGAGCTGTAGTTTTCTGAGACATTTAGCCTTCTCTGTTGAAAGCTGTGGTGCTACAATAGCAATAGCAAGTACATTTCTATACCACTTATCAGTGCACTTAAGCACTCCCTAAGTTTTACAATGTGTGAGCCAATTGCCTCCAAGAAACTGGATATTCATTTTAGCAACCTCAGAAGGATGCCAGGCTGAATCGACCCTGAGCCCCTGGCTGGTATTGAACTCACAACCTTGTTGTTTGTGAGTGAGTGGCTGCATTACAGGCATTTAACCACTGGACCACCAAGGCTCCTTTAGCACAACTATTGTAGCACAACAAACTACAGTATCCAGAACTCCATAACACTGAGCCATTTGACATATAGTGGTATTTCTTATTTTTCAGAATTTGAAAGCTAACATGCAATGATAATTAATGCATGACAGTTGAAAGCATATAGATCCAAAATTTGAAACTTGCTAAATTCAAAAGAAATGAATTCAAATGTCAAATATCATTTGAAGGCTGAGCTTTTATTTTTTTATAGAAGAAGAAGAAGAAGAAGAAGAAGAAGAAGAAGAAGAAGAAGAAGAAGAAGATTAATTTCTTACCCACCTCTCCCAGGAAGCGGGGGACAACAACAATAAACAAACAACATCAGTTAAAACACATATCAATTTAAAGAGGATATGCACTTATTAAAACTATGTACACTTAAAATTAATAATTTAAAATTCACAATTTAAAAATCATCTGGATAAGCCTGCTGGACAAGACTGGCCTTTAATGCTCTTTTAAATTCAGGCAGCATAGTCAGCTGTCAAATCTCTTCTGGTAGGTCATTCCACAGTCTGGGGGCTTCTGAAGAAAAAGTCCTCTAGCTGACAGTTGCCAACCTAGTCCTGGTTGAGTAAATGTCTGCCAGTATGCTACTACATTTAAAAAAAAAAGTAAAGAAAGTTTTAAAAAATGAAACAGTCTGCTTGGGAATGGTGGGAGGGCACAGGGGTAAGAGGAGGGGAAACTGACACCACGTGGCTGGAACTGCTGCAGGAGGAACTTATCACATCTGAGGACTAATGCTACAGCAGCACATTTGGGAGCTTCTTGATGGGCTTTCCCCAGCAATGACAAAGGTGCACTCTTACAACGCTTTGAGGGTAAGGCAGCAATGAGACATAGATGGCACTGTGCAATAAGTATCACCGAAGGGGCTATGTTTCAAGTTTAATGGTGGTTTAAAAGCCACATGTGATAAAGTCAGCAGTCTCTTCAAAATAAACTTTTCTAAGCTCTCACTGAGGAATCAAATGTAGTCTATGGGAATCCCTTGATGCCTAAGTGACCCTGGCAGCTAGATGGATTTTGTAGCAGCTGGAGCTGCTTCATAAACTACATCTGTATCTAGAGTATTTTTTAGCCAGATCAATTACCTGCTGTGGATTCTAGCTGAGATCTCGTCTCAGGCCCTTTTTGTTCTCCTATTATCAGCACCCATACTGCCATCTGACCTAATATGCAAGAGAAAAAAAAGTTTTCACAGCCTTCTTTCATAGACATAGCACATCTGACATCAAGAACAATACATTCCCCCATGTTTGCTTGAAACCCTGTGGTGCCCAAATGAAAAATGCTAATTGCCTTTTCTTTCTTAGTAGGATTTCATTTCATTGCAGGGGTGCTCTCTCTTTCCTCCACATTCTGAAATCAAAGATGTGACATTTTGGACTACTTTGGTGTGGTTATTGGGAGTACAAAACATGCAAACATGTGCCTTTCCATATGGCAACATGCTGCAAGAAGACCGAGCGTGACGTGCATAAAATACAATTTGTTTCCCTGTGTATTACACCATCATTTCATTCTCAGTTAATTTAAACATTGAATCTAAAATGAGGAAGCTTCATATACAAATGTTTGATTGGCTTCTTTATTGACAGCTATGAAATGAACAACACAGACTTTGTAACACTTCTTGTTTGGAATAACCAATTTAGGAGAAAATAATTGCTTCTGAATTCAAACAATAAAACAAACATTTTCTTACATATCCTACAATGCCTACTAAATCATGACCCTGAAACCAACAGAAACAGCTTTCTGGCTGCCTCATCTGTCCCTAGAGCAACAGTAGAAGCCTGATCCAGAGTCTATGTTGGTTCTGGCTTCACCCACTTTACTAGGGCTCAGGGAAGAGTGACCTTACATGCTTACCTGCTGTGGGCTTTTGGCTTGAGCATCTGCTTGACCCTGCCATCACATCCACTCCTGGAGTCCTGTAGATGAACACAGAGATTCTGAATCAACAGTCAGGTCTAGTCAGAATGATTTGGGTCTCTCCAAGCCATCTTTCTCATTGGCAGTCTTGGGGAAGTAGGTAATATGTATCTACTGATTCCCTTTCAATCTCAAATGTGGTCCTTCTCTTTTGCAGTCTAGCCCAGTTTTATAATTTGATACAAACTGTTAACACATCATTAGTTATCCACAACTAAGGAATCAATCGTCTTTAGCAATCTAATTTCCCATTACCTTGCACAAGTTGTAGCACTTCTGGAAATACAAACATTAAGACTATTAATATTTCAATTTATTTCAGTTTTTGTTGTTGTCCACTGCTCTGATATCCTAGATTTGATTCATGCTCTCATAAGAGGGAGGAAATCAGGCACCAAACTCTTGTTATTTTTCAGGACCTGGGAAATACTGTTTTCTTATACCTAGGCGATCTCCTTCTTCCATATAATATGCCCTGCACCCTCAGGTCCTCTGGGAGGAACCTGCTCCAACCATTAAAAACTAGATTAGCAGCAACCTCCCAGAGGACATTTTCTGCCACCGCTCCAAGACTGTGAAATGCCTTGCCGAAAGAGATCCGTCAGATAACCAGCTTAGATGGCTTTTAAAAAGCCATCAAGATGGATCTCTTCCAGCAGGCCTACCCGGAATAGATCACTCCGTTTGCCTAGTCTCCCTCCCATCAGACATCCTTCTTACATCTTCACTGTGCCCCAGAGTGCCTATTGTTTTAATCTCATGTTTTATATCTGTATTTAATATATTTTAATGGTGGTTATCCTTATTTGTCAATATGGTTTTATTGTTTATTTTGGTGTAGTTTTATTTAATCTAGTTTTAGATGTAAGCCACTTTGATTGTGACGGCAAAAGGCAGGGTATAAAAATAAAATTATTATTATTATTATTATTATTATTATTATTATTATTATTATTATTATTATTATTAACACAAGTCTTTTTGCTTTACTCTGATTTTGGAGGGGGGGGCTTCCAAACATATGTGCTGGTTTTACTTGTATCCTATTTCTAAAAAACAAATCAATGGTGTTTTCTTCCAATATTGGGGTACAAAAAAACCAGGAAAAAGTAGACATAGTAAAATGAGTGAAAAGTGTTGCCTTGTTACGCTGACACTAAAACATTGAAAACTTACCGTATTTTCTGGCATATAAGATGATTTGCAAAGTATTAATGTGTATTGTTGTTTTGTGATTGAGTGGTCTGGGAAGTGGGTGTTGGATGTATGATTGTATTTTATTGTTTTAATGTGGATATTGTCTTATTTGTCTTTATATAAAATAAAATTAAAAATATATATATAAAAAAAAAATAAGATGACTTTTTAACCCAGGAAAATCTCAAAAGTCAGGGGTCGTCTTATAGCGGGTGCTAAAACTTCTGAGCTGGAGTGGAGAATCTGCAGTCACCGCATATGGTGGGGGGGCTCATAAATGGCCGCGGCCGCATCCACGCCATATGTGGTGATTGTATGAAAGCAGCAAGGGTGGCACTGTACAAGTATGGTAGAAGAAAATCCACTCACCAGGCATGCATGTGCGAAATCAGAGAGGCAGAGGAGGAGGTAATACGATACAACAACTAGCCAATCGCCGGTAAGGTACATTGCTTGCCGTGAGTGGCTGGTTGTTGTATATTGGGTACCACATACAGTACAGCACCAGTATCTTAATTTTTATTTGGTGTGTGTTGGAAGAGGGGTAGTCTTATACGGTGAATATATCCCAAACTTCTCTATTTTAACTGGAAATGTTGGGGGTCATCTTATACACCCAGCCATCTTATATGCCGGAAAATACGGTATATTGGAAAGGTGGCGTCTGTTATATTTCCATTGGTCAGGTTTCTTCATTGCAGTTCAACCCAGCTGGACTTGCAAACTTGCTTCAAAAGGCAGATGCATGCTCCCTCAACCATTTCATCTCCAGGAGCCATCCAGCTGTTCCTTTGCAGGTGAGAACAAACAGCTGCCACAACCACCACCCCCGGATTTCCAGTAAACAACCTGGAGATTTGGTAGGAAGATGCCTGCTCTTTTTTCCCCATCTGTAGCTAGATGCTTCCTGGGTGGCTCACATCTACTCCTTGGCACTAAATGTCTGCTGCTCTCTCCTGGCTGCAAGAGTATACACTTAGCTTTTGCCGTAGGCCTGGAAGCGAGGGAGCCATTGTGCAAAGAGTACTGAATAATAATAATTATTTAAAACGTAATTGCACAAAAGTTCTGTTTACAGATAGCCATGCCTTTTTGTGCAAGACTGCTGGCTTTTTGTACAAAAACAGCAAAGTTAAATAATAATAATAATAATAATAATAATAATAATAATAGTAATAATAATGTGTAATATTTGTGCACTGCATTGTTTCCACATGGCCACCTTTTTGTATGTGTACAAGACTGCAAGATTTGCACACCAAAAATAAATCTTACACGCACACACACAAAGTGGCTATCTGGAAAGAGGATTTTTTGTTGAGGAGAAAAAAGATTTTATTTATTTTTTAAGGGGAAAAAATATTTTCTTTGAAAATAACCCACCACCTATTTCTACAAAAAAAATATTTCCCCAAATGTTCAGAAGGTTTGAATATCATGCAAAATTCTTGCCACTTTATTATTCTGTCTGACTATATTTCCCAAGTTATGGGAAACCCATTTTCTAGAATAACCACATTCTTTCCATCCCTATTTCAAACTTACATTGAAATTATTATTATTATTATTATTATTATTATTATTATTATTGAGGAAAGTTCCTTTCCCATATGCATTACATTTAAAAAAAACATTAATTAACATAATTAATATCAACACATTATTCCAGTGTCTAGAAAAAACATATGGGGGTGTATTTGGGCAGCAGGTAAAGAAATTTGTAGTAGACCTGATCTTTTAGAATATTTTTGCTTTATTCTGGAAATTTGATCTTGCTTTTTTAGAAAATCTCTCTATTGATTGATACTGGATTTTTCAACTCCCCCTCCCTTTTGGGGGAAGATATTGACTTTAAGACGTTGCTTGTCCCTGAGAGCAGTATTCAAATATTTGAAATATCTGCACAAAAATAAGGAGAAAATTGAATAACATGCTTGAGCTAGGTTTAATGACTGGTCCAGCTTTTTCCCTATATTTTTATGGTAGCAGTTATCCTATTAGTCACATATATTGTGACTGGGGTAGCTGTTTCAAAGAACATACTTTCCTTCTGATTGCTATATTGTGTCTCATAAAATAACTACTCCATCAAAGTATACAGCTCCGTTGTAACATGGTGCCATTTCTGCTGCCTTGCCTGAGGCTCCTTTAGAAAAGGAAATGAATATGAAAATGAAGGTAAGCCCCTGGTTTAATGCAATTACTTGCTTACAAGGCAGCACTTACAAATACAAAGGCCATATGGAAAGGAGAAGCAAAACTGGAGAGCAGACAAAACTGGCCAATTTACCATTATAAAGGCATAATTTACAACATTATTTAAAAGGTGAAAATCAATTACATGCTATTCCTATTGCCAATGTTTAAGAGATTTTGAAATCTGACTAATTCATAGGTGCCTTAAATCCATAAGAAAGTTTTTCAGGACTTCAAACTGTAATACACAGCCTTCTTTATACTACCATGTTTATATTATATAAGTCAATAAGAAACATATATCTCTGTTTTCAATATGTGCTGTTAGCAATAGTTACGCAGCAGGGTATGCATACATGTTTTAAGATCTAGTGGAATAAGGCAATTTATACCAGAGTAAAATCTAGATCAGTGAATTTTCAGAAGGAATGAGGGGTTCTTCTGAGGCTAGCACCCTTTCAAGGATGTCAAAACTGATGAGCTCCTGGAATGTATCAAGTTGGTTCCTTGAAGATTTATACTGAGTGAAGGTCACAGCAGGTAAAGATAGAAAAACACTATAATAATTCAGACAACTCTTTTAAAAAAATAAACTACAGCTTAAGAACTTCCTAAAAGCTGTGCCCAGTTAACTTTGATTTGATGGAGGTATTGCACAGGCAGTATGGAATGGAATTGCACAGGCAGTATGAGAACTCACAGCCATATCTAAGTTTCAAATATCTCTCCTTTAGTCAAAAACCCACATCAGTCATATGAATGACCTAGAAAAAAAATACCCTTGGTGTTGGTGCTGCTGGTGCTGCTTTGGATAATGATTATGTCCTGCCTCTTTCCTAGTTTGGGACACAATGTAGCTTACTACAATTAAAACAGAAATAGTTAAAAATTCACAGTATTAAAAAATGTAAAAAGCAATTAAAATATTAGAAAATTTAAAGCAGTTTAAAAAATAAACCATCTGAATAACAACAAGAACAAATAAAACTCCCATACATGAAACAAGGCTTGTTACCCCTGAAATAAACAAAAAAGTAATAAAATCTTCACTTGCCTGGAAAAATATAGCAAGGAGGGTACTAGCCATACACTCTGGGAAAGGAATTCTAAAATCTGGGAGCAGCCACAAAGTAGGCTCCCTCCCATGTTCCTACCAGGTATACCCGTGAGTGTGGTCAGAGAGAGATAAAAGTCTCATCAGAAGATCTCAAAACACAGGCAGGTTCATATGGCAGAATTTGTTGTTGTTGTTGCTTTTGTTGTTGTTGTTGTTGTTAACTGCGCATTGATCTCAGCCCATGGTGACCCAATGGATGAGACATCTCCAGGCCCCCCTGTCCTCTACTGCTCTGCCCAGCTCCTGCAAACTCTTATTCATGGTCTTTTTAATAAAGCCCATCCATCTAGCATGTGGCCTTCCTCTCTTTCTACTTCCCGCCACCTTTTCTAACTTATTGTCTTTTCCCAAGATTCATGCCTTCTCATGGTGTGTCCAAAGTATGACAGTCTTGTCATCTTGGCTTTTAGAGATATCTCTGGCTTGATCTGCTCTAGGACCCATTTGTCATTTTGATCCTCAGCACTCTTCTCCAGCAGCACATCTCAAATGTGTTGATTTTCCTCCTATTTTCTTTCTTGATTGTCCAGCTCTCACATCCATACCTGGTAATAAGGAATATGATGGCTTGTACGATTCTGACTTTTGTGCTGGGTTGTATTTCTTTGCATTTAAGGATCTTTTCTAGTTTTTTCATAGCCACCCTCCCCATTCCTAATCTTCTCCTGATTTCCTGGCTGCAGTCCCCATTCTGATCATTGTTTGATTCCAGATATGACAACTCTTTTATTATTTCTATTTCCTCATTGTCTAGTTTGAATGTGTGTAAGTTATCTGTGGTTGTTATTTTTGTTTTCTTTATGTTGAACAATAAGTCTGTCTTTGCACTATCTTCTTTGATCTTCCTTAGTAGTTGTTCCAGGTCTGTGATGTTTTCTGCTAGTATTATGGTGTTATCAGCATATTTCAGATTGTTGATATTTCATCCTCCTATTTTCACTCCTCCCTCTTCCATGTCCAAGCCTGCTTTCCTTACAATATGTTCTGCATATAAGTTGAATAGGTAGGGTGACAGTATGCAGCCTTGCCCAACTCCTTTCCCAATTCTGTTTCTCCTTGTTCTGTTCTGATAGTAGCCTCTTGTCCTGAGTACAGATTCCTCATTAGGACTATCAGATGTGTTGGCACTCTCATGTCTTTAAGGGCATTCCATAGCCTTTCATGATCTATGTAGTTAAAGGCTACCTTTTCTTTTGGAACTCCCTGCTATGCTCCATTAGCCATCGTATATTTGCAATGTGATCCCTGGTGCCTCTTGCTTTCCTGAACCCTGCTTGGACCTCTGGGATTTCTCTCTCCATGTATGGTTGGAGTCTATGTTGCAGAATTTTGAACATGATTTTGCTTGCATGGGAGATTAGTGCTATGGTTTTATAGTTGCTGCAGTCTCTTGGGTCCCCTTTTTTGTGGATAGGGATGTATATTGATCACTTCCAATCTGCTGGCCATCGTTTTGTTTTCCATATCTTTTGACTTATGTTGGTTAGCACTAGAGTTGACTCTGTCAATGTGGATTGCAACAGTTCTATTGGAATACCATCTGTTCCTGGAGTCTTGTTTTTTGTCATTTCTTTTATTGCAGCTTCCACCAATTTTGGGTTCATCTTCATATGGTTCTTCACATCATGTGTCCTTCATTTTGTCATCTCTTTTGTATAGTTCTTCTGTGTATTGCATCCAAGTATTTTTATTCCTTCCTGGTCTTGAATTTTGTTATTTTTATTGTCGTAGAGTGTCACAGTCCTTGGTTTGAACTTTCCCTTGATTTCTTGAATCTTGTGGAATAGGTCTCTCATTCTTCTCTTTTTGTTGTTGTTTTCTATTTCTCTGAATTTGTCATTGTAATAATTTTCCTTATCTTTGCGCACTAGTCATTGTACTGTTGCATTCATGTTTCTTAGTTCATTCATGTTTCTTAGTTTATTCCTATTTCCGTTTTGTTTTGTTTCTCTTCTTTCCTTTATTGCTTGTAGTGGTGTTTTTTCTGTCATCCATGGTTTCTTCACTTTCCTTTTGTATGTTAGAAGTGTCTTTATGCATTCTTCTTTTATTATGTCTGAATATATTTTATTATTCAGACCAAAGCTCTTCCGATTTACAATCTATTATACTTAGTACTGCAAATCTGTTCCTTATATTGTC
>CM034701.1:309798839-309813753 GCA_020142125.1 Phrynosoma platyrhinos | reverse complement strand
CCGATCCGTGTTGAATTTGGCCGGTGGCATTGCAGCTAAATCAACAGTGACTTAAGTCTGATAACATCCAGGAGTATCCTGGAAGAAAACTGAAGCAGCAAAGGTAAACTGGCTTATTTAGTGGAACAATAAGATCCTAAGAGATTAGCATGGATTAATTTCATTTTCTGTTTGTTGGTCTTAACTACACATCTCTGTTCCTGCATCAGTTTGCAGTTATTCTGAGTTTGTTTATCCTCCATGTTGTAATCTTCAATTCTTTCTCTCTCCTCCACGTTTGGAGAGTGCATGTTACTACTACATGGTACACCATGAGATGTAATATATCCTTTTTGAGTTGTAAGCAAACTTATTTCTTACATTTTACAAAAAAGAGAGTAAGCTCACTTTATTTCTCTGGTAGGCCTGTGCGCGAGTGTGTTCACCTGAACATATGGTGGGGAGACGGATTGCTAGTCACCTTCTGCTTAAAAATACTAATTATTCTGATACCAACTGTGTCTGCTGCCAGGAAATCTACTCATAGCTATCGAAAAGTATTCTTATATGCCTGCCTATATGAAGTTATTTTAAGCAAAGTTGTCATGATAAACCATGAGAAAGTATACTCAATAGTCTATGTAACTAATTTCTGTGTGATCTCAAAACATATCCTCTTTAGCTAGTATAAAGACATCAGCAACTATTATATTGTATATGTGTATATGTGCATGCTAATCAGAGTTAAACAGAAATTGTATTTAATTTTCTCTTTCATTAAACATATCACATTACCCATTTAATCCCCAAAGAAATACAGATGCGTACAAAATTTGCTAATGGCTTTTGGAAAAGTTACATTTGGGACTACAAGAGTACCCCAGGGCAGGTAGCATGACCGGTTTCCAACTCTGAATGCAACTTGAAAGATAAACAAATCATAACTGACAGTTAACAGGTCAAGGTAGAAGCTGCAAAACCACATCCATTCTGCTGTGTGATATCTCTATCCATTTCCCAAGCTGAACTATTCACACATATCAGTTGATTCCTGACCCTTACATCTACAATGGTGAGTGTCTGCCCCTCCAGGTCTTATTAAACCAGATGTCCTATCAACCCTCACAATTGACTCTGATGGCTAGAACTGTTCAGTGCTGTAGTTCCAGAACGTATGGAGGCTACACCTTCCCAACTACTACCTTGCATTAATCACACTGGCTGGGGAATACTTGGAACTGTAGTTAAGAAAAGAGACTTTTCCAAGCTTTCCTTTTTACAGTGCAAGCTTGTATGCCAATTTGTAGTTGGAGGAGAAAAATGCTCACCAGTGAAAACAGGTTATGGATATAATCAGCTCACAGTTTATGACTCATCTTTTCTTTCAGTAAGATGATTCTCCTGTAGTCCTTTCTCTGAAAATGAAAAATTATATAGCATCTTTAAACCTACCTATTGGGATTCTGATGTTGGCATGACTGGCCCATGTCTTTTTGTTGCCTGAACAAGTCTTTTTGTTGCTTTTTGATGCCTTAACTTGACCCCACCACCACACTCCACAAAACCAAGTGCATCATCCCTTAGGACAGTCAGCCTCTTTTGGCACTTAAAACAGGAAGTTTCACAAATGTCTTCCCCCTTTCTGGCAGTAAAAATACAATCATAATCCCAGATGTCCATAAACTGGAGCCATGGCAGTTAAAGACTCTGGAACAGGCCTGCCCAGAATAAACTATTCATCTACTTTGATCTCCCCTCATCAGACATTTTCTCATTTTCTTGCCTTGCCCAGAGTGCCTATTGTTTTTAATTTTGTCTATTGTTTAATTTCTAGTTTTAACTGAGACATATTTAATGCATTTTTAATGGGTGGGTAAATTGTGTCTTTCCTAGACCCTCCCCCCTCCATAAAAATTGCAACTCTACTCCGAGAAAACTCCAGTAATTGTGATTTTGTATGCATGCATGCACACACAAATACACATAGAATTGCTGCTTTAGTCAAGTTGCTAATGCTGCTCAGTACAATATTTTGGTGTCTATTCACTACGTTCTAGGACAAATGGCAAAATCTCAAGCTGTCACACGCTGAAGAGCACAACTGCACTACGGAACATTCTAGAAGGCAGATGTTCAGCGTGGTTTGTGCACAATGGATTCTACTCTTAAACATTTTTGTAGACCCCACTGTGCATAAACACCACAGAAATCTTTTTGTCTATGACCTAATATTTAATTTTCATTCATTTTCATTTGTTTTCAAGAAAGACAAGCCACATGTGCTCCTAAAAAATCATCCTTATGTGATATGTTTTAATGAGAAAATGTACATGATGAAACTTTTAAAAGATGTTTGTGTGATTCTGAAGACCATATGTAGAAAAAAGTTACTCACAAATTAAATATTTTTCTATATGTGCTTATTCCTAAGAAGTTTATTGTTGTTTTGTGCCTTCAAGTTGTTTCTGACTTATGGCAACCCTAAGGTCAACCTATAATGGGGTTTTCTTGGCAAGATTTTTTCAGAGGAGGTTTGCCATTGCCTTTCCCTGAGGAAGAGAGAGTGTGACATGCCCAAGGTCAGCCCGTAGGTTTCATGACTGAGCGGGGATTCAAATCCTGGTCTCCAGAGTTGTAATCCAAAACTCAAATCACTACATCACACTGGCTCTATGTGTGGTGTAAGAAATATTAAGAAGTAATAAGAAGCAAAAATATTAATCAATACACTACAGATCACTACTGAGCTAAACAAAGAGGAAAAGGGAACATATACCAGTAGATGGTTTTTTGGAGACAGGAACAGGTTGTTGCATACAGGTGGAAATATTATAAATCAGCAATTAATATGGAAACTAGTCTCTAAAGATTTTAAATACTTTGTGCTTCAGTAGAATTTGTATGCAGTACATTCTAATCTTTTCATGCAAAACTTTCAAGTTAAAGAAGAACAAAGAGGTCACAAGGTTTAAAGAGAAAGTAGACAAAAGAAAAGGTACCTTGACATCAAGGGGCAATCAATGGAAGAAAATGTGCTCATTAATTTATCTAATTGCACTCTGAAAAACAAAAAGAAAGTGAGATTGTTTCAAAATGGAGATCTTGACTCAGCCACATGGTTTTAGCTTTTCATTCCTTCCAATTTATTTTGGATGAGCTGATTAAACAGGTTTTGGAGAGCTGATCCATGCAATTAACTGTGTAACACCAACCACCGCCTCTCCCCACCCATGGGAGAAAAGGAGGATTAGATGTCTGGAAAAGTGTAGAGAAGCATGCACAATATCATAGCAAGTATCCTACAAGTAGACATATACAGACAACAATTCTATATGTATCTATCAGAATCCTAGATCACCTTTTATGTAATGTACCTTTACATATATTTAGTTAAGTCACAGAAGGACTGCAATGTGAAAATGTGTATTGGGACCCCAGCAAGAGTGCCCAGTGCACATGGGTGTGCAATATGCTTAAGGCACATCGCCTGCTCTGCTATGTATTAACAGCACTACTCTACTGAATATGGATGTTTTAAAACTTACCTATTCTAATTACCACATGAATGAGACTACTTATTAAGTTATAACACACAGGACTCCAGCTCATATTTATTGCTGGTACATAAAGTAAATGTTCCAGCAATATATGAAATGCACAGCTTATCAAAACATTTCAGATTGCCCAAATGAAATAGAACCCTACATGAATACAGTCACGATAGAGCTGCTAGGCTTTGGAAGTACTCATCAGCTCCTGCCACAGTGCAGAAATAAAGCAGTTTGACACCACTTTAACTTCTATGGCTCAATGCTATGGAATCCTGGGATTTATAGTTTAGTGGGGCACCAGAGCTCTCTGACAGGGAATACTAAATATCTCACAAAGCTACAAATATATAGTTCCATAGCATTCAGTCATGGCAATTAAAGTGGTGTCAAACTGCTTTATTACTGCAGTGTGGCAGCAGCCACCAGCTTGCTCATATTTTGGGAACTCTGTTCAAACGTAGAAAAAAACATTAGAGGCAGAGTTCATTTATGTTCATTTATGTGAAAGCATAAATGGCCTGTCTAAAATCAATTTGCACCAAGGAACTTCACATTTCTAACCAACTGGCTGAAGGAAGAAGCAGGGGGATTCTAAAGGCACAGAAAATTGAACAGCTGCGATGCTTTCAGAATAAAGAAAAGGTCGTATCTGTTTGTAAAACTACAAAATCAGATTAGCATAACCTTTGCCATACATGTGCTCTCTGAAAACAGAAAAATAAAGGCCCTACAGGACTGAGCATCTGCACATATTCTAGGAGGTGGGCAAGATGATACAATCCTTACTTATAGCCTCCAATGGGTGAATAATGGCATGGATTAACCACAACATCCTAGATCACAAGGTGACATGCTCAACAAATAACTGCATATAATTGCAGTCACAAAGAACATTTCCATATTTTAAATAATATATCTTAAAGATATAAAATAATATATTTTAATCATACTTTTCTTGCTCCAGGCTGTAGCTTTTAAAGTAAGAAACAAGCTAACTGACAGAATTTTTTCATTATTTAGCATAATTGGCCATTCAGTTAAACTAAACAGTTCCATACATTTAACAGCTAAACTATTGGCTATTTTCACTTTTAAAAAGGCAGAAATTGCTATAGTTGTTTTATTATTCTCATGCGAGTTTGCTAGAATCAGGGAATTTGCTAGAATTTGTTTAAACTTCAGAGTGACTTATTTATTCATATGATACAAACTCCCCCTGCCCCCAATATACTAAAATTATACCCAGTACTAAACTGTTGGCATGGCTCCTTATCAAAGAATAAGGCTGCAGTCCTAATTGATTTCAATGGGAATGAACATGTGATTTAAGGACTCACGTCTGTTTCATTTATTGAAAGAAATGCTTCTCTCATATTTCAAAAGCAACAAGTTCAACTCCTACAAGAATTAACTATTTTAATTAAAAATACATCAAACATCCTGAGATTTCACTAAATCACAACATTTTAAAACTTCAGTTAGTCTTTCAGAAATGTTTACCACCTAATGCAGTTTGTTTTCAGTAGATAATCCCTAGGGATTTAAAAAAGAAAAACTAACAAGAGACAATCCATTTAAAAGCCTGCTTAAAAAAAAGAAACTTTTCAAAAACAGTCTTGCCACCTCAAATGACAAGAACAGTACATTTTCTTTTAACAATAGCTCTAGAAGCAAAGATCAATAATTGCCTATTTTGCCAAAGAGGTGGTACATGCAAGAGGAAAAACATAGGTCACAACCTCATTCTTTCTTTTTTTAAAAAAAAAGTTTTCAACAGTTTGATCCAGGTCAGGAGGACAAAAATACTGGTACTATGGAAGCTATTCTAGTACTACTAGTAGGTCTTCAGTTGGATGGGTACCATGAGAATCGTTTATGTTGTGGCTCCTCTCCATGCCAATTTGCCACACTTTCAGGAAGGATAGTGTGGGTGTATAGGTGGAACTGCTGTGTAGGCTCAGCTAGTGCAACCAGGATTAATGCAAGGAGATTATCACTTGGCTTTTTAAACTGGTTTACCTCTATCCGGTTTAATCTTAATTCGGGCAGCATCCTGATCTTATCAGACTTTTTTGCCATCAAATTTGCCGCCCAGATACAGCCTGGATCCATCCCCACTTCCAGAGCCACTCCTCATGGCCATTTTCTTAAATCAGAAAACTCCTGGATCTGAAAAGAGCTGCGAGGAGCACTCCTGGAAGTGAGGATGCAACCCGGCTGCATTCGGGCAGCAAATTCAGCGGCAAAAAACATCTGATAAGATCAGGATTCTGCCCGAATTAAAATGAAACCAGATAGAGGTAAATCAGTTTAAAAGGCCAAGCAATAATCTCCCTAGAGTGACTCCCATATTGGAGATTCAGTATGGAAATAAGATCCTTGGTATTTACATTTCTCCAGTTTCCAGCCCTAGTTTCTTTCCATTTATTGCAAATATGTATAATGAATTCCCAGACCAGTGGAGTCAAACCACTAATCTATCTAATCCCATATTAGCTGTTTTATATGTGAGTAGCTCTCCTGTGTTTCAGAGGCAAGATTTCTTTCTAGCTTCCTCTGGACAAACCAGGAATTGAACTTCTAGGCTGCTTTCAGACTACACATTTGTAGTGGTATGATTCTATTTAAACTCCCATGGACCCATCCTATGGAATCCTTGGGTTTACAGTCTAAAGAGGTGTTAGCACAGGGGAAACTGAGGCCATACACAGATGATACCCAGCCAGAAAATAAATGCCACTGCAGAGTCTGGTAGTAGTTGAAGAGAAAAAACTCCTTCTGCTGAACAGAGTTTTACTCATGACTGGTAAGGTTCTTCCAAAGAGGTTTTTTAATCTTAGTTGCAGCAAATAGTTACAATAACCATACCACAATATTTACTGTTAGCGTAGTTATGCAGCATGTGATGATCCACGTCAATGTGCAGCACCAAATTCGCCACCTTCTCAGATGCAGCAGGTAGCTTGTCAGCTGGAGAAGCACCTCTCCCCTTCCAGAACAAGTGAAGAGACTCTACAAACAGACATCCCTCAGATGAGGCTTTAATCTTAATTCCTCTATGTATAAGACTATATACACAATCCACCAACATAGCAACAACTCCCAACTACAACCAACAACCAGAATCACACATGTGTCATGAGGCATCTGTCTTATATAGCCAGGGCTCTATGTGGCCTTCTGGTACTACCTCTTCCTGCTGACACCTGTCACTCAACCTGAGTGACTCTGCAGTTTTGCAGCACTTCTCAGTGCTTTCCAGCACCAGGTGACCATCTGCACGATGTCACTTCCCATGACACAGCATGACTCAGCATGACCTGGCATAAGTCAAATGCTGTGTCATCATGGTGTCCTGCTATTCCCCACATTGTACATTTTCCCCTGGGACTCCTTCCTAACATTTACACCATCTGACGTAATGCTCCACCACCAACCGACATCCATCTAACCTCAGTGCATTGGAACATTCTTCTTTATATACACAAAATCTGGCTAAGATTCTGACTGCCAGTGTTTCATCATTTTCCTGTCACTTATCCACAGTGACTATGCAATTTTGAACTGTTACCACACAACTTTCTGCTGAAGTTTCATCAGCTTCTTCTGAGTGAGCTTTTCTCCTTTTTGCACACTGCTCACTGCATGCACCTGGGACATTTTACATCCTGGGGCAAAGCCTCACTGACAAGAGGGACATTCAGGGACATTCTGTTGCCCCATGGATTGCATAGACTGTTGGCATGGTTGTTAAACTGTTATCATAGTGCTTTTATTGTGTAGTGTGAAATGGCCCCTACATGCAAATCATGTGCTTTGCTGCTGAGCTATGGCACATCCTGTAGGAGGACTGAGAAGGTTGCCTAACTGCCCACCCTTTTGAGCTCAAAATCACCTTAAGCTGCTTCTTTGCCTCATGGGATTCCATCATTGGACATCTAGGAAAGTGTTGTTTGCCTGTAAGAGGCACTACATACCAAAAAACAAAAAACAAAAAAACACATACATATTTTCACATACAGCAAAACACTGTAACATTAAATTTCACACTGCTTTACCTATCATTTAATCATTCCACTTGTGCACTTTAAAGTCAATATTCTACCAGAGCTAGCACTAGTAATCCTGGGCTATACAGGCAGTTAGTTACCCTGACTGGTGTCCCTCTGATCTCCAGTTTAAAGTATCTTCTGGCAGTATTCTTATAGTGTTTCCAGATAGCTCCATGGTGCATGACTATTTGGATGCCATTGTACAGATTTATATGATCAGTTGGTTATGACTGGATGTGTTGTGAATTTTAGAATAAAGAAGGTACGGTGGCTAAGCAGGAAGAAATGAGTGAAAGGGGGTGTGAACGTAGCAGAAAGTTGGAATATGGTAGATGCTGATGGTTTGCAGAGGGAAAGAAATAGTGAGAAATTACAGTCAAAGAGTGAAGGTTTGGATTTGAAGGAGGTTATGGTGGATAGCAGTAGAGGTAGAAAAGGCAGGGACTAGGAATGTATCCAAAGAGATGAGTTGGAAAATAAAGCATAAAAAATAAGAAACTGTAACCATTGTTTATTTTACATACTGCTATTATAAACTGTAATCTTTGTTTATTTTACATATTGTTAATAAAATGTGTTTATTCAACCATACCTATTTATTTGGCTGACTAATAATGGTCTTGTTAAAGCAGCAAAGGAAGAACTGTGATGGCAATGGATTACCAGTGGAAGATGGAAAAGTGAATGTTGTTATTTTAAAAAAATATTTTCTTGATCCTGAGAAGTACCCTCAGACAAATAGGGTATTACAAGCTTCTTATAACAGCAGTTAGAAGGCACTATGCAGGTATCAATTTTCTCCTTAACAGATTTGCACCATAAGAAAACAGGCAGAAATAGTGAAGGTGGCAGGGAAACAAGAGAGGTTTATAAACTGATGATGATGCCAGAAGCCACTCAAAATTAAGTGAATTAGGCAAAGCAAAAGCCTTGTCTAGAATTGACTTCAGGCTCTGGAATTGTCTCACCCATCCAGGCTGGTCATAAATAGTTTTCTAAAACGTTGTTTTTAAAAAGCTATAGAATAGCTATAAAAGTTACTTGCTTTTATAGCTATTGCTTGTGTCTTCACCTGAACAGCTCTATCTGATATCTTGCTTGGTGCCCCATGCTCCAGTCAGCAAGTGACCCAGAAGTCAGATAGTTATAAAGCAACAGCTGTCATATAGTTAATCCAATCCAGGTCAGTCACAGGTTCTTCAGCAAGATAAAAGGAGAAACAAGAGGGAAGTCATCAGCCCATCTAGAAGTCATTATAGTAAGGAGATTATCGCATGTGAACATCCCAGATGGGATAGACACACATTTAACCTTTCCTGTCGGATCTTATCACACTGCCCTGTAGTTGGCTGTAGGCAGCCTATATGCAACCCAGGCTTGTCCCGTAGCTTTCTCCATTCTTTAAAAGCTAGGGGACAAGAACAGTAGCTTTTCTCCAGCCCGACCATAGGGCAGTGCAGTAAGATCCAGCAGAAATTGTGTCTATCTCATGGAGAAAAACAAATCCAGGAAAGAGTAAAACACAGAGTTATCACTTGTAGTCAGCCCAAGATGAGGAGTATGGGAACAGTAAGAGTACTGCCAGTCACCAAGGTAGAATGGTTGTGAATAACAAAGATGCTAGGAATCTGCTGGGAGATTTATAGGCAGTTGTCTCAGGACACCAGGTACTTAATGAGCCAGTGTTTCCAATTAGCAGGTGCTGGGATCTGTGTAATGTCTCCTTGTCTCTTTGGCAATCTTTAAAGGATGGAGGTGAACTTTCAGCATCTGCCACCTGCCTTCCTGCTCCCAACTGCCTCCTCCCATCAGCTCCTCAGACTTGGAGAGGCTGTTGTTATCTGGAGCCATAAATTCCTAGCAATCTGACTCCTCTATGTCAGAGTCTTCTGATACCAAGGGCTGAATTATGACACTTGGGCTTGATTCTTGTTTGGGCACACCTGACACCTGCCTACAGATTAGTCCTGTGTGCTAAATCTTCAAGATATTCACAGTTGGGGAAATTGCAGGGAGGGGTTACAATTGGCTGTTAGATTCTGGGAGTTTTAATTCCAAAAAGAAATGGCTGGAATTCAGTAAGGGACCTACATCTTCATAAGTGGATGAACATCTCCAGGAAATAGAATTGAGTAGTTCTGCAATGTCTTTAATCCTCAAAGGGCTGCCATGACACCACTACATAGGAAAGCCAGCAAAGTGACCATTCCATGTTAAGACTGATGCACAATGGTACCAATGCTCATTCAGAACTAAATGCATCAGGAATAATGCACAATTAGAACAATGCACAAGAGTATCAATGCAGTTAGGGCACTCCTGATGTACATCAGGACATCAGCTAGGAGGTGCCTGATGCACATTGGAACACTCTTGCCAGTATCTTGATATGCATCTTCATAATTCACTATGAGGGTTCCTTAGCACCTCTGTTAGGTAGCTAAGTAAGCTAAACAAAATTACATAACATAGACTGTAGATAAAGAATCACTGCCATTTCCAAGTTCTGAATTTATTCCATGTTAACTGTGGTTTTCTAAACTCACTTCTGAATTTTCTGTCACAGAGGACTGGAATGTTTTATAGTCTAAGGATGACTTATGTGAAAAAGTCTTAGTAAGAAGATACTACCCCATCACTCTCTTCTACTGAAGTATTCCTATTTAGTTTCTTTTTAAGATGCACCCATGTGGTAAAATAGATATTTAACCACCTTCTGGAAAATGATTTGTAAGCCATGGAAAATGACTTTAACTGCTGAAAGCCTCTAAATTATTATTAGGGTCCCCTATTGCATTAAACATTCAGGAAACCTTTAAGATTGGACACTTTGATCTTCAGCATGTTACAAGATAGTTCATTGAAAACAGTGCACATAATTCCACATAAAGGCCACAGTCCAGTGATTCAATAATGTGAGTGCACTTGAGGCCATACATATACACACACACACAATAATTCCCTTGTTTTCACTCTGGTATTTTCTACACCTGAATACTCCATGTTTCAAAGTCCCTTGTAGTATATCACCAGGTATAAATGAATCCTGATGATTTTGGATAAAAATAAATTACATACCACCATAAGTCAGAAATAACTTGAGGGAACACAACAACTATAAACTACATACAAAAGTAAACATGATAGTGTTGAAAACACCATCAGATCACTACTTTGCCAGTAGTCTGTTGTTGTGTTCAAGTCTTCCAACTTATGGAGACCCTAAGATGAACCTGTCACAGGGTTTTCTTGGTAAGGTTTGTTCAGAGGTTTGCCTTTGCCTTCCCCTGAGGCTGAAAGTGTGAAACATGCCCAAGGTCACCCAGCAGTAGTATTTATTTAAAGCCACAGTTTGAACACAGATTCTCTAAAACCAGCTCACCAACTTTCCAGCATAATCAAGGTTGAGGTTTTAATGGCTATGCAAGAGTAAAGTACTGTATGTAACAAATACCATGTTTGCTTTGATCCTCACTTATCTAAGGTTGCTAGCCAAGGAGTCAGGTAAGAGAATTCTGGATGCAGTTTGATGTTGTTGTTTTAATCTCCGTGGTGTTAATTCTGTTCAGGTAAGAAAGCTGAACAAAGAACAACAAAGGGAGAGCACACCAGGGAATTCCAAAAGAAAATAAATGTGCTTTATAGACTATAGCAAAGCCTTTGACTGCATAGACCATGAAAGACTATGAAATGCCCTTAAAGACATGGGAGTGCCAGCACGTCTGATAGTCCTGATGAGGAATCTGTACTCAGGACAAGAGGCGACTGTCAGAAAAGAACATGGAGAAACAGAATGGGTCCTAATTGGCAAAGGAGTCAGACAAGGCTGCATGCTTTCACCCTATCTGTACAACTCGTATGCAGAACATATTATAAGAAAAGCAGGCTTGGAAACAGGAGGAGGAGGAGTGAAAATAGGAGGAAGGAATATCAACAATCTAAGATATGCAGATGACACCATAGTACTAGCAGAAAACCTCACAGACCTGGAACACTTACTAAGGAAATCAAAAAAGAAAGTGCTAAGGCAGGCTTAATGTTGAACATAAAGAAAACAAAAACAATGATCACTGAGGACCTTCACAAGCTCAACCTAGACAATGAAGAAATAGAAATAGTAAAAGAATCCCCATACCTGGGATCAAACATTGATAGAAATGGAGACTGCAGCCAAGAAATCAGAAGAAGACTAAGAATGTGGTGGGTAGCCATGAAAGAACTAGAAAAGATTCTAAAATGCAAATAGATACAACTCAGCACAAAGTTAGAATCATACAAACCGTTGTATTCCCTATTACCATGTATAGATGTGAGAGGTGGACAGTTAAGAAAGATGATAGCAGGAAAATCAACTCCTTTGAAATGTGGTGCTAGAGAAGAGTGCTGAGGATCCCATGGACAGCCAAATGGACAAACAAATGGGTCTTAGAGAAGATCAAACCAGAAACCTCCCTGGGAGCCAAGATGACCAAACTGAGACTCTTGTACTTTGGACACATCATGAGAAGAGAGGACTTTTTGGGGAAAAAACAATAATTCTGGGGAAGGTGGAGGGAAGTAAAAAGAGAGGAAGGCCACATTCTAGATGAATGGACTAGAATGGATTAAGGAGGTCACGGGTATTAAGGGTTGCAGGATTTAAGCAGAGCAGTGGAGGACAGAGGGTCTTGGAGATGTCTCATCCATAGGGCCGTCATGAGTCGGGATCAACTCAAGGGCAATTAACAACACAAAAAAAAACTAGCTTTTGGTAGCATTGTTATTTACATTAAAAATACCCTCAGCAAAAGTCAGTGGCAATATCTTTACTTAATTTGCACTATTTCTGGCAGTCTGCAAAGGGCCTTAGTTTGGAGACTGCACAGCTCAGCCTTCCACAATGAAGCACCTTCCAGGTCTTTAGACTATAACTCATAATTCTTCTTCATTGTTAATGGGAGTTGTAATCCAAAATATCTGGACGACACATGGAACTTGAGAATGTTATTTTGGGATGACAGCTCTCAAAACACTCCCAGCCAACATGACCCAATGTTCTGGGTGCTTTTGCCGCAAAAATATTTCTCCACATTTTGCACCCCACAAAGAAAGGGCAGATAGAAGACTAATACTTTATGAGGGGATTACTTTCATGGTTAACTCTGGCATGGTCTTGCCCCTCACCCTGAACCAGTCTCCAGTTCCTTTAAATAATTCATTTCATGCTTATTATATTGCTCCCCTAATGTTCCTTTTTATAGATGCATTAGCAACTGCTCAGGGCTATCTGCCTCTTAACATGCTTTTGACTGGTTGTTCCTATGAAGAACTTATTGACTGGGTCAAGCTGGTTTTAGCTTCAGCACAAAGATTACCTCCCTCTGTCCTGGTTCTTTGCAGCCCTCCTGGGTCGCAGCCTGGAAGTTCTGGCCTTCTATTGTCTTTTCATCTCACACCCATACCATGTCTTTTATCACAGCTTGCTTGAATCCTGCTCAACCTTTACCCTCAGTTAAAAAGTTGATTTCCTGAGTTTGACTGCTGCTGTTTGAGTTGCATTATGAACAAAGTTGGAAGATTTGTTTTACATGAAAGTGTTGGTTGGATATGAGTTTAGCTGGATGAACAGACACACAATTTAGCTACATGGAAGCCAGAACACCTCCAGTAATCCTTAAAAGTCTGTAAAATAGATAACACTTATCATTCCCATATTGCTGGCAGTGGGACTGGGAATCAGCGATGTGCCGAAGACCACCTAAGATGTCTGTTTGTCGGCATGCTGATTGTGAAGAAAAATGTGACCCAGCTTACATTAGCCATTATATGCTACACTGACACAGGGATAAATAAATATAGTACTGAAAATGATGTACTGTGCAAATGCTAGGCCACCAACAGAATGACTTTCACTTCAGGCACCAGCTAGCATTCCTTAAAGCTTGTAATGAGCTCTAATATGGAAGACAATTTCTTTTTCAGGTTGCGAAAGCTCAGCTCCCAACCTCACTCTGCTATTTCTTTGTAAAAAATTACTCACTGTTATTGAACTAAATTTGCATTAAGAGGAGAGAAAAACTGGCACCTTATAAATAATCTGGGCCAAGTTTAATATACAATTCTGGAGGAACAATGTGTTTGGTGCCAGCTTGTTCAGAAAATAAAAGATTAACAATTTTGTCCTTCTTTAACCTCTCGTATTGGCAGTATTAGAGCAAATTAAACTCTTGTTGCCCACAATAATCTTACAATGTATTATTTATCTCTTCATTTCTTTTCTGATTGTGGATTATACTATAATATATGTGCCTAACCTGTGATCTGAATCTACAGTTTGCAGCTGGTTCCTGATAGAATATGACTGGGGGTGCATCTATACCATAGAAATGATGCAGTTTGACAGCACTTTAAGTGCTGTAGCTCCATCCTTTGTAAGCCACCTTGCATCCCTTGCTGGGAGAAAGGCAGCATAGAAATAAATAAATAAATAAATCCAAAGATTTGTAGTTTTATATGGTCTTTAGCCTTCTCTGCCAAAGAGTGTGGGTGCCTCAAAAAGTTACAAGTCCCAGAATTCTGTAGGAATCACCACTTACATTGCACTACATTAGTACTCAGTACAGTGATTTTGTAATATAACTCTGGTGGGGGATATTTACACTATGCTGAATAATATAGAATTTTGGCCTATGTATTTAACATAACATGCAGTTTGGTCTTTTGCACCTTTCTATCTCCTTCTCTTTAAAAACCTTCAAATAGTGTTGATGTTGCTGTTCAGTTATAGGTCAAAAGCTATAAAGAGAAAGAGAATATGACTAGCCCAAGGTCACCCAGTAGTTTCCATGGCTGAGCAGAGATTCGAACCCTGGTCTCCAGAGTCCTAGTCCAATGCTCAAGCCACTACTATCTTCTAATAGTGGACAGTCCTTAATTTAAAGTAATTCTCTGACAAGTTGCCTGTCAAAGTCCACTTTGCAAAGGAAAATATGGGGACGGGAACCTAAGAAAGGAGCAAAGAGGCCTAAAAATTGCCCATCAGCGCTTAGCTTCTGGGCAGCATTTTGAGCAGGAACACAGGTGACCTGATTAAAGTGGGATATATTGCATTTTTATTTTTATTTTTAAAACCATTTCTCAAATCCCATCTATACGTATAAATAAGCATTTGCAAATTTCATATGCTCTCCTTTGTCGTCTTCTTTTTGTTGGTGCGGGTCCCGTTTTAGCAGCGTAGCAGTGGCCTGCCTGTTTGAAAATCTGTGTGCTAATCTGTGTAGCAGACTTGAAAGAGCAGCTCAAAGAGGACACTGTTAGAAAACTGTATTCGGTAAAGACAAAGGACGTTATCAC
>CM034701.1:309787060-309798829 GCA_020142125.1 Phrynosoma platyrhinos | reverse complement strand
AGTGTGGTAACGTCCAAAGATAGAACATGGTGGAGAAGTAATTTAATAGTGATGGCTTCTCTGAGTTAATAAGGACCCTTTAAAGGTTTTGTATTTAAAACACATCCTCATGGGTACAATATGCACTGTGCTAGGTACTTCTGTTGCCTCTTTGTGAAAAAAAATTTAAAAGGGAAAGGGGAGGAGAACACCATTATGCTTAATGGCACCTACTGGTGTACTCAGGTGAAACCATTACTACTATTTTGAATGTACTCTTTCCACCACAGAGCTTCATGGCTTCCATAATGCAAGGCCATCAAAGACAACATGTTTCTTTCGCATTACAACATGTTTTACAAAAACAGCAAGACGTGAAATACTGGCCAAGTGTTTAACAAACAGAGCCCTTTTATCTGTTTATTTCTTTTAAAAATGCAACACGGAATATAGTACCAGCTGTGAAAGTGAGGATGTAACCACCAGCAGTGCAATCAAATTGCTCTCCACACAACAGCAGTAGGGATATGAAAATCGGCTTGTGACATGCAAGAAGATTGAGGATGTGTCTGCACTGCAGAAATAATGCAGTTTGACACCAGTTTAACTGCCATGTCTCAGTGCTATGGAATCCTGGGATTTGTAGTTTGTTGTGCCACCAGAGCTCTCTGACACAGAAGGCTAAATATCCCACAAAACTACAGAAGGATTGTAAGGATTCCTTACATTGAGTCATGGCTGCTAAAGCAGTGTCAAACTGGATTATTTTTGCAGTGTGGATGCAGCCTTCAGTTACAGGGTTTTTAAAATATTGTAGAATTATTTCTAAACAATAAATGCAAATAAATATATTTTTTTAAAAAAATGCAGCTAGGTTTAAGACTGGGTTTCTCATATGTTACTTGTAATTGCATAAGTACTTGTAGCTACCTGGTTGTAATCAAACTAAGGGATGGCAACCATTGCCTTTGTACCTTCTTATTAATGGAAGGCCAACTTTATTAGCAGTTTTCAAAGGACTTAAAGTTTCCCAAATAGAAACTTTCCCATAATACTTTGAGAGAGTTATGTATAATTATTAAACTGCTACCAAAAGAGGAATACAAAGAAAAATGGAGTGTGCAGTTTGAGGACAAATAACAATTACATAGCAAATTCTTCAGGACAAGATCTGTCTTATAATGAATGTGGCATGCAGTCCAAGGATAGGCCTTGATAAACAGGGCTAGTGGACTCCAAGGCAAAATCTAGGGATGCTAGGGTAAACCACCAAGTTCAATTTCCACTGAGGACGTTGTTTTCCTGCTAGGAATAGTAATTTATTCTGAACCTTCTATATGTCCAGTTTGATCCAATTTACATTCCATCAAGAAAGGGGGAAATATCAGCTTCTGGATACAAACACTCTTGCAGAAGCTGGGTGGAAATAAGTGGGGGAAATGCAGGCTGAACACACACAAGAATATTCTAGCCTTTTAGACTTCCTTTCTTCAGTACCAAACTAATGCAAGAGAAGATTCACAATAGTTCTATTATGGTTCTTCACACACAAATGTAATCAACGCTAACAAAGAATCCCTTTGATTCTACAGCAATTCAGTGCTTAGTGAGGGAGGGCTAGGGGTTCAAGATATTTCAGTGCAGGTGGTGTTCTTTTAAAACACCTGTGGCCACGGAGGAAAGAATAGCTATTGAAAAAGAAAATGTGAGCTTTAATGGTCTATGTGCATTCAGCAATGATATTAGCTACAGCAGCATCCTCTTGGTATGACATGATTATCCAATTGTTTTAAAAGCATCTTTGAAATTCAGTTTCTAAAAGCCAAGCATTTTATGGGTCAAAAGTAGCCCTCTTTTTAAAAAAAATAAGCCACTTTGCTGAACCGAGGACTGATTAGGTTCACAAATTAGGCTACACAGCAGAATAAGATTCAAAAACCATATTTTAAAAATAAAACATCATGTTGAATGCATTTTTATTCTCTGTCCCTGCTTCATCTCTTCCCCCGCCCTCAAATTCAATCTCTCTTGCTCTCTTTGTAGCCCATGTTTGGTCATTTGGTCAATACCAGGAAATATTCTAGAACAGATCATTAAACAGACACAGTCTGTAAGCACTTAAAAAGGAATACCCTGTTCACTAAAAGTCAACATGGGTTCTCAAAAACAAGTCTTATTAGACTAATCTTACCCTTTTTGATAGAGTTACAAGCTTGATAGAAGAAGGGCATGCTGTGGATGTGGTGTATCTTGATTTCAGTAAGGCCTTTGAGAACATGCATATCAAATTAGCTGATGACAACTAATTAGGAGGGGTAGCCAATACCCCAGAGGGCAGGATCAGAATTCAAAACAATCTTAACAGATTAGAAAGCTGGGCCAAAACCTACAAAATGAATTTCAGCAGGGAGAAATGTAGGATACTACACTTAGGGCAGTAAAAATGAAATACACAGATATAGGATGGAGGACACCTGCTTGACAGCAGTACATGCAGAAGGGATCTAGGGGTCTTTGTAGACCACAAGCTGAACATGAGTCAACTATGTAATGCAGCAGCTACAAAAGCCAATGTGATTCGAGGCTGCATCAATAGGAGTATAGTATTTAGAATGAGGGAAGTAATAGTGCTACTTTATTCAGCTTTAGTCAGATTTCACCTTGAATGCACCATGATTCAGGCAGGATATGGACAAGCTGGAGCATTTCCAGAAGGCAACCAAAACGGTGAAAGGTCTGGAAGTCATTCCCTATGGGGATCAGGTTAGGGACCTGAGTACGTTTAGCCTGCGAATGAGAGGCTAAGGAGGTGGCATGATGATAGCCATGTTTTCATAACTGAAAATAGGTCATATGGAAAAAGGAGCTGCTGCTTCAGAGATGTTAGGGTTAACTACTGAGATAGACTAATCTGCTCTCTCCCTTCCTCACAATATTTGTTGTGCACACATGCTTAGCAAGAAATTCTGGAGGCAGCTTCTCTTTTCCGTGCCTGTTATAGGGTGGCACACATGGCTCCAGTAGGACTGTAGCCTTCCAGTAGCTTTGCTAATTGCAGAGACACTGCTGTAACCTGGTAGTGACATCATGTGTTTCTCCAGCCATCCTTCACAAGTCTTACAATGCTGTTGCTGCTAAAAATGTCCAACTACGCAGAGTATTGGGAGAGAAATGGGGCTCGATATGCATTAAAAGCCTTTCTAAAAAGGTGCCTCATTGTCAGAGGCTTTGTTAGTGAGTTATGCCTGAACTCCCAAAAGATGTAGGCCCATGAGTTAAAGACACTAAAAAAGATCAGACTCTGAAAAGTGCTGGCCATGATTTTCAGTCAAAGCTTTAATTTCTCTTTATTTGCACTTGGCATCTCCTGCCTGTAACACAAACATTCCTGTCAAGCTAACAAAAGGACTCAGCTCTATGGAATGTCTGAAGACATCATTCAGAAGTGACCAGAGAACATTGCCTTTGGGGATCTGAAGCATTAGGGTGCAAAATGATTGACCCTTGTCAGACTCCAGCTCTCCTGGGAACATCCTTATAGTTGCAAACAAGATAAAATAAAGTCTGCCTCTGCAAAATCATATTGAAAGAAAAGATTACTTTCTAAACAAACTAGATTAACAGAAAAATCTTTAGCAGTAACTTAGATAAATTGCAAACACCATTAGCTTGAGTGATCTTTTAAGCTCACCTGAACTTTTTCCACTCCCTGTCATATCCCTAATTAATCTTCTGTCCTGAAAGCATTGCTGGAAATTTAATTTGGAGAAAAATATGATAATGCTCATGCAGCGTTTGCATGCCACATGTGTTTTCCTTCATATTGGAGTTTATTGCATGGCATTAAAAGGCGTCTTACCTTTTCCCGGCTTCAATTCTCTTCCGGGTTACATCCGGGTGTTATCATACATAAGTTGCCACCAATCTGCCATGACGCCACCAGCCAAATACAGCCTGCGTAAGATGTGGGTCCAAGCCACGTGCAGGCGGCCAATTATCAAAGTCAGAAGCTGGCTTCAAAAATAGTCCCATGCTGGCCAAAAGCTCCTGGGATTCTGGGAGCTGAAGTCTCTCGGCCCTTAAAGGGGAAAGGTTGCCTACCCCTGGTTCAGAACATATCTGGAAGTGTCTTGGGTATTGCCTTCCTCCCCACCACCACCCCCACTAAATCATGGGGGGGGGGGCGTAAAGTGGCTCATGTCTTTGGGAAGAGGAGGAAAACAGAACAGAGTTACCCGGGTGGAACTTTACTTTCTATCTCCACAGTGCAGAGTTTGGAGGTATATTTCTATATCCTTACTTTTCATTTGCTTCAAAGATTTACAAAGCACTTACTTTCTTTGTACTCCATCAGTGGCACCCAAATGTATGAATCAATTTTTCTGAGAAATGATTCATTGTCTGAGATAGGATCAGAGTTCTCTATTCTGGCTGAGATAGCTCATTCGCATAATGCCAGCCTTCTGTAGCAAAAATCTCAGACACACAACAGACAAAATCTTATTCATGCTGCTGTGATTAGGAAACACCGCAAACCTGTCCTAGAATTCAGACTTCTTGCTTGCCAGAATTTCGAGGGAGTGTGCCACCTTTACAGAAGCAAAGCACAGGCAGGTGCCTTAGAGTGGGTCAAGGTCAATCTAGCCCAGTATTGTCGATTGTAGTTGGCAGCAGCTCTGCCAGGATGCTTCCAGGATTCTTCCCTGAGTTTACCTGGAGATACCTTGTGTTTCCCATGTGCATTCACTGTCAATTTCATTTGCTAAATTGGAACTCCCTCCCTGCCTCAGGATATTCCTTTACTCTTTCTGTCATTCAGGCATTCAGAACAAGGTCAGTTCTCAAGAGTGGGTGAAGTACAACTCTGAGACCTGAGACCCTTTCACCTTTCCCAATTACAGGACTATGGCCATGTTGGCACAGGCCAAATAACGTGCCATGCCCCTCATGGTGATCAGTCCAGATGATACAGAACCAACGCATTGATTCTGGTGCAAACTGTCCTGATAATGTACAACCAATTCAGCAACAAGCCCATGTTATACTACCTTTAAAATGATTTTTTGAATTCACCTTTTGCTCTGGATCTTCCCAGAAAATCCAGAGTAATGCTGGGTGGCTGTTCACATGCATCTCCCTCTGTTCCACCTGCCGCCACCACCGCTGGTGTGAGTTGCTCCTTCTGGGGTCAAAATGAGGTGACCAGCTCTGTGATTGACCCTGAGCACCTCATTTTTAGCTTCAAAGGGAGCAACCCACACAAGCAGCTGTGGCAGGAGGTGGAACAATGGAACACACATGTGGACAGCAGCCCTGTGTTGCTCCAGAGTGCCCACAGGTAATGGTTGGGGGATTCAGGGCAGCTTCTGGACCAGAATACTCCAGGCTGTTCCTGAGTTTTCTGGCCTGTGTAAACACAGCCTATGATTCCACTTTAACTGTCGTAGTTCCATCCTATGGGGTTGGATTCCATCATATGATGTTGCAAATCCCAGGATTTGCAGTTTAGGGGGGGCATTTAGAATTGTCAGCTAGAGACTCTAGTAGTTCATCAAACTACAAACACCAGGATTCCACAGAATACAGCCACAGCAGTTGAAGTGGAATCATAGCACTATAACTAGGCACTTTGAGCACCTCTCTCAGCTTTTTTTGTGGCCGACAAACTGCTCAGACTTTTTCTTGTGAAAAAGAGGGCGGTGACTTGCCTTTCCTGATACTTTCTATGCAGGAACAGTATTCAGAACTGGATTTCAGGCATCTTACACTGAAATCATGTACATGTTTGCTCAGAAATAAGCCAGAGTAAGATCAGTGAGATTTATTCCATAGCATCCAAAATTTAACAGATGAGAAATAATAATAATAATAATAATAATAATAATAATAATAATAATAATAATAATAATAATAATAATAATAATTTTTAGACTGCCCCTCTGCTTGGCAATTGGGGTGGGTTACAGCATAATTAAAAACAGAAAACAGATTAAAACAACTAATCCCTATTTCCCCAACCCTCCCACCCCTTAAAACTAGATTAAACTAACATGGAATTAAAATACATTATGCATAAAAACTCAAAAAAAAAAAAAAAACAATGGGCAGCATACAACAGTTATAAGGGACACAAGGCAGATAGCCAGGTTCCTTATAACCGGAAGTTATTCCAGGAAGACCTGCCGGAAGAGATCCGTCTTTACTGCCTTCTTAAAAGCAGCAAGTTTGGTGATTAAGACAGATCTCATCCAGCAGGCCGTTCCATAGCCTGGGAGCAGTCATGGAAAAAGTCTTCTGGGAGGTCTGTGGGACACATGCGAACAAGCATCATCAGACTATGGGTAAAAGTCACTTTGAATTCAGGTTGCAGCCATTGAGGTAAGCAGAAGACAAAGGGGGAGAAGGAGGGAGAGTCTGGAACATTCTATGAACAGCTGAAAAAATAGGACAACAGAAGATTAATCAGGACTGTCCCTGCCAAATCTGGACAGATAAAGGATATGTTATTGCCAGGAAAGAGAGTATAGGATTGTAGTATAAATCACATGGTCTAATATATATTATACATCTGTCAATTCCTGGGAAGGGAACTGCTATCTACTACCACACTATCTGAAAGTTATGCAACAATCTGACTTAGAACCCACAGACAACAGTGCAGGTGCAGCTAAAATTTATGTGCACCTCATCATTTTGATACATAACTGTAACTTGATTTTATGAAGCATGCTACATTAGCTTTCATGTATTTAACAGTTGTTGTCATCTGCTGTTTAGTGCAGCTGGAGAAAGTTATGGGCATCCTAATACAAGCTTATGGCCAATTACTTTTATAGGAAGGGACCTCCCCTTCCAACAAAGTTTCTGTTTCATTTATGTTGCCAGATGCAACAATATTGATAATTCATGGCTTGTTTAACCAGGCAAGTTGCAAATTTAACATATTGAGGAAGAAGCTTCCACCCAGAATGCAGTTGCAAAATAGATTCAAGATGCATTTTGTTCATTTTGTTGTGGGACTGCTTTGTATAATGGCTCAGCCATCCCACTATCAATAAAATAAACTTTATTAATAGTTCACATAGATAATTATGATTTTTACTTTTTTGTAAGATTCCCATGCAGATATTTGCTCAAGGGAATCAAAGCACAGAGGCAATTGATGCCCTGTGAGATGAAGGACAAGGTGATCAGAGAAGGAACCAAAGACCACCAAGAGCCAACTACATATAGAAAACACAGAAAAAGCAATTGACAACTCATGGTGCAGAACTGGAAATAAAAGCACATGGACTTGGAGATTATATCTGCAAAGCACAGTATGCAGGTAGGCTCATTGTCATTATCATCACTATCATCACTACAATACAAGCAGTATAAGTTAAATCGACATCAGGCAGCAACCAATCATACCTGAAAAACAAGGTACATGACATTTGGGAGGGAGCAAGGAGGGAATATGACATTGACTTCTTTCTTACTCCACCACTATCATGAGGCTCTGCATTTAACTTTAGGATTTTGTGTCAGTTAAAGCACTAGCCTACACTTCTTTATCAGGTTTCCTCTCAACATATGATTCACAATTTTCTACATGTAAAATTTCTGTCAAATGAATTGGTTCTGAAAAGCATTTTTCCCTTCTGCTTGCTGTTGTTTTCACTGCTTTAAGTTTATTAAGTAAAAGATGGTAGGGTTCACAGATGTCCTGAATTGTGAACTATGTGGTTTAATCCTGGAAGTCATCATACCACTATGCCATTGCCCTTCTGGAGTGGATTAGAATATATAATATCTTTTAGGATGCCAGAAATCATAATGTCAAAGGACGAGGAGGGGAACTGAGCCTGGAAAAGGAAGGAGACACCCACAGTCACCTCATCACCACAAGCAGGATCAGACTTGGCCCTTCCAAAAAGCAATACATGTATAGGTGTGCTCCTGGCCAATACTTCTTTAAAAGAATATTTAGCACCAAAGGCAGAAATAACATGGAAAGATTAGGTTCCTATACCACAAAAAAGAAGAGCAGTTCAACATGTTCCAGCAAATTTTTTGTTCAAAACTAACAATATGAATGAAACAATCTTTTCAGGTAAGCAAACATTAAAAAAAACACCTTTTCACCTTTTCTTTCACCCAAACAAAATGAAATGAATACAAGAGGATACTGTGCCCTATGAGGAGCGTCTTAGGGAACTGGGTATATTTAGCCTGGAAAAGAGAAGGCTAAGAGGTGACATGACAACCATATTTAAATATTTGAGGGAGGGAGTCATTTTTAAAATGGAGCAAGCTTGTTTTCTGCTGCTCCAGAGGCTAGGAGGTGGAACAACAGATTTAAGCTAGAGGAAAAGAGTTTTCACCTAAACATTAGGAAGAATTTCCTGATGGTAAGAGCTGTTAAACAGTGGAATACGCTGCCTCAGAAGTGGAGTCTCCTTATTTGGAGGTTTTTAAACAGAGGCTGGATGGCCATCTGTCTAGAGTTCTTTGATGATGTATTCCTGCATAGATTGGATGGCCCTTGCAGTGTCTTCCCGCTATATGATTCCATGATTCTAAGAATAAGATCATATGTGAACTTGAAATTCAAAATGTAGTGGGATAAGAAAAAGTGCTGCATTCAGGTAAAGAGTTTTAAAAGTTGCAGTAATTGACTTGAGTTATTGGAAATTACATTGAGGCAAGATAAACTTTGTTTGGATCTCTGCAGTAAAAAATTAATTACAGTGGTGAAAATCACCATGTCCTGACACCTTTGGCCAGTCGGGATGAGCTCATTCTGTAAAACTGGATTAAGCAGCATGTTGTTCTTTTTACCTAGTACATGCATTGACATGACTTGAATGAAATAAAATACAGGGCAACAAAATACAAGAAATCTTTGATTTGATAGTGAAAGTGACCCTTAAAATGTATTACATCCTCAAAGAGAACCAACCAGTCCTTATGTTGTCAGTGTTGAAAATGCTATGTTTTTTGTGTGCTTTGTATTCGCTTATTTTTTCTTTTCCTTTTTTTCTCTTTTCTTTTTTTCTTTTTTTAATGTTTTACAATTTTTGTGTAGTGTGTATTGTTTTTTAGTGATTGGATTGTATGTATTTTTTTATTTTTTCCTTTTGAATCTTGCTATTTTTTTTCTTTTATATTTCTTTAATAAAATAAAATAAAATAAAAAAGCAAATGGGAACAGCAAATTCTGCTACTGCCAAGAAGGAAATTACCCATCCAATGCATATTTGGATCAAGAAAATCCTTGATATCTCCCCATGACCTATAAAACAAATTAATTAAAAAAACATGTACACTATCATGAATAGGTGGGAGTGTATAAGCCTCTTAAAATCTTTTTTTTCCCCATAAGAGATTTGTTCTTGTTTTTATGTATGCTAAAGCAACTAAAAGAAACAAACAATTGTTTCTTTTCCCTTTTTTAACACATTTTAAAGCAATTAAAGACAGAGCATCTCAGAGCTTGGAAACGTTTGGACCTCAGCTCAAAAAGCAACTTTTCCAAGCTCTGTTTTTTCTATGTTATCAACTGATTCATAAGAATGTCTAAAGATATATTAGTGTGTCCAATTATAATCTAGCATCCTATTTCCCTCAGTGGACAAAGAGATGCTTACAGGAAGCCTACAAGCAGAAGGTGAAAACAACAAGCCTCTCATATTGTTGCTCCCAGCAACTATGACTGAGTGACATATTGCCTCAGCACCTGTAAGTTGCACAGAGCCAACCATCCTGTTGTTGCCCAGACAGTCATTATGGACTTCATCACACAATGAAGTAAATTGGAATTAACACAAGATATTAGCATAGGCTCCAAATATGACTCCTACTCCATTAGTCCCCCTGGTGTGATAGGTCCCTTTTGAAGCAGTAACAATTGATGGCAGTCATGTGGCATGTGAAGGCATGATTCTTCTCCGTAAATATAATATCAACTGGATATAACATATATAGAAACTTGATAGCTTAGCTGATGGGAGTTGTAGTGTTTGCTGTGAGGAAAAATAATTGCCTGGTTAGAGAATGTACAGATGTGTGGGGAGGATACTGATACTGAATTCTATCAAGGTCAGTTTCTTGGGAAACCTGAAAGAGCCTAAAGTGACAGTATATGAGAAGGGAGGGTAAACTAGAAGGGGTGCAAGTACATTTTGGCTTATGAACAAATCAAGGCAAAGCTTGTAAATTTACAAGGCAGGGCATTGCTTATTATATGTCTATGTTTGTGGATTGTGATGGTACTATTTACTGAAGGCATATTTTTAACTTCTCTGGTTACTGAAATAAGGTTTTGCTGTTGGAATACAGAAGACCAGTTTACTGAGCCAAAGGGACTGGGCATTTTTTGACACAAAACAGCACGCTCATGCAATTGAAGAGAAGTGTGATATTGTACATTTTCAAACCAGTATGTTCTCGTTTGCTTCACTCATGCAAAGGTTGTGAGAGAAAAAAGCTGGTGTGATAAAGTCCTGTGATATACACTTCACAAGCTCATCAGCCAAAGAATGTGGGAACATCCAACAGAATGAACTAGAACAGTGGGAAAGTTTTAGAAATAGCCAATGGGGGTGTATGATATGGGACTAGTGATGGATGGGCCAGTCTATTTCTGGAATTTCACTTTCATTCCTCAGTCTTCTATGTATTTTTCAATTTGTTTCCACATTCATATGTGATTTTTTTTAAAAAAAAAAAATCCATGCCTGAATCTTATCTACTAAATCAATTGCTGAACCATTAGCCAACATGGAGGTAAATCCCACTGATTCAATGAATGTACTCTAGCTGGTACTATATATAGAATTCTGATCCATTGAATAATATACACACCCAACATATTTTCCCACAAAATGTGAGTTTGTAAACATACATTATTTTAAAATATGAATGTAAAGTGCATTTTCTGAGCTGAAAGATGCATCACAAAGTTTATGGAAGTACAAGTTCTGACTATGTACACATTAATCCAGTATTACACATCTGGTCACTTTTCAAAGCATCTCTTTGCTACTATTTTCACTAATACTGCCATAGACCACTTGCTGAAAATCTCCCTTACCCCTACAAGTGAAATGACCACTGATTTTAACATTATCCTCAAATCAGAGATGTGTAGACCCAACGTGGCATTCATGGGAAGAGCACAAACATCTGCAGAAAAGATTTATATACTTACAGTGAGCAAAGTGCCCTTCTGCTGACATTTAGACTGCATGCATGAATGCTAGGTGGAGCTATATTACAAGTGTGATACTAAGAGCAAGCTATGCATCCTGCTCTTGCACCCTTTTTGTGTGAAGAGGTAAGTGAGATTTGAATGCTCCAGTAGAGTTCTCTGAATTGTAGAAATCTTTTATATTTCTGCACCAGGGATCGGCAAATGTGTCCTTCATTTCTAGTTGGACTGAATATTTGTAGCCAGAGTAGAAAATAGTGAAGAATGATGGGAACTGCTGTCATCAACATCACTCTTTGTCTTCATTATATAACACTCCCAAACTTCTTGAAAGGAGAACACCTCACAGTTTGGAAACATGATGGGATGCTATCAATGGATGCCCCATACTTTTCAGTTATTTCTCCTGTGACTTCCCCAAACCTTGAGTTCTGTTCCTTTAGTTGTCCTCTAACCATATGAAAATGGCTGGTATAACTGAGCATATTCTATCAAGACATGTGCAAAATTAAGGTCCTTGTGGGCTTTCCCCCAACTATGTTGATAAGGAAGGTCTGCACAAGTATATATATGCTTGCAAACACAGTTTTCATATC
>CM034701.1:309754980-309769464 GCA_020142125.1 Phrynosoma platyrhinos | reverse complement strand
TGGATGGCCCTTGTGGTCTCTCCCAACTCTATGATTCTATGATTCTAAATGCTCTAAATTTGGGGATGGAACCTACTTGTCTTAGCAATACTACATGTGAGAAGAACCTTGTTGATCATAAACTGAACATGACTCAACAGTGTGTTGTTGTAGCAAGGAAGGAAGGCAAAAGTATGTGGAAATAAGGACAAAATTTAGAGCATAATAAGCTGTTACTAAAATATTTTGTATTATCTGTATTAAAGAAAGTTTAACATTTGGAAAATGTATCCCTAAAAGTAGTAATGAGATTAACAAGTCTATTTATAATCATGACTTTTATGGTGTGGTCAGCTTGACATTTTGGCTTCCACTTTAAAAGAGGCCCAATTCCATTTTGGCCAATCAGTCATTAGGCTTGTGTTGCTCAACTGGCTTGTAATACAAAACAAACATATAACAAGTCAAAGGAAAAATACAGTGTATGACAGGGGTAGGCAACTTTTCCCCTTTAAGGGCCAAGGGACTTCAGCTCCCAGAATCCCAGGAGCTATTGGCCAACATGGGACTATTGGCCAACATGGCTGAGGCTTCTGGGAGCTGAAGTCCCTCGGCCCTTAAAGGGGAAAGGTTGCCTACCCCTGGTGTATGATATCAAGAACAATTCTAGTTATGGAACATTAAAAGTCTAGTATTAATAAAAAAGTTGAGATTGTACATCACAGATGTAATGACAAATGCATAGCTACATATTGTCCTTGACCCAACCTTTGCACACCTACCTTAACAGACAGCACCCACACTGCGCAACAGAGGCCTCTTGTGCTGGGAATCAGGCTGCAGCAGAATGATGTTTCCAGCCCCCTTCTGTCAGTGTGATGAAGAATTACAACAGGAGTCCTGCTTCTGATTCTCACACTAGAGTTCTCCTTTCGCTGGAAGGAGGAGACTGGAAAGGTCATCCTTCTCTGCCTCCTCTTGATTGCCAGTACTCCTCCATTGCTCTGTTCAGCTGGTAGCTATCAAGGTGGGGGAGGGAAGGATTTATGATCATGGCAATAGTGGCAGAATCTTAGTAACAAATGCCAAGCAGGTTTGAATACATTACGTTTTCATAACTGCTAAAAAGGATGCCAGCCAAGGTTTAAGAATTTATCTACTGACAAGGTCAGAAACCAACATTGCTATTGAGACTGCTGATACAAAAGCAAGAAGCAGTTCATATGAAAGCAGTGTGACACTGAGTATTTACTTGCATTCTTACAAAAATTGTGCAGAAAAGATATTTATGTAAGAGATTCAGTTTTACCCCAATTACAAGGCCAAAGTCAGTGCTGAAGTCAAATTCCATATAAGGTATAGGTTTACATAAAGGCAAAAAGGGGGAGATTTTTATTTTAGAACACAGATAATGATCTCAAATAAGGAAGTAGATGGAGGCATGAGCCAATGGAGATAGGGCTGACAAGTGAAAATCAGGGCAGAGCTCCTATACCTTTCATGGCTGTGCAGAAGAGAGAAATTGGGAGGTGAAACTTGCAAGACAAGCAACACCTGCTGAAATTCCCTCTACTGCTCAACTGTTAAAGCTGGGGGATCCCCATCTAGCTTTGTACCTGGCAATTTTAAATGGAGATCAAGAAAGAGGTAATACTTTCTGTTTATCAATATAGCAAATCCTTTGTTTAATATTTTAGTATTTTTCATACTTTTGTATGTTGGCAGCAGGGTAGAATATTTGAGGGAGTCAAGGTACTCATATGTCAAGAGTATCTCTCATGACATATTTCCAAAGGACTATAACAGGGTGGATAAGGTGAGCTACAGAATGCAGCACAAGTGTTGCCAGAGTGAACACTTGCAAGGTCTCTTGTAACTTTAACAGCTGTGTAGAAGAAAGAATATCAGCAGATGTTGCTTGTCACATAACAAAGTAACAAAATTTCCCTCCTCTACACAACCATTAAAAGTACAGAAGTCCTCTCCAGTTTTTATGGTGTCAACCCTACAGCGTCTCCCCTGTTGCCTGTTTTTGGAGCTCTTGTAGTCCCTACCTAGTTTGGTGGTGAAATGTGTGTTGTTGTTTTAAGTGTATTCTCACTTCCAAACAAGATGTAGTATGCATCCCTTGTTTTAAAGGAGGAAAGCAGGCAAAAGAAGCCTTCAGGTGAAAGATCCAGGTTCAAGTCTCCACTGAGCCACAAAACCTGCAGAGCAACCTTGGATCAGGCACTCTTTTTCAGCCTGACCTAGCTTACAGAGTTGTGAAGCTAAAGTAAGAGCTATGTGCACTGTCTTGAGATCATTGGAGGACAGGCAGGATATATAAATGTAATCAATAAATACATAGAAGCAAATAATAATGCATTATAAAGCAGATATAGGGAAAGTGCCATTCATTTTTATATGTTGACTGTGTACATGTATGCATGGGGCCAAAACATGATCTTTCTTTTTTTTTTTTAAAAAAAAATGTTCTTTTCTTTTTGGTTGGAGAGTAAAAAAAAATGGGGGTTTGAGGATAACTAGCTTTGAGTTCTCAAGAAGGTCTTGTTTTTTAAAAGTTCTTGCTTTTAAGACTCCAGTTTCCCAACTGTATAATTTCCTTATGACTATCTTAGTAGCATAGTTAACTAATGTTGTTGCTGTTATGTGCCTTCAAGTCATTTCTGGCTTATGGAAACCCTAAGGTGAACCTATCATAGGGTTTTCATGGCAAGTTTCTTCAGAGGGGGTTTGCCATTGCCATCCTCTGAGGATGAGAGAGTGTGACTTACCCAAGATCACTCAGTGAGTTTCTATGGCCAAGATGGGATTAGACCCCTAGTCTTCCAGTGTCCTAGTCCAACACTCAAACTACTTTACCATGCTGCTTCTCTTAATTTCTTGTACTATGAAGATCAAAGAGTTGAGCAGAACACTGACATCCCAACTAAGGAGTATGCTTTTATTCAGTAAAAAAAAGAATTTGCTCACATGCATCTTCTTTTGGAAATTTAATGGAGTGTTAGCTTCCAATTAGTACTTGGATGGAAGACCACCAGGGAATGCTAGGGGCTGTAGGCTATATTTCCAAGGAAGGCAATGACAAATCAGCTCGGGGTATTTCTTATCTATGAAAACCCTGTGAAATTCATGGGATCGCCATAAATCAACAGGTGACTTGAAAGCACATACACACTGCCAGTTTCATGCTGTAAGTAGCGAGAATGTCAGAAGTCTTCTTCTTACTTTGGAGGGATGGATGTTAGGGTTTCTTCTGTGCAAGAATACTCAACACAATCCAAAAAAGACAAAAATTCTAGAAAGTTAAAAAATAACAGCAAAATGGATGCCAAAAAGTGAAGCAACTCTTCAAGGCACTGCATGAAAACCTACCTGGAGCAGGAACATTTACTCTGATTAGCTGGAAAGCTCCTTCAAAGAAACCTGTGTACCAATGCACTCAAATGCTATTATTATATTCATCAGGAGAGTAGAGGATGTAAATTTACTTTGCTCTATGTTGATGTGCTGCCAAGTGTGTCAACAAAACTACAGAATTGGAAGAAACCACAGCCATTCAATTTTGTCCTCTACCATGATGGTAAGAGTCTCCCTAACCAAGGTTTTTCTGATTATCCTTTGCAATTACAATCACACCTTACCAAAAGAATTAAAAATTATTCCCTGGAGATTTGCTCTGGGGGAAGGCAATCATTGCCCCCACCCAACTCTTTGGGGTAGATGCCTTTCTAATACCACTGTACTATAATGTGCAGCCTGGACTTTGTTTCTAACAGAAACTCTTGCTCTTGGTGTGCAAATGCTTGGTGTGCAATGTGACATTTTCTCATGTTATACTCTAAACACAAGATCTCAGGTTATGCCAAGCGTCCAAAGGAACAAGATGGTGGCTGAAGGAAATGAATATAGGTGGGCATGAAGAGACCTACCAAACTGAAAGCTACCAAGGAATGATGCATTTGTCTATAGCACCAAAGCACTTCCATGCTTCCTAGAATACAGTGTGTTCTTTGTGTGTGTGAGAGAGGTGACTCCATGAATTTCATAGGGTTTTTTTAGGCAAGGAATACTCAACAGTACTTTTCAGATTTTCAACAATAACTCTAAAATTTGGAAGCTAGAAACACACTCTGTTTTGTTTGAAATTAAACTTTAATTTCTGAATAATTTGCATCGTATAAAAATTGTCATTAATGTGTGCCATCAAGATTTATGACAACCCTAAATCAAAGCTGTTATGGGGCTCTTTTGGAAAGATTTGTTCAGCGAGGGTTTGCCTTTGCCTTCCTCTGAGAAAGTCTGACTTGTCCAAGGTCCCCCAATGGGTTTCCAGGGTTGAGTGGGTATTCAAACCATGGTCTCCAGAGTGGTAGTTCAGTGCTCAAACCACTACACCATGCTGGCTCTCATTGTATAAATAAGAGTGCATGGAATTGTGCATTTATTTCCTAACCCAGCTGGGTGATGTGTGTATGTTACTTATTCCTAGTTGGTTTGGGAGATTCACAAGCAAAAAGGTGCTACATGGGGGGGGGGGATGTCCCTAGTTACATCTGCAGCTATGCCTAGTTCCCACCAGGAAACTGGAAATAGCTCTGATCAAATATTTGGAAGACGAAATGACTACCACCTGCTTACAGACCTACTGCTGTCAAATGATCAATTTTAATTGGTAAGGTTACAACATGCTTGTATTAATGGAAACAATAACATACTTCAGAGCAGCTGTGTATCTTCTGCAGGGCAAATTAATTTTCTTCTAATCTTTTTGCCTTTATTAATTTGGGTTTTACTTTGAAAAAATCTGTAGGTGGATTTTTAATCTGCAATTGACACTGTCATTGACTGACTAATGCTTTTATCCTTAATACCATAACACTAATGCGATTAAAAATATATATTAAACATATGGCTTGCATCTCAGATGTTGGTTTTTTTAAAAAATTAACATTAACCATTTAGTAATGTTTTCAAAACCAATTAGCTAAGCCAAATTGGAATTGCACTCAGCTATTCTGAATCCAGGTTGCTGGCTTGCAGCTTTAAATGAAAAAGTGACTACTTATTTCTTAGAAATAGCTTGTGGGATAAAATGCTTCCTTGAGAGATAGTGAGAGGAAGCAGCAGAGCCATGACAAATATAGACATCATCTCAGGAGGGTAACCCATAGAAGAGAATTCTGCCAGAGCTCTGGCTAAAAACATCTCATTCTATAAAGGGAAATGTTAGGTGTACAGATATTCTTAGCTTCTCAACTGATAAATATGATTACAACTCTAGATGGCATAAAGCATTTTTCAAATCCTACGTGACAGGTAAGAAGTTGTAAAATGTAAAGCTCCTTTCAAACCTACATGTAAAAATACATACACACCATGGCATACATAGCAGTGCATGTAAATGGCGGCTGTGAACTCATGGGCTTTTCTGCAAGAAAACAAGAGCCACACTAACATTACTAAAACCAACTAAACAGCTTTGATTAGCACAATACAGAGTGGCCAGAATTCTAACTAGAATAGCCAGACAGAGTAAGATCACACCAGTTCTGGGAAAGTTTCCTTGGTTATTTGCTTTTGAGACCTATTCAAGTTGCTGGTTCATGCCTTTAAAGCAGTGGGGGCAGGTAGGTCCCATGTCAGCAAGGCAGTGAATCTGCTCTGCATTTTAGTTCAAACTATAATAGATCCATCCAAAGGACTGGACCTATTTGGGATTTGGCAGCATTCAGAATTAACCTAAAGTTCTTATCTAAAATCTGGAATGGATTCACCACCTCCTGACATGGAAACCACCAGCCGTCACTACTTTAAAAACCATAAATAGCTTCAGAACCAAATATCTGATAGAGAGCCTCTGCTTCCACTAATGCCTGTGTCTTCGAAGGCATTTCTTCTCTTTGTGTATCTGTTAGGCCAGCACTGGAAAAAAGTGCTCTAAAGATGAGGGACTGTGTCTTCTCTTCGCTCTAGGTAGCATAGCCAATGAGGAGGAACTGAGTTTATATTGATTCTACTGCAACCCTTTTCATTTTGGTGGCATTGTGTTTGCATGGAAAGCCAACACTAAGGACATTATCCCATGAGTCTCAGCCTTTATTTATTTATTTATTTAAAATATTTAAATCACGATATTATACGAAAATAGGAGAATTGTACACAGTGTAGTAATCACTATACAATAAAGTAATAGTATCCGGCATCTAGTTTATATAACTACTATATACAGAGTTCTACTTTGGAAGTGGGTTGAGAACTTATTTAAGGATAAACAACACCAATTTCTCTTTCTATATAGTGCAGAAAAGGAGATAGCTGCACCTATATATCTATATCTATATATATGTGTAAATATATACATAAATTTATATTACATCCATCCATCTGTTCTTGTATCACTTCCCTGACATTGTTTATGTTCTAACCACATTGTTTTTGTATTTGCTCCCATTTCCTTTCATACTGTTATGATGACTTTCCTCCAATATACATAGATACTCTGTCCAGAATCACTAATTCATTTAATTTAACTTCCCATTCCTATAAGGTAGGTATTTTCTCAAATTTCCAATATCTTGCATACACTCCCCATGCCGCTGTTATCATATATAATATCAGACTTTTTTCATCTTGGCTTACCTTTCACTGAGTCTAACATATTTAACAAAAACAGTTCTGGTTTTAATGGGATATTTTTCTGTAATATTTTACACATATTTCTATGTATATTTTCCCAGTATTTTTAACCCTCCTGCAATGATACATAGTACCTAATTTATCTTTACATTTCCAACAGGTGTTATTGTTTTGTTTCTGTATTTTTGCTAAACTAGTTGGAGTCATATACCATCTATAAAATATTTTATGTAAGTTTTCCTTTAAAGCATTACATTTAGTAAATTTCATGTTAGTTTTCCATGCATTCTCCCAATTTTGAAGAGTTATTGGGTTTCCAATATTCTGCATCCACTTGATCATATTGTGTTTCACCGTTTCTTCCCCTAGTTCTATATCTAGTAGCAACTTATATTTTTCTTATCCAATGTTGTTTGCCTCCCTTTAAGATTTTATCAAAAGTATTCAGTTCCTTTTCTATTCCCAGATCTTCCATGTCTTTTTTATAGTCCTCTTTTATCTGTAAATATTTTAATCAATTAATTTCCAAACCTTCTTGTCATAGTTCTTCTCTTGATTTAATATTTAAGCCCTCCTTTGATTTTATCAATAGCTTTTCATAGTAATCCAGGTATCTTTCAGGGGACCTTCTTTCATATGGTGTGCGTCTTGTGTGGATGCCAATATTTGTATTTTTGGATAAAAATGCCTTTTATATTTCTTCCAAACAATTTATAATGCCTTTCTTATACAATAGGTGTTAAAGTCTTTATATATCTTAGGCTTTCCATAGCATAGTAAAGTGTGTGATCATGTTTTCATTCTGGTTCCTTCTAATTCTAAAAGTTTTAAATTTGTAAGAATTATCAACTCCTTTATCCAAAGTAATACACAAACATTATAATATATTTCCAAATTTGGAAGTCCCATTCCACCTTACTCTTTCCGATCCTGCATCACTGAAGCTTTTCAAATAAAGCTTCCTCCCTTGCCAAATAAATTTAGCAATATCTTGCTGCCATCTCTTAAATGGGTGTTTCATTGTCAATATAGGAAAAGGAAGAGCATTTGAAAAAGAGCATTCTTGCTAGTACTTTCATCTGTACCGTGGCTATCCTACCTATCAGTGATAAGTGTTGTTTGTCCCAGGCCATTAAATCTCTCTTAATATTATTCCATATCCTCACATGATTATTTTTATATAGGTCAGTATTCTTTTTCGAGATCATTATTCCTGAATATTTTGCTTTATTGATTATCTGGTATTCTGTTTTCTTTTTAAAATTCTTCTTCTTCTTCTTTGGAGAAGTTTTTGGTTAATATCCCACTCTTGGATTTATTTTTCTTAAAGCCCACTAGTGAACTAAGCTGTTTGAGGATTTCTTCCAGCCATGTTATACTCTTAGTTGGGTTTTCCAAGAATATTACAATATCATCAGTAAAAGCACGCAGTCTATAACTGTATTTATTTATTTTTGGAGCCTGTATCACTTTGTCATTTCTTATTCTCTTATTTAAGATTTCCATAGTTATGATGAAGGCTAAAGGGGAGAGTGGACAACCTTGCTGAGTTCCTTTATTTATCCTACAGCTTTCTGTCCTTTCACCATTTACAATGTCTCAATGAAAATGTCCAATGTGGGTTGATACACAAGTGACCAGGCATGAAAGAGTCACTGGCAGTCATAATGACACAGTACTTTCCCCCAGGTGCTGTGTCATAGGAAGTGACATCAGCTGATGGTCACAAGGTGCTGGAAAGCACCAAAATGACTGCAAAACTGCAAAGTCACCCAGGTTGAGTGACAGGTGTCCAAAGAAAGAGGCAGGGCCAGAAGGCCACATGGAACTCTTGGTATATAAGGGCCACATGTGTGGGTTGACAGTGGGTTGTTGGATGGTTGGACCTAGAGGAAATAAGATTAAAGCATCATCTGAGAGACATCTATCTGTAGAGTTTCTTTACTCTTTCTGGAAAGGGAGAGGTGCTCTTTCAGCTCACAAGCTACTACCTGCATCCGAGAAAGTGGTGACACTGGTGCTGCACGTTGACGTGGATCATCACACGCTGTGTAATCATGCTAACAATTACTTGTGTGTTTTGGCTAGTGTATATCTTCCTGATCCAATTTATAAATCTCCCTTGTATCCTGCTCTCTTCCAAGACTATATCTAGAAATTCCCAGTTAATGTTATCAAACGCTTTTTCTAGATCTAAAAAGACCATCCCTAATTTACCTGTCTTGTGATGTTCATAGTGTTCTATAACATTTAGTACTGTCCTAATATTGTCTTTTATGTATCTTCTCGGTAAGAATCCCACTTGGTCTTCATGAATCCAATTTGATGATACTTTTTTCAATCTTCCTGCTAATATTGATGCATATATTTTGTAATTTCAGTTTAGAAGAGCAATTGGACAATAATTACTTATATTCTCAGGGTCCTTATTTTCTTTTCGTATTAGGGCGGCTAATGATTGTCCACACAACTCTGGATATTTACCATGATCTATGTCTTGAATTGTTTTATGTAGTATTCCAGCTAGTTCATTCTTGAATACTTTGTAGTATTTAACTGTCAGGCCATCTGGCCCCAGTGCTTTATGATCTTTCAAATTCGTTATTGCCTGATCTATTTCTGCTATGGAGATTGGTAAGTTTAAATCTTTTATAGACTGATCAGTTAATTAATAATTTTCTCCTCCCTTATATATTCTCTCATCTTTACTCTTCCCCTTGAGTCTCAGTCTAAGTAAAACAATAACAAGACAGAGACGAAGATGCATGATGTCTATTTTCAAAGATGCTATTCTCCAAATTTAATTGCTGTTTAAAAGTCTCATGTGATTATGTCTCCAAATAAAATGTTAATTCAAAATATGAACTAAATGTTTAAATGCTTTGCTGAAACTAATAGCCATCATCTCCAGAGAAGTCAGCACAAGGCTGTTCAATGGTCCCAAATTAGACAGAGAAATGGTTGACAGAGTGGGACTACAGAGATACACCACTGCACATCCAGAATATTTTCAGTAGCTACAGGCCGATAAGTGTCACCACAGGTTTGTTTGTGTAACTGATAGTACTATCATAGTGGCAACTGTTGTGCAACATATCAGTTGCAAAAGATGTACATGCATCTGTATCAATAGTGTGTCATTTGAACACCTAGAATCCAGGTTCTAGGTATGCAAAACCTATTAGGCTTGCTGCAAAATCTATTAGTTCTGCTAGAGCCTGGATCGTTCCAGTAGTAGTGGTTGTTTTAATGCATTTTCCTCAGACTAGGAGTATGTAATAGTTTGGAGATGCTCAAAGGCAATTCATGAGGCAGCTGCTGCTCCTATCTTCTTTCTTCTTCACTGCCATTCCCAAGACATTCTTTGAACTGGCTACTGATCATATCTGACAGATGGCATGCATATTCCCTTTTCTCCCAAACATCTGGCATGGTTGATCTTAACTACCTTGCAACTTATTCACCAAACAGAACTCTAAGACAAACCCATGAAATTATACTTTCAGTGATTTGCACTAAAAGAGATTGTCCTACTTATTGCTGACATTCCAAGTATTTATTAATCTGGCATTACTGTCTTGAGATTCAAGTTTCAGTAATGTTATCACCCACTTTGATTCCAAACTTTGCTTTGCAGAATTGTTTAACTATGCAGATACATGCACACCCAAAGAGTGCACAATCAGATCTATATAGGCACTTAGGAAGGATGACTTTTAAAAAGAAAGCCTTTTTAGGACCATATTTATATAGTAATAGTCCCACAAAGATACTTTTTTTCCTGGTCAATAGGATAGGATGTAAATATTATTAGGAAAGCAATGTTTGGCAAGGCCAATTTCATGCTGAAATTAAGGCAACTGCTAGAAAAGCAATCATGCAGTTTAGCTTCCTATCTAATTTTCACATCCACTAAACAGCATGGGATCAATCTATGGCTGTCACAGAGCCAACATAGTATAGCAGTTTGAGTGTTAGACTAGGAGAGACCAAGGTTCAAATCTCCACTCAGCTGTGTAAACCCACTAGGTGACTCTGGGTAAGTCACACTCTCTTAGACAAATCTCTTTTGAATAAATCTTGTCAAGAAACCTTATAACAAGGTCATTAAAAGTTACAGTTGACTTGAAAGCATACATCACCAACTATCTATCACAAAGTGTACTAGGTTAATTTTCTCAGAAACACTTGATGTTTTAGACCAGGGGTAGGCAACCTTTCTCCTTTAAGGGCCGAGGGACTTCAGCTCCCAGAATCCCAGGAGTATTGGCCAACATGGGACTATTGGCCAACATGGCTGAGGCTTCTGGGAGCTGATGTCCCTCGGCCCTTAAAGGAGAAAGGTTGCCTACCCCTGTTTTAGACAACCATTGTTTCTAGCCTTAAGGGGAAATTCTGAGTGAAGACAGACCAGGGGGGCATAGGCTGTCTTCTCACAGTCCCCGGGTGAGTTAAAAATTGTGCTTTGCACTGATGCTCTCCAATTTCATAGTAGACAATTATTACGTTAAAAAAGTAAAGGTATTCCCCATTGACCAGGTTGTCAAGTCATGTCCAACCATAGGGGGCGGTGCTAAACCGAAAGCCAGCTTTGTCAAAGACTCCTCTATGATCATGTGGCCAGCATGATTGCACAGAACACTGTTTACTTTCCCACTGAAATGGTACCTATTTATATACTTGCATTTGCATGCTTTCGAACTGCTAGGTTGGCGGAAGCTGGGACTAGTGACAGGGGCTCACCCCATCATGCAGCATCTGGGCCTCAAACTGCCAACCTGCCAATCTTCTGATCATCAGAATTGGCATCCTAACCACTAAGCCACCGCATCTACCCAGTAGGAAAAACTTAGGGATGAAACAGATGGGCAGAATAATGCAGCACTCAGGCCTTGAACTGCCAACCTGCATCACTGCATTATTACTTGCCATATTTTAACAAGATAAATGTTCTAAAAACTGGGTAGAATTTTATACACACCCATAATAGCTTGGGGGTAAATTTCCCAAAGAATGGCATTTTCCCTGTTGTTTATTTTAGATGTATGACAGTAATTACATGGCATATATTCCCAGAGCAATGTTTAACTGTTCTTGTATGTACTTCCTTTGGGCAAAAATGAGCAAAAAAAAATGGCATCCCATCTTATTGGATTATCGAGAACACTCAAGCAGCGTGATTGATCCCCTCAGTACTGCTGGAGACACATCAGCCTAGTGAAATTTGTCAAACAGAGTTAGGATTGGAAACTTAACAGGTGCTTTGTCTTCCCTCTTGCCAGAATTCCTGGTGTGTTGTTATTATTACCTAGGGAGAATGACAAGAAAGATAGCCCAGTCCAGAGAGGCAAGGTATTATTGTGCAGAGTTGGACCATTGTGTATTTCTCTGGTTTTAAATCTTGCTGGATTTATAGCTACTGGGTCATAAAATTTCTTATAGGTGTGACATTCTCCTTTTGTTGAAGAAGTGCCCGTCCATGTAAAGGCAAGGACTGTACTAATCATTCTGAACAGCTTTCTTCACTGACTGCTTCTCAGTTCCAAAGAACGATTGTGTAAATCTTTAGCTTTAAGCCTCTTTTCCCCCTAGAGTTATGTCCTGATAGAAGAAAACATGCCAGTGACTGCAGCAGCTTCCACAATTTGCCAGCATAGCAAATCCCCAAAGAACCTGATTAAACCCTGAGATACAGTTTGGCAGGAAAAGGATGAGGGAGGAAGGTTTACCAGAAAAACAGGAAGAGAAGAAACTTGAAAAGAAGGAAACTGCTAAGACTGTGCAGAAAACCAATGGTACGTTAGGTATAGAGGGAGAAAAGATATCTATGAGTTTTAGTACAGAGCTGACAGCAACTTGATTTTTTTTAAAAAAAAGCAGTCACCAAAACAAAACAAAAAACACAAAGTTTTTCCTTGGTAATGCCAACAGTCCCTACGGATGGAGTGTGAAAGCGTACACTTAGGGCCTTTGCAGACTGCCAGAAATAGTGCAAATTGAGTCCACTTTAACTGTCCCGACTCAGTGCTAGGGAATCATGGGAACTGTAGTTTATTGTGGCACCAGAGCTCTCTGACAGAGAAGGCTCCATGTCTCAGAAAAAAAATATAATTCCCATGATTCCCTAGCACTGAGCTGGGGCAGTTAAAGTGGATTCAATTTGCACTATTTCTGGCAGTCTGCAAAGGCCTTTACTGTTTAAATTGCTAACAAGCCAACTCTGAAGACTTATTGCATCTTCAGAAAGACATAAATGCCCCAGCAGTACAATACAAAACACTAAAAAACCCATCACTTTGACAACATTTCAAGGACAGACAAATCTGTTTGGCTCTTTAACCTTTGTTAGACCTACACCTGCAGTGACTCTTATCAATAGGAAACTGAACAACCATTCCAAGTTCAGAAAAAGGACAAAGTTTCAGTTCACAATGTAGAGCTAGCTTTGTGAAGTTCTGAGATGTAAAACTTTCCATTGATTGTTGAAACTTCAGGCTTAGCTAAATGCTATTTCTCTGAGCCATACCAAGCACATGTTACCTCATCAATGTATTCATTAGGTAACATTTTAATGGGTGGAAAATATCAGTCATCTTTTGGCATTCTCATGTTTGTACAGTAAGATTGTGCACTACTGTCTTATGTTGCCTTGATTTCCCCCCTTTTTATCATCATCATGGTCAACATTTAGACTGTAAACAGCTCAGGACTTTTAATATACATCTATTGCACTGAACATATGAATGACTCAATTTTTTCAGGACCCACAGATGGACAGATACTTGTCAAGATACAAAAGGTCAACTTATCATCCAAAGTATTAGGCATTCCTTCCTCAGAGCCAGTCGTGATGTTATTTTTCAAATTAATTTATTTGGTGTTTCAATGTTTGATGAGGAGAAATTTACAGATCACAGTAGCTCATACCATGACTAAAATCTGTTTCCATTTCAGAGATTGTATGGTTCATGTAAGACTTCACATAGGGTTCATATAATAAATCTTATAAGTAGATCATTCAGAAGAACAGTTAATTATGCAGCGAGCAGCTCCAAAACCTGCTTATTGTTGTTGTTTCCTTCAAGTCACTTCTAACTTTTGGCAACCCTAAGGTGAACCTATTATGGGGTTTTCATGGCAAGTTTCTTCAGAGGGTGTCACCCAATGGGTTTCATGGTCAAGTGAGGATTCAAACCTGTCTCCAGACTCATTGGTCCAAAACACACTGCAGAAATAATCCAGTTTGAAACTGCTTTAACTGCCCTGGTCCAATGCTAGAGAATGCTGAGAACTGTAGTTTTGTGAGACATTTAGCTTTCTCTGTCAGGGATCTCTGGTGCCACAATAAACTACAATTGCCAGGATTCCCTAACACTGAACCAGAGCAGTTAAAGTGATCTCAAACTGGATTATTTCTGCAGTGTGTTTTGGACCATAGTTCAATGCTCAGACCACTATTCCAGCTCAGACCACCACTTCAGCTCTTAAATCTGTGCCATGTCCTAAATAGGAACCTAGCTTTGCTTTCTTTCTTTTGGTCAATATGAATGCACTGGGCAATATTTTTTATTTATTGCATTTATATCCCATCTTTCTCTCAAAATGGGATCCAAGGCATAGTGATAAAACTCTATCCCCATATATCCATAGGGATAAACTGCTGTTCTAGCCTTATATTCTGACACTAGATCAGGGGTAGGCAACCTAAGGCCCGGGGGCCGGATGCGGCCCCCCGAGGCCTTTGGACCGGCCCCAGGCTGGTCATGCCACCGCCGCCGCCGTCGCCTCTCCCTGCCATGATGATATTGATTATTGTTGTCATTACTTGTTCTTGTGGTTTTCTTGGCAAAATCTCCACAGGGG
>CM034701.1:309727970-309754831 GCA_020142125.1 Phrynosoma platyrhinos | reverse complement strand
GAGGGACAGCAACCTGGCCCCCGACTCAAAAAGGTTGCCTACCCCTGCACTAGATGCATGCTTCCTCCACAGATGAATGATTTTTAAATCAGCGTCACAGCCGCTAAGAACTGATTAAGCTTAACGTCTAGTATGTTTAACATTGTTGTAAAGTCTCACTGGTTATAAATTATGTTTCCTGTCAGAATACAGAACAGTGTATTAGAACTGAAAGACCTGCTGAGAGCAAGCCAATGGAATTTTAAAGCCATTTTCCAGTCTTGCCGCTGAATAGGGCAACATACATTGATATTTTCAATATTAATAGTATACTTTAAACTCAATTCTCAGATTGGTGGTTAAAATTTAAAACCTGTCATCAGTGAGGACTGATTGCTGGCAGCATGCATTCCTGGAGATGGAAAATGGCAGAAAAATATGCGCTGATTTACTGAGCTATATTTTTCAGCTACATATTTTATTTTCATAAAGGCACCTTGAAGTCTGAAATGTTCTCACAAAGGGAACGAGCTTTTAAATCTTGTTTACTTCTAAGATGAAGAATATCAAACAGACTTCGCATAAAAATTAATTTTATTCAGAGTGAAAGTCATACCATGTAACCAGATTTTAAAAAGGGAAGTGTAATAGTTTAATACCAGAAAATTCAAAAGAACTACATACTTTTTGTTTTGAGATGTTACTGCAACATATTCATTTTATTTATCAGCGTCTCAGAAGAAGACTATTACAATGTAATGTTTTAAGTAGCTTTTACTTGACAGCAGAGTAGAGGACAGAATTTGCATACAAACACAAGCAGAAAAAACAATTCATATATATAACCTTTCAGTCATAACATAAAAGCCTTTATTTTCATTACTGGGATCTTTTCTGCTAAAGCGTTTTTATAAAGAGGGGGCTAGTTTTCTTTTCCCTTACTTTGATGTGATCTGGTAAAAGAAAATACCATGCTAAACCAGAACATTGAGCTGTTTCCAAAACTAAATCCTAAAAAAAGAAAAAAAAAGTTTGAGGTAGAAAGGTGATCATGGCTTTCCTTTTCTGCAAAACATTTTTCTTCCTTCTCAAAATATCTATACCAAAATATATTTGTCTAGATGAAAAACCCACCTGCTTTTCTGTTACCTGCTTTTGGCAGCCCCCCCGCCCCCTACTCAAAAAATAATACTTTTTATTTAGATAGCACTTAAAGTCATCAGAGTATTTAACATATATTATCTAATCTGAAACTCATAGTTACCTCCAGGCATAGCTTTAGAGGCAAGACATGAGCAAAGTGAGTGGTCATCGTGGCATCTCCATTAGGAGAACTAAGTTTCACTGCCAAATCACAGCTTGTACTACAACATCATTATGGATATGAGAGTTCTCTTAGACCACTTTGTTATTGGGCATAACTTTCTGAACAATCAGAATGGATTTTCCCTCAATGGATCCTTGAAATATTTTATTTCATACATGCAACCTCCTGAGCAAATGAGTGTTTTATAGTGATAGCAAATGCCCATGCAGATTCAAAGTGAAGGAACAATGTCCAGCCATTAATCATCATCTGTGTCTGAACTCTCCACAGGTTTCTCTACCTTTAAACCTATACGTTATAGGAACCATTTCAAAAGTTGTACGAGATGGTACTAGGTAAAGCTATCCAGCCAAACTTTCTGACATGAAGGCAGAACAGCTTACCACCAAAGTGGCCACAGCTCCTTTGTGTTTTACTGTTCCAAAAGGAGACTACAGGAATTTCAAGTTTGGATCTTATTCTTTCCGCTGGGTGATTTACACAAAAGACTTGACAAAATTTGGCATGATTAGACCATGTAGACAATTTTCCCTTGTAGAAATCTGAAATGGAATATACTCAGAATGATTGTATAGAGTTAAAATGCAGCTTAGCTTACAATTTAAAGTCAAATAAAGTCTTAAGGAAAGGATCAGTCTACATTCAGATGGGATACAGAAACATTAAAATGCTATTTTAGGGCCAACAGTTACTACAGTTGAGGTTAGCCGGAACAAAACAGAGTCTCATGTGTTATATTGATAGCCAGAAATATTATTTGTCAAATACTAATTGGAAGCGTTATGATAAATTTTCCACATTTTTAAACTCTTAGGCTTAGTATAAATAACCTGTGCAGAACTGTATGTGTGTCAGAAGAGGAGTTACTTGAAACAGGAAATGCAAAAGCTGAAAGGAATGTATAAATTTCACACTTTGCTTCAAACTGTATGCAATTCACTTTAGCAATATCAAAAAAGAATAGATATAAACCCGTGCCCCCTTTTCTGATGCTGCGTATTATATAAATCAACGACATATGTATATCTATTTCCAAATACTCCACAGTTTGTTAATTTACAGTTGCATAGAGAGGGAAGGAGGAGGGAAAATACACACATTATAAAACCACAACATCCTTATCTTTGGGTAGTTCAAGTGTTTTCTTAATTGAAATAAGAACACACAAAGCTGAACAGTATGTTACAAGGTCCCATGCAGCTGTACGATTACTGGAACTTGAAACTTGTAGAAAAGGGCTGTAGTTGATGCCAGGAAGAGTAGGTGGTCTTCAGAATGAAAACTTCACATTGCCTGAAGTCAAGAAGAAAGGGGGAAATGATTAAAGTATAATCCCCTACATATTATCCTCAGCAAACCTGAGAACATTACTTTAAAAAACATTACATAACTCACTGTGAAGCCTCTCCCCAGTAATTTAATGTTTCCACATTTTAAAACATGAAAAAATCATCTAAAAGAAAACAGCCTTAAAATGGAGAAAATCCTCATGATCCCTCTTTCAAAAGTAACAAGAAAAGTAATAAGCAAACACTGCTCATTACATGATTTTACATTATTTAATTACATGATTTAACATTATATTATTTACATTACAAAAGAAATGTCCTTGTGCACCCATTACCCCAAAAGTAACATGTTAAAGGCAATGCTATTACTTGTAACTACTGTTATTTCCAAACTCTGGCCTATAGAAATAAGATCCAGTATAGCTATTTTGAGTCAAGTGTGGAATGATTTGAAAATAACAGGAAGAATGCCAAACTTTCTGTAGGCATGTCTTGCAGAACATTACATGCAACCTAGAAGCAATGTTGATTAATGCTTTGGTTTCATTACCTCTACACACAGTACACTTTTAGCAATATCAAAAAAGAATTGATAAGCTATATTGGTTTCACAAGTGCATTATTACCCATGCCTTCGAGGGGGAAGACCAAGCTTGGCAAAGTAAGACATGTTTCACTGTATGCACTAATGGTTTTGCATTTGGCGTTACACCAATGCCCCTGTAAGCTTCTTTAAAATGTCCTGTGGGCACACCATACTGCACAACCATAAGAATTTTATCTGTCTGTGCACAGATTATGGGCTGCTAACACTGCCAAAGGGACCTTACAAAAACAGTTCCATGTGGCTAATGATTGTTGCCCATGCTCTAATAGCTGGAAACACAGACAGTCTTATCCTCACTAGATTCTGCTGGCAGGGATATAGAAACTCCATGAACCATAGATAATGAAAGGGTTCTAAACCATGCATCTGGGACTGTCTGTCACAAGGGAACTGGTTCGGGTGACATTCTTCAGTAAACATGCACAGGCTCTAAACAAATCTGCTTTCTGAGGCATGCAAGAAAATGAAGAGGGGAAAAAGAATTATATAGAAAGAACTTCAAAGCTTGTAGAAAAGGTTGCCATGAGAAAACTTTGGTGCTCTGCCTCTATCATAAATACATTGTTTTTGAGATATTTACATTTCCTTCAATATCCTACCTTCCTAGGTTTTCACAGACAAAATGAGAAAAAAAATAATCATTTTTAACTTCATCAGCTTTATCATTATTCCACTATTTGTGCCAATGCATATAATGTAACGTTTTAACTTTTACATAAAAGAGCTCTTTATTTACATTGTGTTGTTAAGATGTTGTGTGCCACCTTGGGTACCACACTGGAAGAAAGGCAGGATATAAATGAAATAATTAAACAAAAAACAAACAAACAATTATTTACTGGAATGGGTGGGAGAGTGATACTTCTTTGTTACATTATTTATTGCTAACATGGAACTGGCTCTCCTTTGCAAATGAAATAAATTGTGAGAGCTGCTTTTGTGCAGCTAAGAAACAAGTGAATGACACAAACACAGAGGCAGGTTGGGTCGTGTGGGTCATTCACTCAGTACCATCCTGACACTATGCTGACAGCCATCTTGCTGCACTCTTAGTCACTGTATTGGGCCATCACTATAATTCCATAGACAGTTGTACCTGCACATCACTGCTGAACTTGATTTATAGGGAAAATTCAACTTTTAGCATCTGCATTTGCTCTTGTTTTAAAAAAGAAACCAAAAAAAAACTTGAAAATGCACAAGTCATTGCAAATCCCCAAGCATTTTTCTACTTGTATGATATCGACACTGGATCTAGCCCTCTGAACAACCTGGGTGAATATAATCCCTCATCTCAGGCAGGGGAGTGGAAGAAAAAATGTGTAATGATTCCTTTTTCCTAGGAAGTTTTGCTATCCATACTGGAGTGAAGGCACCATGATGGACAATTGGAGAACCCTGGTAGCCCTACTCTGACAAATGCTACAGCTGGGGAATGGCTGTTAGGATTTCCTCAAACAATTGCCCAACATTTTTTTGTGGGGGGTTTTGGGCTCTGTGGCCATGTTCTAGAAGAGTTTCTTTGGGCCTTTGCAGACTGCCAGAAATAGTGCACATTACATTGAGGCACTGCCCTGGCTCAGTGCTAGGGAGTCATGGGAATTGTATTTTTTTCTGAGACACTGAGCCTTCTCTGTCAGAGAGCTCTGGTGCCACAATAAATTACAGTTCCCATGATTCCCTAGCACTGAGCCAGGGCAGTGCCTCAATTTAATGTGCACTATTTCTGGCAGTCTGCAAAGGCCCCTTCTGTGCCCAACATCTCACTCTGAGGAGCACTCAGCCTGATACTGGGCTCCCTACAGTCTCTATCTCCCTAGTGTCTAGATTTGAGGGAAAACTCAGCACAAAGCATCAGGCGAGATCTCTGCAGCAGCCTCCTGCCCAGTGTCTCACTCTTAGGTTCCCTGAAGTGTGAGACATTATGCAGGATGGGACAACAGTAGGGTAGTGGTAGTAGTGGTGGGAGAATTGTGGTGATGCATGTCTTCCCACCTCAGGCAGCAGGACATCTTTCACTTCCACTGGGGCACACAATTGAAAAAGTACTAAAGCATATCATACCTGTGGTCTGCCAGCAAGATTTGCTGTAAATAAGGGAGAAGAGAATTAATCACAATAAAAGGCAAAGGCCCAAGTATTAAGATACAATTGTGTTGCATACAGAGAGTAACCCGTATTTCAAATGAATAACACTTGAAAATAGTTGACTAGCAGTTTTAAGCAGCATTTGTATATTCTCCACAATAAATCTTAAGGATGGTAACAACAATTTTCCTATTTTAAATCTCCTGGCACATAATTTTCTAGTTTTGCAGCCATGTTAAATTAATTGTGTTCTGACCATTAAATTCAAATTATTCTAGATTATACTTGTATTCCATATCTTTACATTACTGCTGCAATTATAAACTGTAAACTCTTGAAATGACATAGGAAACATATAGACTTGTGAATTACAAAGTAATATGAATTGTCCATAGATAAACCTAAACAAAGTGCCCCACGGAGCAAAGGAAAGGACTGAGGCAAGTAAAAATGAAAGCAACCAACTCTTGAACCTTTAGCTTTCCATCATTCCCACTTTCTAGTTATGGTATATCCTGCCTTGCAGGGCTCAAAAGATATATTTTTGTGCTACAACCTCCAGAAATCCTCATCCAGCATGACTGCTTACTGAGGTCCAAAAAAGGTAATTCTTGCAAGCTCTAATGCCTCATCATTTTTGAGACAACGAACAATTACAGTCATAAGCAAAAACAGTTTGAATAAAAATCACAAGAACTACAACAAGAAAAAATGTTTTAAAAACCTCAGACTTAAACAGAACTTTAATACAAGAGCCATGAAACACTAGGAGTGTTTTCCCATTGTTAATGGGTGGAGAAGGTCAGGGTCAAGTGGGAGTGGTCCTCCACTGGCCTCTACTTACAGAGGGTGCTCTGCCATGGTGGGGTCCCCTGTGGGCATGTAGACTGAAAAGCTAATAAACCATTGCAATAAATGGTTCTCCCACCAGTTAAAGAGTCCAAAAAGAGGAACTTTCATGGCTAGATCAAAGTAGGTATAAATAAACTCGATCTAATGCTACTGCATTCTCCAGAGAGCTTGCAAAGGAAAATCTGCATTCTTTGTATGTGTGTTCTTCATGAGGTAAATTGGGGGGAAAGCCTGTTCCACTGGGCATCTTCCCATTTGGCCATTGCAGTCTGGCAGAGGCATAGAGGTGGTAAATCCACCACATTACACAACCCTTCCTCTTCCAAGAAAAAAAAAAGCCTTCTGGTTAGTGACATACAGATTTCAGAATATCCCTTTACAGCTCGCCCTCCTCAACAATGGGCTTGCTATCAATGGATTTAAACATCTGCAGATGGCAAGCCCCATTGCCTCTAATGTCTAATTAACCATTTGTAAGCTGCTCTGATAGCCTTTTGGCTGAAGAGTGGGGTATAAATACTCCAAATAAATAAATAAATAAATAATGGTTGCACATGGGCGCAGCCATACACAGGTTAAAAACCACAAGACTTGAGGTCCCACCATTTTTTTTCATCCACGAGGGAGTCCAGAATCGAATCCCTGTAGATACTAAGTATCAACTGTACTATGCAAGATCAGTTTGTAAAGACAGAAACATTATGTATTCAGTGAGTTTACATGCTAGAGTCATACGAATGCTAATAATGAGGAAAAGTAAAGAAAGGCTTCTTGCAGCGTTAACTATGGTTGCTATCTTATGTTTGCAAACAAACCTGTTTCACAAATGAGGGATTGTTGGATGAGGCTCAACTGACCCATGCCTAACATGATTGATATTAAGTGGATTCCCTGTCATCTAAACTGGCATTTGCATTTTTATTTTTAAATAGTAATATGAAATTGTTAACCACAAAGGCCAAATCCTGCACAGGAGTTACTTCTTTGTAAATAGACTTATGGGTGTGGAAATCAAAATTGGTCAGTTCCGTAACATCAGTATCCAATAGAGGGCTACTGTCACATTACTACACAGCACAGCTGGCAAAGTGCCTGATGTGAATTGCACACTGATGTGCTTTGGTCCTAATGCACTTCAGGCACTTTTGCTGGTGTCTTAATACACAAATTTGCAATTTTCTAACAGCATTTCTTAACACCAGTGCTACTTAGCTGTATGTGTAAAGTTACATTAAGTAAGAAGTGATACAATGATACAAACACAGAGTATACTCAGGTGTTCAGAAAGCTACACTAAATAGAACACTTTTCATAGCAAAGTTATTTTTGACAAAATGACTATTTCAGATTTTAATTCAGAAGTCACTGTTTGAAAACTAAGTAACATTAAAAACATGTAGTTACCCCCATTAGTCTGGGAAATAAGGGCAGATTTCATACATCAACTACCCTCTGTTAGTTTACCATAAAACAAAGCAGCATGAAAAGAGGTATGAATAAACAACTCCTTTTTCAACTGACTAGTACATTTAAGGACAGTTCAGCAGTGTGCTCCTGAAATGTGATGTTGTACCAGTGAGCTGCAAAAGGGCTGTGTTCTTTCAATAACTCCCTTTATTTTAGAAATAGTAATTTGACAACATTGTGTGGGTGCCTGCTTCATGAAAATGCACATCCCTTTATGACCAGAATATTGGTCTCTGAGTTTTCATCTAGGCGACATACAGAGTTTGCACAAAGAAGTGTCAGCAGCATATGTCAAATGCAAACATAAATTACTCAACCAGTTACACAGAAGATGTAAATAGTTGAGTAATCCATTTAATCCAACCACTGGGATTGTGGTGTGTAGTGGACTATCACAGAGGAGTGTTCAGACGATCTCTTGCTGAGCCTCCTCAAGTAAAATCAGGAAAGGCTATTTGTGCTGCTCCAAGTACAGCTAACAAACATAGTACTAGCATATCTAAAAAATGAAGCAGACGGCTTGCCAGGAGTGGATTTAATCAGCTCCTTTTGTGGTGGCTTCCAGAGCAGCTTCCAGCTGCTGTGGGGGGCATGAGGAATGTAAACACCATGCCCCCAAAGGCGCAGGAAGCCACTTCTTTTGGTCCATGCATTTTGGCCTAAGTTAATAAAGCCTTTGATAGTAAACCTCCCTTTTACAAAGTCTTTTTATCTCTGCACAGCCTCCCACTTTTCTTCATCCTCTATCATTTTGGGCATTTTCCAGCAGCATCTGCATTGGGGGGGGGATGGTGAAGGAGGGCTGGAGAAGCTCACACTTTCAGTGTCAGGTTGCAGCAGTGTGTTTACAGTAATAAAGCTTCAGCTGGGAAGGAATACATTCTACTCTAGACAATTCTTCTGTAGCTGTGTGTGCCTGCCTACAGAAGGCAAGGTAATCAGTAGCTGCCCCCAGAATCTTTTAGGGAACATCCATGAACAACAGAGCAAAGAGAAAGGGGGAGCAGATAAGCCTGCTTCACCATCTCCCCTAAATTTTCAACAATAACAAAAAACATAGAACTATAAGTTTGGGCACCAAAATAAAAATCATAAGAAAAATGGAGACTGATGAAAGAAAAAATAATCTTTGGGTGTGCATTTTGGAAAAAAAAGCCTTCAGGTGGTCTCTAGAAGGTTCAAAATGTTTTTACTTATACAAGGCTTATCTAACCTGATTGTTTATTTTCATGTGTGCACATTGTTAATTTGGGGGGGGGCAGGAGGGACACACACATGCTGACACATGTTGAACTGCTTCTCATTATATCCCTATTCTTTCCACATTATGTCTGCCTCTGGTAGCACATTTTCTCTTAAAGAAGTAATTCCCATATAATTTGTTAAGTGACATATTTTTGCAATGCATATTCTACTCAAGCTGTAGAAAGGAAAAGGAAAGGGCATATGAAGCTGTCTTATATCAGGTCAGATCTTTAGTCTATGTAACCCAGTACTGTCTACTGTGAATGGCTGTAATTCTCCAACTTCTCACATATGAAGTCTTTTTTTCTCTTTTTAACCAAAGATGCTGATACTGAATTTTGGATTCTCTATAAGCACTAAAGCAAAGCATGGCCTGTGCCACTAAGTTACAAGCCCCTTCCTTAGGGAGGAAGGATGTTGTGTGGACCATCAGTATGATTTAAGAGAGTCACCAAAGGAGGAAATCCCATGAATACAAATTAAAGATTACCCAAAGAGAAAGCTGTTCAACTGCCTCTCCCATTTTGTTATATTTTCAAAGGAGCAGAAACTCTCCTTTTTTCGTTTCATGTAAGGCATCAAGAGCAAGTTATGCTTCTTTGACTGCAAATGGGAATTTGATGCTCAGGAAGTTGCATCAAGGCAGAGCTTACCCCCACTTTAAAGATGTCCTGGAAAATGAGTATTTTACTTCAATGTTGAAAGCAACTAGCTTGATTCTGCAAGGTGGCTGAGAATCAATTTGATCACGAATGGAGTAACTAAAAGAAGAGTTTCCTCGAATATATGCAGGATTCATCTCAGTCATCACTCAGGGCTGCCTTGTGATTTTACATCATTCACTCATGGTACATAATGGTCAGAATCCTGTTGGATGTTGTTATTGGATTTCTGTGGTCTTTTTGGACATTGTAGAAGGTATTCAAAACCTCCTACTGCCCTGCCCCCATCTGCCACAGAAGAAGAAAACTATTGTTGTGTCTTTGGACACCAATAAGCAATTGCAAGTCACCAATTGCTGGAGTTCGGAAGCAGGGTGAGGGTGTTTAATGACAGCTTACTTCTCCTGGTTGCAGAACCCCAAGAAGATGATGCTTCTACCCTCTGTACACTAGGGGTGGGAGAATGGCTCTGGCACTTCTGGTAGGGGAGACATGGAACTGCATGGGCAGAGCATTATGTTCCATTTTGATGATGCAGAATATTTGTCAATAAGTGTACCATATTCAACATGGTCACATTTTCTTTAAAAAGGTAAAGGTAGTCCCTTAACATGAATGTCTAGTCATAACCGATTGTAGGGGGCAGTGCTCGTCTCTATTTCTAAGCTGAAGAGCCAGCATTGTCCAAAAACTGCTCTGGTGGTCATGTGGCCAGCATGACTGCACAGAACGCTGTTACCCTCCCACTGAGAAATGGTACCTATCTATCTACTCGCATTTACATGCTTTTGAACTGCTAGGTTAGCAGAAGCTGGGACTAGTAATGGGAGCTCACCTCATCATGCAATACTCAGGCCTCAAACTGCCAACCTTTTGATTTTCTAGTCATCAGAATTAGCATCTTAACCGCTAAACCAGCGCATGCTCCGGCAACTGTAATATTTTTCGTAGAAAGTCTCATTATCCCTACCAGCATGGAGGTGAGGCTTTATATTATTTCTTGGCTGAGGAAGGAAGCAATAATCTTTCTTTTCACATATTCTACAGTCAAAATAACATCCCTCATATGTAATTAACTGAAGAAAAATAAAAGACATAGCAGCATGCTACACAGTTTCCATAAAGTGATAATTCACCCTGATGCTACTGAGTACATTGAATATAAAACAGGGGTGGGGAAGTGTGTCCTCCTAGATATCATGGCATTGCAATTGCCACCATCCCTCACTATAGTTTACCATGGCTAAGGCTGATGGGAGATGCAATCTGACAACATCTGGAAGGCTGAACATTCTCAGGAGCAGTGGGACAGTGCTGGGTATCAGCTGCAACAGTGAGTGGCAGTTTAAGTCCCTTACGTTTGTCCCTCCATTTCCTATCTTTGTTGCTGAGATTGTCCATCCAGCAGAGTCTTGGAATCTTAAGCCTTCCAGGTTGCAGAAGGCACCAATGTGTAGTTCTTGAAGGGCTCTGATACTCAAAATCAGAGCATGGAGTTTCTAGTGGTGAAATCTTTTTCCTTTCCTTTTTTGGGTTCATGTTTTAAAGAACTCAGGGGGATATGGAGACAAATCCTGAGTATATTGGGTATGTCATGTGCAATTTTTTTGTGTGTGTGTTCCTATTGGACAAGTGTGAGTTTCACATGTATGAATCATGTTTTGTGTTCTGGTCCTAATGTCATGTGTAGCTTTTATATATTCTATCACTAACAGATAACCTCTCTTTGTATGCTGTCCATATTCAACATTTTAGAGGCAAACACATAGCTATAGCTCTGATGTTCTCTGTTTAAAGCAAAAGTTAGCTATAATGTTATGCATTTGCTGTCTTTAAATATCTGCAGGGAGGTTTTCTCATGCTCTAGAGCCAATGGATTAAAATAACAAGAAAAGAGGCAGCAGAAAAACTTATTGGAAGAGCTCTTCAACAGTGGAATACACTGTCTCTCTACCTTTGAAGGTCCTTAAACAGAGGTTGGATCAGAATCTTTCAGAAGTGCTTTTGTTGTGTATTTCTGCATGGCAAGGCTTGGATTAGATGGCACTTGTCTAAGAAATCTAAGAAATTATGATTCTATTCTATGATTCTATAAATGGGGGAAATTGTTCCAACATACTTCCTACACCATAAGCAGTACATCTAAGACCTGACGGACAGCTTGACTCAGTTCATTGAATTACCTCCTATGCATATCAGCTGTTTGTTTTTCTATGTGGCACAGTTATAGTCTATAATTGTGTTGTGATCTATTGAGGGGCGTAAGAGAATGCAAACAGATATTAAATAGTCTCAGAAAGAGAATGTTGCCTTGCCTAGGGTAACGAATTATTTTGAGCTGACTCTGGAAAGAATTCTTAGTTTTCACAAGTACTAACTTCTACACAACAGTTTACATTCATACAAGAGAGGAAAATAAAAGACTTTCTGACTATAGCAAGAAGTCAAAGGCATGCCATCTGCTGAACATAATGAGCCTTTATTGCCGTCCCATGGACCAGTTAATGTCATTGCAACACAAAGCATTTCCAATTCATTATATTTTGGACAGTAAGATTTGACTACACAGAGTCTTCCCTTAGGGACTTTGTTTCCATTAAGTTTTATGTTTCCGAAGCCACAGTTATCACAAGCTCACTCCCAGGAACTGCATGTCATTAACTCAAAAAAGAATAATTATATATTAAAAATAGCTGTCTGTTTTCTCTATAATGCTTATCACAAGAGAAGCTCTGTCCTTAACTCACCCTGCAAGAGCTATTTATTGCATGGGGCACACAGTAGGCTACTAAACCAATTAAGACTACAGTCACAGGTTGTCATCTTCTTAATGGATCCCAAAGTAGAGAGCTTGGCAGCCTCTCCTCCTCCACACCACCTGTCCATGTCAGTCTTTGGTGGGGCCTTCATCAACATCTCATATTGAGCCTGTTAGTCAAACCCCCAACCTCTCAGTGATATTGCACACAGGTTAGAAAAGTTACTTTTTTGGATGTAATGTCCTAACATCAATGCTATTTCCCCAAGCTTTGAGCTAGCTGTCACTTTTCTCAATGAACCACAGACACAACTTGTACAGTTGGCCCTCCATATCCATGGATTCAAGCAACCACAGCTTGAAAATATTCCAAAAATCTATACATTCCAAAAAGCAAACCTTGATTTTACCATTTTACATAAGGGACACAATTTCATTGTACATAATGGGACTTAACCATCCATGGATGTTGGTATCCAAACCCCAGTGAATACCAAGGGCCCACTGTAATAGGCATCTAGTCCCAGCCTAGATCAGCAGATTTCAGAAACACCTGCTCTATACACATATTTCTGTTTTGTACCTGTTTATTTTTAAAAATATTTTACCACATTTTTACTGCAATGAAATTTTCAAAAAGAAAAAAAAGAGCAAATATATACAATATAGATGATGGATGGATGGACAGATTTGTTGTTGTGTGCCTCCAAGCCATTTCTGAATTATGGCAATCCTAAGGTAAACCTATCACAGGGTTTTCTTGGCAACTTTCTTCAGAGGGGGTTTGCCATTGCCATCCTCTGGGGCTGAGTATGACTTGCCCAAGTTAGGTTCCCATGGCCAAACTGTGAACCCTGGTCTCCAGAGTCTTAGTCCAACGCTCAAACCACTATGTCATACTGGCTCCAAATAGATACTGATTATATAACTGTTTAATGTTAATGGCTTCCACAAAGAATTCTGGGAATTATGGTTTAGTATGGGTGCTAAGAAATGTATGTTCATGATGTTGAGGCCCAAGGTTCAAAGTCCATAGGGTTCCCTGATGAAAGAGAATAACTAACCATTTTAAGTCTAGTGTAGATATGCCCCTTTACAACACTGCGGGGAAGTTATTTAGATTGTTGTACACCTTTAACACCACGGATTCTTTATGTACTATTCCAGAACTCCTAACTGTACAGTTAGGCAAAATAAAGAAAATAATTTATCTAAACTGATTATGTTTACTAAAAAAAATGGTACAGTTATTTTGCCTAACTGTACAGTTAGGCAAAATAAAGAAAATAATTTATCTAAACTGACTATGTTTACTAAAAAAATGGTAAAAGTCTGACATATAATGATAACCTTGTTCTCAAAGATCCTTGAAAAACACTACACTAGTGGAAACCAGGGTAAAGTTATAAAGGTCATGAGACTTGATCCTCAACATCTGAAGGGAACCAGGAGATGGCCTGAGAGAGCTGCCTCCAATCAACCCAACGCAACTCTTTTATTATGTGTTGGTAGCATTTATGTTGTTGTTGATTTTCATTATTTCATCATTTAAAAACTACAAATTGCCCTCAGTGACTCTGAAGAAAAGCAATACAGATACACAACAATGCTGGCAAACAAGATATTAAAAGGATTTTTGTTTTACAGAACAAAACAAAAGAATGCAGTAAATCATATTCTTGTATGGGTTTACACAGATGGAAATTATGGCCCTGGCTTCTCATTATTTTGCATAACAAAAGCACAGCAATAAAATGTGAACTAGACTTTACAGTTGATCATGTGCACTGGAGTGTAAGAGGCCATACAGGGTCAGACAGAGAGCAAAATGCTTTGGCTGGTGTCAAAACAGGAACTGTTCTGAATAAAAGATTTCAGGGTGGGCATTCTTTCAACTGCAGAAGCTCAGTTTTGTTTTCAAGTGTAGAAACAATGGCCAAGATTTAAAAATCTCTTCCACATTTACAGTTTAGTTAGATAAGGTGATATTGTTTATATGTGTGGGGGGGGGCTAATGGGGTTATATGTGTGTTGAATTTAAAACAGCAATTGAAAGAATGCAATTACTAGGGAAGTCCACAGTGTATTTGGAGACAGTCCTAGCATTGTGTTTTTCAGGGCAGAGATAGCAGAGGGGTGCCATCTTCTCTCAGCATGTGCTGATGTCTTTTGGCTTTAGGGAAGACAACCAATCATGTGGTTGGCTTGTTTGCGGGAGAGGTAGGTCCTTCTTCTAGGCATGAGTGAAGACATAGTCCACCCTTAAGACTCCCTGAGGAGCATATGAGGTGCTCCCTACAGCTTTTCCAGCAGTCTGGCTCTTACTGCCTTCCCAATCACTCCCTTTAGTTAATGGTTATATTATTTTTGTATATTATGCAAACGTGTTGGAATTGATGTCAAAACATATTGTATTCCTTCTCACCCACCCTTTTAGGTGACAGTTATATTACATATATGTATTGTGTTGTGCTATTAAATATGCTGAACATCACTAACATCATTGTTATCACAACTTAAGCAGAGTGGCATAGGGCTCGATCCAGATTTGGAGTGCAGTGGAGATGTGGTTATTCATTCATCCATTTCATGTGGGTCCTCTTATGGGATCTTGGGGTGATGGCTGTTAAATTCAGGCCCTGTTGAGGGGCTGTGGGATAGGCCTCAATCACAATGTGGCTTTGAGCCTGTATGGATTCCACAAATGTCATTCTAGGTGATTCTCCAGCAGTTCAGCGAGAAATAGATGCATTGGACAACAAGTGTATTATGAGATCATTGGCTCCAAGCCTCATACATGGCCAACTCTATACAGCTATTGTTATTAAAATAGTGCCCTTTCCATTTCTCAAACAAATATGTGGTGCCTTCACTCTTCTGATCACAACTGCGCTTCAATGCACAACCTGCAAACGCAGCCATGCATGTGAACCTTCCCAAGTAGTCACAAAAGGACAATCAAAGTGCTTTGTTTGTATCTGTCCCACATCATAGCAGGTAAAAAAATATTAAACATCTTTAAAGTGATCAACATCTTTGCCTAATGATGTCAACTAACAATGCTGTTTAGAAAGAAATCTTCAAATCTGAATCAGAAATGTGGTTTGGACAGTTATGTGGCTCTAACACCCAGCCACAGGGATCAGTTCAATTAATTGGATTTTAATTTCCTTTCCATTATTGACAAAGAGTAGTTCTGATGTAGTGCTTCAAAGAAGGGGAAACTGGGCATGAGAAATAATGTGAAAATTCCGTAGAGTTTAGTGGAATTTGGGCAACATAATATAATTTTATTTTATCACAGTATTTTGCATGGGATTGTGAACCTTTACAGCCTCAGCTTTTATAAGTGGCCAATGCACTCACTTTTATGATTGGTTCATAGGAAGCAGAACAAAGTTATTACTAAACCACAAACAATTGAGAATTTAGCTTTCAGTCCTAACTGGCTATGCATATAGCCAAGAGTGAAAATGGTCATAAAAGCTATCCACAATGATTTCCAGTAAAAAGGGAGCTGCACTTTATTCTGTTAATAATTAGAATAAAGACTTCTGAAGTAATCACAGAACATGTTTTTAAAATGAAATATGAACAAACAATATGTCAATCCAACCCTGTTTCCTGTACAGAAAATACAATTTTTATGAAAAAGAACCACCTGTGAATTTTGCACAGAATAAGTCTCAAACCACAAAGATTCTCATCAGTCAAAGATTCTCTTTATCAGTTACCTAATAATGAGAAACACATCTTAAAGCATTTTTCAAATATTTTTGAATATACCTCCCATTTCTACTGACAATGTTGTTTGGTTCCTATGCCTTACTTAACTGGTGTGCCCACTCCACACATTTAAAAAGCAATGTCTTAGGACAGATCCAAGTAGACACCATACATTTATCAAGCAACACATAGCACGTGAAGATTGTCTGGACATACAGTGTCTTTAATATATCAGAGGTCTATATTACCCATTAGGGAATATAGCCCTCACCCGTTAGGGAAGTATCCCCTTATCTAGAGCATAAGTTTAGGGCCAGTGTTACCTCTGGGGGCTCCATCTTCTGGTGCAGATATTTGTCCGTCACCTTCAGCTCACTTATGTTTACATCCACTTCTTCTGGGGAAGCAGTATAATGTCACCCACAGACTATCTGAGGAAGTGCCCCAAGAATTGTTTTTCTTTCACAGATTAACCCAGCTACTAAATATCAGTTGCTTAACCATACATTTTTGCTGGGTTAGCCAAAATGGCCATGGAAGTAAAGATCCTTCTAGTTTGAAGTTAAATACATTGCTCCATGTAACTATTTCTGAATCATACAGCTATTTGTTCAGTTATAAGCTCACTTCAGATCCTGTGATGTAGTCAGCAGCTCCACAGAGCATTACAATGACTTTGCATCTCAGTAAGTGATTGCATTAGAGTTCAGACTCAGTTTGGGCTCAATATACTTAATACTTACTGCGGCAAGCCGGAAATGTGCTGTTAATTTGTTCCATGACATCTGTTAGATCTGTGCTAGTATCATGAGGTGGGACTAACAAGTCATCTACACCTGATGAAAAAAAAGTGTGCAATCAGTTTAGCTATAAAACAGCAGCATTAAAGAACCTGAAAGCTATTTCCCCCCTCCTAATACTCTTAACATTTCAAGAGTTAAAAAAAGAAAAGACCTACTATTTGAAACCTCTCATTTGATATGCATGAATTGCTCATTGAAAATGCCCAGGTAAGAGTGGAATACAAGTTAAATTATCAATCCATAGCTGATCTCATTTCTGCATTATCAGCCTTAACCACCACACCTGGTAATACGCAGAGAATTTCTGAGAACCCTACAATTTTGCTGGCAAGTTATTCTTTTATCAAACAATAAAAGAGTTTTGGGAGACAGATTATTATACTTGTTAGAAGCCCCCAGTGCTTTCTAACAAATGTGTATTACAAGTTGACCATCCCTTACCTGAAATACTTGGGGCCAGAAGTATTTTAGATTTAGAATTTATTTGCATTTTTTAATATTTGCATGTACATGATGAGATATCTTAAAGATTTGATCTATGTTTAAACACAAAATTCAGTTATGTTTCATATACACCTTACACACATAGCCTGAAGGTATTTTTGTACATGAATTAAAGTTTGTGTAGACTGAACAATCAGAAAGCTAAGGTGTCACTATCTCAGCCACCCACGTGAACAATTTTGGATTTTGGAGTGTTTTTGGATAAGAGATATTCAACCTTTAGTAAGTGGAGATGTCTTATCCAGGTTGACTCAAGGGCAATTAACAATAAACAACAAACTAACTGGAAGATAGAAAAAATTGCTATCAGTGGTAGAACTCATACACTTTTGCCTTCCCTCAAAACGGAGGTCAAACTCATCTCTCAAGTGAACTCTAACACTAGGTACCAAACAAGTGTGGAGATAGTAATGATAATGTGGCCAAGGATTTACTCTATAAAGTCATGTATAAATCTAGAAATGTTAACTAAAAATTGACCCCCAAAATCTGGATCGACTTATCCATGGGTCAATGTAAGCTTTGTACTTTAACTCTTATAAAAAAGGGAACAATCCCTGGTTAAAGGCAAGAACATAATCTGTCCTTGAAGCACTGATTCCCTTCTGTTCTCTCATCCATCCAACCTTTAGTATGAAAACAAACAGTTATGTTGACTGGAATTTTGCAAGTTCTTTGGCATTTCTTTCATCATTTAGATCAGGGACAGGCAACCTTTTTGAGACCTGGGCCGGTCTCCCATAGCCCAGGTCTCGGCTGGGCCGAGGGGGGGAGAATGGCGGCGCGCGCGCGCACGCACCCTTCTCTGCCACGCGTGACCCCCACACACACGCGGCAGCCGTCGTAGCATTTTGGAAGTAAAAATGGCGGCCGTGACGCATTTGCGCATGCACAAGAGTACTGTGCATGTGCAAACGTGTCGCAACCACCATTTTAACTTCCAAAATGGTGGCCGCGACATGCACCGCCAAAAATGCGCCCCGATGGTGGCACGCGGCAGCGGCAACCTTTGGCCTGGGCCGGTAAGTCCGGGGCCCAGGGCCTTAACTGGCCCCCAGGCCATAGGTTGCTGGTCCCTGATTTAGGTCTTTTGTTACATGCCCCTAGGTTTTACCCTTAACTCATCCACGGGTCATATAAAAATCTGTAATTCTGGGCCCCAAACCTGCCCTCAACTTATATGCAAGATCCACTTATAGTCAAGTATTTATGGTAATTCACTGGGCTTAGGACCTTGGGTGGATGAAAGAAGGAGCTTGCTTCTTGTTCTTTTCAGCTGAGCACCCCCACCCACCAATATCTTTGGGGCTAAAAGAGAACAAGAACAAGCTCACTGCAAACTCATTGCATTTCTCTTTGACACAGAATTCATTATATAGGATGAAGCATTTTAGGCTGCATCTGCACTGCAGAAATAATGCAGTTTACCATCACTTTAACAGTCATAGCTCAATGCTATTGAATCCTGGGATTTGTAGTTTGCTGTTACACCAGAGCTCTTTGACATAAAAGGTTTCATATAAAACTACAAAGGCAATTTTTAAGGCACGGATTGCCTTAAAATTGCTGGATTGGAGCCAAATTTAGATACATTCAACGGGGCTGGCAGAAGTGGACTTTCCTGCCCCTCCACTTCACTTCCCCTTCACCAACATGGCAGATCCATAAACTCTCTCTGGCAATGCTATAGGAGGAGTCCAAGGCTGAATGGGGATAGAACTATGGTGTGAATATGGGGAAACGGGGAATTTCTAAAAATGAGACATGCACCTTTCATGAACAGAGCAATTCAAGTGATGGAAGACACATTCTGGATCCAATCCACTGGGCAGAGAATGACAAGAATCCCCTTACCTCATTCCTACATGTAATTTGTAATGGTTCCAGATATACCAGAATCAGACTCACTTAGCATTGGTTTTTGTGGGCTTTTTGGGTTGTGAGGCCGTGTTCTACAAGAATTTCTTCCTAATGTTTCACCTGCATCTGTGACTAGATCTTCAGATTATGGTGGCATGGAAGTGAGTGGGGTATATATATCCTGTGTGCCCCTTGGTTGAGAAGATGTGATTTGCATTTGCACTAATTAGACACTAATCCTTCTGGCATATCCTCCCAGCCTGAGGCCTTGTCATTCAACAACAGAACACAGATTAACATGCAAATCACATCCTCTCTATATATACCCCACTCACTTCCATGCCACCATTCTCTGAAGATGCCAGCAACAGATGCAAGCAAAATATAAGGAAGAAATTCTTCTAGAACACAGCCTCATAGCCTGAAAAGCCCACAAAAAAACATGGATGCCGGCTGTGAAAGCCTTCGATTTCACATTCTCACTTAGTACTGCTAAAAGAATGTTGATAGTATTATATTTGGCAGACATTTGACTTTTATGTTATAACATATACTATTTCTGGCTTTATTCTTTTTGTCTACTGTTCTAGTTGGTTCTTAAAAGTGTATTTTGTTGTTTTCTATTGAACTGCTGTAACCTGCCCTGAGGGTTCCATGGATTCATATGGTTGTCTAAGAAGTTGTAAGTGAAAAATGAGCAAACAAAAACCCAACTTTTATTTCAACATATTACACCAGTTCATCTAAAATATTAAGAACCTTTTCCTCCCAAATTTGAAGTTCATCAAATGTCAAAGCATTAGCCTTGATCAAGACTACTTATCCTTAATTAATAATTTCCTTTAAGTACAACAAATTCAATCCCTGTCCTAGATAAGTAGTAAAGACCCATAATAAGCTTTTGTAATCTTCTATTTAGTCAGATACAGACATATATATACATATACAAACATGCCAGCTTTCCAGTTTTAGAAGGAAGTGCTAAAGGGGGCTAAGGAGGTGTCCTCTAACTGTTAATGCTTTGTTCACGATGAATACATACTCAAGTATGATATGGAATAGAGCAGTAAAAGAAAGCATAAAGTATATATATGTGTGTAAACCCACAATGCCTATTTCAATCCTCATATTGAAGTTAGATCACTCACATCTAGCTATGCATTTTTTCAATAGGTTATCATAGCTAACACAATGCATGCCTTTGCAAACAAATTCTAGATGAATACAAAACTTTAGAGTAACCAAGATGAATACCTGTCTGATTAAACTGTGAACTGGAATCTTGCTCAGGTGAATAGCTGAGGGAAGAATGCTGAGGCGAAGCACAGGAAGAACCCCCATTAACTCTGGAATCTGTTTCAGGCTAAAATAAATGAAAAAAAAAAACACTAGAAGCCCACTGGAGGACATCAAAGAATACTTTATGGAATCAGAGAAAACCCAGGAAGGACTGGTGGACCTGGAATGATTTAAGCAGTTGATATAGTCTATTAATAAATATGCTAAAAGCACCACATCCTGTGTGACCTTGGAAGCTAAGCAAGGAAAAGACCACCAATGAACATCAGGTGATGTAGGCTGTATTTCAGAGGAAGGAAATGGTAAAATCACCTTTGAGTATTCGTCAGCTATGAATTTCATAGGCACATCCACACACATATTAATAATAAAAAATAGGAAAATCTTCCACATCAAGATTGGAAATGCAGCTGATAGAAAGGGAAACAAATTCAATCAAAAAGAGTAAGAGCCTTACAAAGACAAGACATATTGGCTCCCACTTGGCCAGTATGAAACTACTGTGCTGTGCTAAAGGTTTGTTCATTTGGTAACAAACCCATGTGTAGCATCTCAACAGCCATCAGCATAGCCTTGACTGTAGTCCAAACCTGTATTATTTTGTGTGCTAGAGGGATTCCAGTGGCAAGTGGAACAGAACTATAAAGCTTGAGGCACCATTTTAAGTCACAGAGGCACATTTCTCTGTCCTGCAACAGACATGTTGCCTTGTTGGTACCTGACTGATGGTATGAAAATATGTTGTCTTTGGTACTTTATTAAATATTTGATTATTATGAATCTCATGTCCCATTGAGAAATTAAATGGTATTTAACACCAGGACATTACATACCATATATTGCTGGTACTATCTCTCTCGCCATCCCTGTCTACAGGTACTGTCATCTTTTTATGCTCAGTTTAGGTAGAGATTTATTTATTTATTGAGAGAATAGTCAAATCACATTTCTCTCACCAGTCTTCCCACTACATTAGAAAAGAAAGCACCTGCATTTGCATGGTTTAGCATTATCACTGTAAGTTGTAGTAAAGCCCTGAGCTCATGATTCTCCCCCCTCTCTACTAGCATAACCATAAGGAGGAATTTGGATGATCTTGCTTCTAGACAAGCTACAAGTTGCTGAAGTATAGGAAAGGAAATAAACTACCATGAGTCTTAACTATGGCTACTCTTGTTTCTTGTTTGTATACCAAGGAATTCATTTGGTCTACACAGCATCAGCATTTTCATGTGTGTTTATGCATGTTCTTCAAATCCTCTGTTGACTTCTGGTGGCCTCATGAATTTCATAGGGTTTTCTTAGGCAAGGAATACTCAAGAGGTGGCTTTGTCAGTTCCTTCCTATGAAATATAGCATACAGCACCTGGTATTCACTGGCAGCCCTCCATGGAAGTACTAACCAGAGATGATCCTGTTTGCCTTCCAAGATCAGACAGGATCTGGTGCCTTTAGAATATTTAGGGAGCTGTTTTCATAGAGATTGCTTAAACAGATATTTGAAATCTCTGGAAGGAAGGTACGACGGCTGAAGAAGTAAGTGAAATTGTTTCATTATTTCCTCTTCCTTATAATTAACATGTCATTGTCAAGCTGCCACATGCCAGCTTAGCTTCACCTCTAAGTTTGACATTGTAATCCATCTTTAGGATGAAAATGACAGCATCTGATGACAACCACCAATCCTTTGAGCTTGCTGAAATAAAAATAGCAAGTACACCTCCATGCTGAGACCTGAAATATTCAAGTTCCAAGGTACAAGAGTGCAAAATATTCTTCCAAGCAACACTCTGTGGTGTTCAATTGTGCTAAACAGCATTTACCAGGCTCAATTTTGTTTTCTTCTCACAAACTCTCAGATAACACACCCACCTTGACAGGTTATTAACCCAATAAACACTCTTCAGTCAATACATCACAATAATAAAGCAGACTTCAAAAAAGAGTGAGAGACTGGCTTGCAAATGACATATCAGAAGAACAAACAAATAACAATACATGCCACAAGGTAACATAATAGCTATCAACACAAAGCTCATTTCCGAACCAGCCCAACACATCATAATCACATGTTATTTTAGAGAAAAATTCTGAAGCTGTCAATGTTTTTTGAATTTAAAAAAAAATATATGCACAAAGTTCATACATTTTGCAAACTGTATGTGCTGTTGTAGATTAAGGGTTACACCCAGAATTCATTTGTGCTACAAGAAGGAGAAGAAGGCATCTCTTGTTAACTCCCCAATTCATCCCCAAGCATTCTGTGAAAATCTAATCTGGAGATCTGGGGAGCCCTATGGAGCAGTGTTGGGAAATGAGTGAGTCCCACTCTTGAAGAAGAGGCAGGATATAAGTAAAGTGATTGACTGATTGATTGAAAAAATGAATGGATGACTGAATCATGACTGAAGTGTTTGTTGCTGGAGGCTGCATAGAGAATTTCTCCCTATTCCCACTTTCCATTCTCAGTAAGTGAATTTTGGGTCCATTCCTTAGAATATTTAAGAGGCATATACCAAACGAACTGAACAAATCATAACTCCTGTTGTGAGAATATATGCATTTTGATGAAATATTACTACAGATAATGTAGATTACTGCACTACACTCTTATACTGCTGCTATTCCAGTTTTACTGCTCTGGCTGCCTCCTGTTGCATTCCGGGATTTGTAGTTCATTGAGGCCTAAGAGGTCTCTAGCAGAGAATTCTAAATGCCCCTCCCTAAACTGCAGCACTATAAGAGTGTAGTACAGTAATCTCCAATATGACTTTGCTTCTAGCATACTTAGAATAAAGACTTGGGAAGAGAGACAATATGAAGTGGAGAAGAGACACCAAGCTGTGCACACAGTAGCACATCTGCAATTTAAATGAAATTATAAAGAAACTCATTGATTCCAGAAGGAAGGATGACATGATGTGCCCACAAATAAAGTTCATCACCAGGAAAAAGTGACTGTGAGTGCCATACCTGCTCAAGCAGCTGTCTTAGCCGGTGAAGCTGAGATTCCAACTGCTTGTTATGATCTTCCAAAATCTGCATTCTAGCCTCAAGACGACCTTTATGCTGCCGTAGAAGTTTGGCCTCTGCAATGAGTTCAGCATCTTCAGATGTGTGCTGTGGTGATACAGCAGAGTCTGGGGGTGAGCTCAGGGCACTCATACCCTTTCGAAGGTGTTGTTCCTTTAGTTGTTCATATTCAACCTGTAGCATTCTAAAAAGACAGTATGAAAGAATAAGCCCCTCAGTTCATGGCATAGTAGACACAAAATAATTTAATTTAAAATTAATTCCTAAGATTCCTCAAAGTTATGGAACCTATATCACAACTACCAAATTTTAATAGACATGCTTATTTTTTTCTTAGATACAGCTGACAGAAGTGCAGGAAAAGCTAGATATATGCTGAATAATTTCTTGGCCAAACATTTCATAGCTGTTTTAAGCAGGAGTAGAAATATTTTCTCAGTTCAAAGACCACCTTAACTCATTATCAGGGTCAGATACAGGTTTGAGTGGTATCAAGGTCATGTATACAGCCAATGAACATAATTTATACATCCAGACATTCCCTATTAATATACATCTGCCACTCCATTCTCTCCATCACTCTCTCAAACCATTTCCCCTGCCACCACTCTTTCTCTTCTCAGTCATCCCATTATCTCATTCTTTCTATCTCTGTCTCCATTCATTCCCATGTGCTTTTCACCTCTATGCCCACCTGCTCTCTCCCCACTTCCATTCCAGCTACTTAGCTGATGAAAGAGAAATTCCAGAGGAGCAAGCAGGATTCAGAAAAGGAAGAGGCGCTAGGGACCACATTGGAAACATACGATAGCTAATTGAGTGCACTGGGGAATTCCAAAAGAAAACCAGCATGTAAGAACAGTCAGAACAGAATTCGGGGAAACAGAGTGGTTCCCAATAGGCAAAGGGGTTAGGCAAGGCTGCATCCTATTACTCTACTTGTTTAACTTATATGCTGAAAACATCATAAGAAAAGCAGAATTAGAATCAGAAAAAGGAGGAGTTAAGATAGGAGGAAGCAACATTAACCACTTAAGATATGTGGACAACACCATAATATTAACAGACGATGTTCAGGAATTTGAATAGTTAATAAGAAAGGTCAAAAGATGAAAGTGCAATGGCAGGTCTAATGCTGAACACAAAGAAAACAAAAGTAATGACCACAGAAGAAATACACAAATTCAATCTCGACAATGAGGAAATTGAAATAGTTAAAGAATTCCCATATCTAGAATCAAATATTGACCAGAAAGGAGACTGCAGTCAAGCAATAAGAAGAAGACTAGGAATGGGAAGGGCAGGTATGAAAGAAATGGAAGAGCAAAGACATCCAACTGAGCACTAAAGTCAGAATCATTCAGGCCACTGTATTCCCAATTACCATATACGGATGTAAGAGCTGGGCAGTAAAGGAAGCAGACAGAAAGAAAATCAACTCATTTGAAATGTGGTGCTGGAGAAGAGTACTTAAGATACCAAGGACAGCCAAGAAGACAAACAAATGGGTTCTTGAACAGATCAGACCAGGGCTCTCCTTGGAAGCAAAGATGATCAAGTTGAGACTATCGTACTTTGGGCACATAATGAGAAGGTAGGGATCGCTAGAAAAAACAATAATGCTAGGAAAGGAAGAGAGTAGAGAAAGAGAGGAAGACCACAAACCAGATGGATAGACTCAATCAGGGGGGTTATGGGGAAGGGCTTGCAGGATCTGGGCAAGGCAGTTGAAGACAGGGTTTCTTGGAGATGTCTCATCCACAGGGTCACCATGATTCAGAACCTACTCGAAGGCAGCTAACAACAACAGCTGATCCATATGAAACAACAGTGAACTGACAGTGTTTGAGCTGCCAGTGCAACAAGAGATGAATAATAATAATAATAATAATAATAATAATAATAATAATAATAATTTATTTATAGCCCGCCCCTCTGCGCGGCAATCGGGGCGGGTTACAACATATTAAAACAAACAGAATTAAAACATTCCCTCATTCCACAATCCACGAAGCCCTTCCAATACCATTGGCTCGTTCTGTTTCCTTGCTGTAGATCAGCAATTCCCAATCTTTGGTCTTCCAGGTGTTTTTGACTTCAACTCCTATAAGCCCTAGCCAACTTGGCCAACAGTCAGGAATTCTGAAAGCTGAAGTCCAAAACATCTGTAGGACCAAAATTTGGGAACCACTTCTGTAGACTAAGAAATCTCTTTCCCATCCCATTTCTCAGTGGTTTCTGTAGATTAGCTGAGCAAGGCATAGGGAGAGATGGGTGAGAGGATTGTAATCTTTCCTTCTCACTTACTACCTTCCTACTCTGATGCTCAGCTAAGATGCAAAAACAGAACTGTGGGGTAGGGTTAAGAAAGGCTGATGAATTCAACTGGGAGTCCTGTTGTGCCATATTTGGCCAACAGATTAGAGGTTCTCATAGTATTATGTTTATTAAACCACATTCATTAAGCCTGGAAAAAGGTTGTCATATACATATGTCATCACCTGTCTATTTTACACTGGACAACTCTTCTCTCAAAAGGATAACTGTTTAAGTTTACACTGGCTGATGATCACAGTAATTAATGTGATGGCATATTCAAACATTCAAATCACCAACTGATGCAACAATCTAAACATCAAGATTTTATTTTTAAAAATTTATTCCAAAGATTTGGAATCACAAAATCTTAAGAGTTGGAGGGCCTGCAGGAATACACAATTATAGTACTCCTGAAAGATTCCCATCCCACCCATTTAAAGAGCTCCAAGAGAGGCCACGCTCATCTCAAGGCAGTCCATTCCACTGTTGAATGTCTTCTTAATTTTGTCAGATCCTAGTGCCTAATCAGGAACAAGGGAGATTGCCTTATAACAAGCCAGATCTAACTACCGTATTTTCCGGCGTATAAGACGACCCACGTATAAGACGACCCTGCCATTTTTCCAGTCAAAATATAGAGTTTTAGCACCTCTATCCTCATTATCCTTATATCCGGCATATAAGATGACCCCCCACTTTAGCCACAGATTTTGCAGGTAAAAAAGTAGTCTTATACACAGGAAAATAAGGTAAGTCTAGCAATTTGGCATGAAAAAAATGTTCTGCCACTGAACTACAGGCTCTTTTCAGAGGAGAAACAGTACAATACAGCCTACTTCAAATCTTGTCTAAACAAAGAAGAGAAAGACTGAAGAAATAATTTCCTTTACGGTAAACTGAGGATTGGGTTTGATGTAATGAGTGGGACAGGTGTCTAAATATCAGGATTGGGTTGAGCAGTTTTAAGTGATTTATTGGAGAGCTCCATTATGGAAAGAAGAGATCCGTCTTATTACTACACTAGAAGCCTTTAAGAAGGCGCT
>CM034701.1:309703198-309724592 GCA_020142125.1 Phrynosoma platyrhinos | reverse complement strand
CAACATCACATACAATGGTAAATTGTGCAATGCAAAGTATTTTTACCCCTTGCACTCCACTGTTTCAAACTCAGAGGTTTTGAAGAGGACAAAGAGGAGATTTATTGATCTGTCTATTATAAGCAGTATGCTTTGCAAATGATAGTGCTGTTCTTCACTGAAGTATCACCTTACAATGAAAAGCTATTTATAGAAAAATGTAGCCTTGTTGTGAATTTTTTTCTACCACTTTTCATCTGCTTTGCCAACTGATAGGTCTGAAAAGCAGAACATTGTGTTAGCTCACATGCCACCAATTTAAGATAGATCTATTAGTTGCAAAGCAATCCCAGTTGAATGCTTCCTTGCTAACCACATGGTTCATACTAGAATAAAGGACAAGAAGCCAGGAGAAAACTCTCTGGTATGAAATTACAAGAATGTTGAAAATTCAACTCCAGAACAAATAGGAAGATAGCACCTACAAGCAGTTCTCACTCGATTTAGCACCATTCTTTCTGTATCGCCCTGTATACAGGCTGAGACTCCCTTATCTCAAATGCTTGTGTTTAGGATTTTGGAGTTTTTTGGATTTGGGAATATTTTTATATACATAATGAGATATCTTGGAGATGGGACCCAAGTCTAAACATGAGATTCCTTTATATTTTGTATACACCTTATACACATAGACTGAAGGCAACTGTATACACAATATTTTGAATATATACAAAGTTTGTGTATATTGAACCATCAGAAAAGATAGTTACTATCTCAGCCACCCATATTCACAATTCTGGAATATTTTAAATTTCAGAATTCTGAAAAAGAGAGACTCAATCTGTGTTGGTATTAGTGTGCCCATGCAGCTATTTGTTATTATCTACCCTCAAGTTGATCTCAATCCATGGTGACCCTGTAGATAAGACATCTCCAAGACTCCCTGCCTGCCACTGCTCTGCTCAGTTCCTGCATACCCATGACCTCTTTTATAGAGTCCATCCATCTAGCATGTGGCCTTCCTCTCTTTCTGCTTCCCTTCACCTTTCCTAGCATTATTGTTTGGGATTTTTTTTGTGTGTCTTCTCATGATGTGGCCAAAGCATGACAACCTTAGTTTAGTCATATTGGCTTCCAGAGAGATTTCTGGTTTGATCTGTTCTAGGATCCATTTGTTTGACTTCTTGACTGCCCATGGTATCCTCAGCACTTTTCTCCAGCACTACATTTCAAATGAATTGATATTCTTCCTATCTGCTTTCTTAACTGTCCTGCTCTTGCATCCATACATGGTAATAGGGAATACAATGGTTTGTACAACTCTAACTTTCATGCTCAGTTGTATATCTTTACATTTTAGGATCTTTTATAGTTCTTTCATAGCTGCCCTCCTCATTCATATTCTTCTTATGATTTCTTGACTGCAGTCCTTACTCTGACCAAGGTTTAAGAACTCTTTTACTATTTCAATTTCCTCATTGTCTAGGTTGAATTTATGTAAATTCTTCATGGTCTTTATTTTTATTTTCTTTATGTTCAACAAAAAGTCTGCCTTTACACTTTCTTCCCTGATCTTCCTTATTAGTCACTCTAGATCTGTGATGTTTTCTGCTAGTTAGTATCATCTGCATACCAGATAGTGGCTATCCTTTCCTCCTATTTTCACTCCTCCTCCTTCTGTGTCCACGCCTTCTTTTTTCACAATATGTTCTGCGTATAAGTTGGACAGGTAGGGTGAAAGAATGCAGCCTTGCCTGACCCAGTTGCCAATTGGGAACCATTCTGTTCCTCCATGTCCTGTTCTGAGAGTTGCTTCTTGTCCTAAGTACAGATTTATCATCAGGACTATCAGATGTGTTGGCACTCCCATGCCTCTTGCCCAAAACTGTAAGTTTATTTTATGTAACCACAATAGACTTACACTATTGATAAAGGTCACTGGAAACCAGAGCACACTGACAAACAGAGTCCAGAGACAAGTCCTATAAAGTGCTGCTTGAATCAAAGCTGTTCTTGCTTATGACTTCCTAGCCTAAGAGATGTATCTGTAATTGATCCCACAGAAAAGCCCTTAAGACCCTAGGAGAATCTACAGTGATTAAAAAAAATCTTTCTGTAATGATTATATGTGTACAGGTTATATATAAGCTGTTGTGTGCTTTCAAGTCATTTCCAATTTTGACAACCCTAAGGCAAACTTATCACAGTGATTTCCTGGCAATATTTTTTTCAGAGAGGGTGTGTCTTTGCCCTCCTCTGAGATTTAGAGAGTGTGACTTGCCCAAGGTCACCCACTGGGTTTCCAAGGCTGAGCAGGGATTCTAACCCTAGCCTCCAGAGTCGTAGTCATGTGGGTGGTTTGTCTTCTCTGAATAGTGTTTATTCTGTTTTGAGACAGGGGACTGCACTTCCCCTAAAGAACACATAGCAACTCTCTGGACCTGGAGCCAGATCACATTATGCAGGGGTCCCAATTTGTTTCTTTGGGCTTTCTTTGAAGGCCACATCTTCCATGACATCATCATTTCGTGATTATCAGTTTTTGCACAGATCTTTTTCCATACTAAAAAGCTGAAGAGCCTCTCCCAAGACTTAGTTACTAACAGTAAGAGCTTAGAAGTAAAAGATCTTGGTAGTTTGGCCTTTCTTTTTTGCCACTGGAAGGTGGCCCCCAAGAGCTCTGAAAGTGAAGTTGGCCCTTGGACCAAAAGAGCACATTTTTGCTAAACTATAGCAGCTAAAAGGTCAGTTAAAAGTTTGTAATTCTGGAATATTCTTTAGTCCACCATTGTCACTAGAGGTACAAATGGCCTGGGTATCTATGAGAGCCATTTATCAATGTAGTCTGGTATACCAATCATGACACTATCTGTGCAGAGCTAGCCTTTCAACAGTTATTCAGGTCCCAGTTACCTCCCATTTGGATTCTGCTGAGCATTGCATGGAAGACTGTAAATGATCCTGAAATTTCAGGTGGTGTAAAACAATGTGGCCACATTATGAATGAGGATGGCTTTATCATATGCAACGGCTGCCAGTACATTTCTAAACCCAATTCAAACAGCTTGTTTTTACTCTAAATGGTTTACAATCAATCTATCTGCAGAAGCATATTTACCATTCTGGATCCAAGGTCATACATTTCAGACCCTTCTTTGTCTACCAAATTAGACAAAAACAGATGGATACAAGAGAACTGACATTTTAAGTGGTGGTCCTTCATATATGGGTGCCTCTCCCAGATACCTCCCTCTGATGCTTTCATTATTGAATCAGAGGAAAAGTTTACTATTTTCCCAAACATTTATTTATGTAGGTATGTAATCCTTAGTATTACAAGTGAAGTTCTCTAACAGGTTATTGGGGTGTAACAAAACAAATAAATAATAAACTGCCTGTAGATCACCTTGGCAATGTTATAGCTTCCAAAGGTACCAATCTTCTTCTTCACTGAAGAGTTCAGATATTTTCATACATTTACCATTTCATACATTATTTCTGACAGGAGTTAAATGATCCAGAAAGGAAGAATGTTTCTGAGGAAAGACTCTGCCCTACATAAAATTTCATTCCTTTTAAACTTGTTCTTACTTGTACATTATAGCCATGAGGACAAGATATCTATGCACAAACCAACATGTAAAAGTGATTTGCTAGTTTTCCCTTATTCTGAAAAGATTATTCATGCAACACTGCTAAAGAAGAAGAAATATAATAAGCAAATAAGCTGCTCACTCACACAGTATCAACAGTGCTTCTGTTACTTTTAAAAGCTTAAACATGAGTATAATTGTTCCATCATCTTCATGCTCATTATACCTGCAATCAGTAACACCAATTGTCTAAGAAGTATAGCTGTTTCACTGACCTACTTCAAGCAAAGTAAGGAAAGTAAATATGTAAAAGCTTTATTACCATATGAATTTTGTAATGTTTCTCTCTCCCATGAACAAAACCCCCAGCTAGCAAGCAGTCTTTTTTTCCTTTTGCATATGAAGACAAATACTGAAAGACAAATACTGAGCAATAATATAAATATTGCTCTCCATCTTTAAATTTCAGTTGTGTGGAGACAATTTTATAGGCTATCTTATGTCCCAATCATTGCATATGTTGAAACAATCTGAATTCAGTATATATCCACATTCATCATTCTTATTATTTTGTTATCTTTTAGCCATTGTTAAGCTCTCACAAGCCGCTTTATATATTATTTCTTCCTCTCTGTGATTCAAATTCTATCTTCTTTTCACTTCAGGCCATAACCATAGTTTACTGTTACATGTATACTAACATCACCCATGATTAATACAAAAACAGAGTAAGAAGCTACTTTCCAAAATAGTATTAGAAGAAAGTCTGAATTAGAAATAATCATGGTTAGCAATGTATAGTCTTAAGACTGAAGAGGGAGGGAGGGAAGGAAGGAATTTGGGAAAGAAAAATGAAGAGAGAAAGGAAATCAATGTGGAAGTTTACACAACCTCAGTCTCTTTAAGCTGATTTTTCTAAGAAAACTATTTGCCCCAAACAGCTTTTGAGGCCTCATATTTCACCATGAATTACACTTTGAATCTACTTTAAGAAGTGTACAAAGATTTACATTTACATGATTTACACTTATGAAATTTTAAAATACAAGTAAAAGTTAAAATGGTGATTACATTAATTCATTCAATACCATATTTCACAACCCTATTGCCAACTAGTTGTTGATTTTACCTGATTGTTGATATTGGTCTATTGTCATTCAAAGCTAGTCCTTTAGAAAATGATGCTTATCAAGTCCATTCAGAAACAAAAGGTCAACGGAACAAAACAGAAGTAGTAATTGATTTGTTTTCCACTTAATGTCCAACCTTATATGGCAGATTTTGCAGATGAACAGAAAATGCAGGACTTAACTCTAACTTGTCAGAGTTGCTTCTGATGAGATTTTGTACCGTAGGCTTGGAAACAGATAAGCCATGCAAAGAAATGCCCTCCAAGGAGCTGTGATGGTCAAATGTCCAGATGTTTTTTCCTTGCCAATCAATAGGATCCAACATGTCTACATTTGTATAGTATTATCAACATCTCTGAATATCTGGGACAATCCAAATATTTTTTTGCACAATCTCACTGTTTATTTAAAAAAAATAATAATGAAAACCAGCCTATTGTGTAGTACCACTAGAATTATATTCCTTTTAAACAAGTCAGCATCAGAAAATTATGATTTAGTCAACTTCATCCCTCATATTTATTAGATTCACAAATCATAACTTTATACTATTATTGGTGTGCTGTTTGTGACTGCATGTATATCAGAAGAAAAAATAAAAGAAAATGGGATTTGCTTGTTTAAAAATGCCTATACAGCTAAGTCTGTGAATTGGCAGGAACCTGTGCAATGGCTTTTTTATAAGCTACGTTTCTGTGAGGAAAGAAAAGCTGCCTCACAAAAATAATCTTTATTAAATTATTCTCTTCAGCTACTCGAACTCTAGTAATTTCTAGTACAAAATCAGTACTACCACAATTTGTAATACAGTTATATTTCATGCTACCTTATATACTATACACAATGAGTTTATATTATTATGAGAATGGGACATTAATATAGGCTACTGGGAAGGTCTAATTATTACTTGTTTGCTAGGAGCTAAAATTCACAGCAATTGCTGAATTTATCAGACAATTTTAATCAAATGTGTTGACATTTTCTCGCAATTATACTTCCTTAATCTACTTACACACTTCCTGTGGTGGAGCTACCATCTGTGAACAAAGAACCATTGGTCCGTTCCATCTGGGCCAGTCTAAAAGACAGAGAAAAACTCATGTAAGGAAAAAAAAAGTCCACGTTCTATCTCAGTTGTTGCTTCAGGCAAGTGCAGCAGCTTAAGCTAATGTGAGGATATCAAAATAAAACACTGATTCTTAACTGACTGCAAAGAACAGTGTTCAGGCTTACCTCCTTTTAAAATTTTTTAATTAGTTTTTATTCTGCATCACATCATAATTATTATAGTTTATAATATAATAGAGAGGAAAAAGAGCAGTTCAGCACATCTCCATCATGCCAAAACCTAGCAGCTACAGAACTTAATTTCCCTCTCCTTCTTCCCCCGTCCTTTCCTTTTTGTGTGTCATGTCTTATTTAGATTTTAAATCTAAGTGCAAGGACTGTCAGATAAACTATTTGTGAGCCTTTACCGACTAAAGGATGAGCCATAAATTCTACAAATGAACTAATAAACTATAATTGTCCCAGTTTCTGCTACTTCCTTGTCTGTCAAAATGTCCACACAAGTAGACCTCCGTAGTTTGTTTTTATTTCTAATGGATCATACAGCTGGTCATACAAACAAGGATGACACTGAAACGAATGGAAAAATGCTGGAACTCTGATTATTTCCACCTTACATGGCTATGCATTTTAGCAACATGAAAAGGATGGGAGTAACACCTTTGGGTCAGGGAGGAAGAAACATCAACAATCTAAGCTTATGCAGATGGCACCATACTAACAGTGGAAAAGATAATTAGAGATGTGACCCAAATCTAAACATAAAATACATTCCTATTTGTGGCACCAGGTGCCACAACAAACTACAGCTCCCAGAATTCCATAGCACCAAACCATGGCAATTAAAGTGGTGTCAAATCAGATTATTTCTGCAATGTGGATGCAGCCAGAATCGGAGCGTACGAGCGTGAATCTGCAAGACCTAAGCAGAGCAGTGGAGGATTGGGGCCTTGGAAATATCTCATCCACAGAGTCACAATGAGTTAGGGTCAACCCAAGGGGCAGTTAACAACAACAACAACCAACGTCTATGGAAATTACACATGTAATTAGATTAAGAATGGATGCATCAAAGTGAAGACTTGCACTGTGTTCTCCTGTTTGAACCCAGTCACATACTTTTACAGAGTATTTTACAGGCATTTACAGAGATTCCACTGTCTCAGTGGCTCACAAAAGACACAAAGAACAGTGGCTATACCAAAGTTATGAAATTCATTCTTAAGGCAGTATTGCATTGTTCCCTTGAAAGTGTCTCTTGGTTTTGTCACTATTGGTTTTAAGAGAACAAATGAAAACAGCTTTCTTCCAGATGGGTATTTGGAATCAGAACACTAATGAGTCATTGGTTACTACTACTACTATGTTCGTTGTTTTGCTTGGTTTTCCCTTTTTAAATTCTCTTTTATTGTGATAGTTGTGTTGGTGTGCTGCTGTATGATCATATGTGAGTTCAAAAGAAAAAGAAAAATAGAATCAGCATCATCATTATTTACACCTGCCTTTCTTTTACTTCTTACCTGTTAGCATATACTTTTATTTACTTCTTACCTGTCAGCATATTGCTCTATCCTGGAAACTGGCAATAGCTCCATATGCTGCTTCAATAATCACTTCAATCAAAAATTAGGTTGTCTTAACACCCATGAAGATACTTTTGAACACACACACACACACACATCACTTTGTAGTCTGCACTACATGAAATATAAAGTATATTTTTCTTTCACTTCTTACCTGTTAGCATATTGCTCTATCCTGGAATGTGTGTCATCATGAAATAGTTGGGGAGACTGGGAGGGACTAAGAAAGAAAGCAACAAAAGAAAAATAATTGATTCCAATTGTCATGTTATGGGGGGAGCTTTTATAATATTTAACATAGAATATTATTTTAAAAATGGTGATATGACTGTTAACCAGCTCAAGAGTCCATGGATATATTAGTGATTATACCCCATTAAGAAAATTATTAAATTGTTTAAGCACAATCCTTTGGGAATTTTCCCACTGCCTCTACCATGGGGCTGATTGGGAGATGCACAGGACCATGATTACAAACAGGAGGAAAACCCGTTAATAGAATATATGAAATAAATACTTCAGGGTCTGAACCAAAAAGCATTACAGATACTCACTCATATTGTTCTGGCCACATACTGATAAGTGTGATTGGACTGTGGGGGAGAAAAATGAGAAAGAGAGGGAGAGAGAGAAGAAAAATACAGGAGAAGAGCTTTAGTACAATTTAAGCAGTTCAAAAACATGAAGTTCAGCTACTGATCCTCTTAAAAGCACCTCCCTTTGATAATAATTTTATGAAAGGGTCAAAATATCCCTTTTGTAATAATGGAAACAAAAAATCTCTAATGTATTGGAGATGGTAGATATCTTTGGAAAGCAAAGGACAACAGTCTTAAAACTATCGCAAGAAAAATGTCAAACCTATTGACTTTGAAGAATATTATTTGCTTACAGTATTTAGATACATTATTCAACGTTGATATTTTTGACATGGATGTTGAAAAAAAGCTGAGGGAAGGGGATACAGGAAATGTGAGTACTTGCTGCATGCCTTCAATAATCAAAAACAGACATATCATAGAGTTTTCTTGGTAAGATTTGTTCAGAGGAGGTTTGCCACTGCCTTCCTCTGAGGCTGAGAGAGTGTGACTTGCCAGTGAGTTTCCATGGCTTAACAGAGATGTGAACCCCAGTCTCCTGAAATCCTAGTTCAGGGGTAGGCAACCTTTCCCCTTTAAGGCTGAGGGACTTCAGCTCCCAGAATCCCAGGAGTTATTGGCCAACATGGGACTATTGGCCAACATAGCTGAGGCTTCTGGGAGCTGAAGTCCCTCGGCCCTGAAAGGGGAAAGGTTGCATACTCCTGCACTACACCACACTGACTCTAGTGTGAATACTACACAAGAGTAATTCTATTAGTAACAATTTACAGAGAAATGTTTCCCTGTCTGCTCAAAAGTAAGTCAAACTGACTTTAATCAACCCTAATCACAAGTAAGTAAGTAAGAGGTTTGCAGCCTTAATGGTATAGTCAAATTGCAGACACAGAATATAGCTTAGAAGAGTGGGTAAGTGAAGCCCATATATTGCTAGACATCATCCCCCAATGGCCATACTGACTGAGGACTGCAATCCAAGAATATCTAGAGCATTGGTGGGTGATTTGTGTCTACCTCCACCCTGATATGGTTTTGGACAATAACATCAGCTGTTGCCAAGCACAGTCAGCAATTAAAAATTCATGAATTCATCTTGACTTCTTCATATTTCATTTTTACTGTATTCCAGTTTAACACACAAATCTTGCATTGCTTCTGCTCTTCAGATTAATCTAAGGCAGGGGTAGGCAACCTTTTCCCTCTAAGGGCCAAGGGACTTCAGTTCCCAGAAGACTCAGCCATCTTGACCAATAGTCCCATGTTGGCCAATAGTTCCTGGGATTCTGGGAGCTGAAGTCCCTCAGACCTTAAAGGGGAAAGGTTGCCTACCCCTGACCTAAGGTATCAATATGCATCAAGGATATTTTTCAGTTTTGCTATTAAAATATTTTCGTGATAGAAAATTCTAGAAAGAAAAGCACTGGTCTATATTCAAAACTTACGTCTCCAAATTGTCACCTTCTAAAACTGTTTGCACCGGCAGATATCCAAGCCGTGGGTGTTTAGCAAAATACTTCTTTGACCTGAACTTATTCTTTAGCACTTTGGTGAAATCTCGTACATCTTCTCCTGATGTTGTCTAGGTAAATATATATATAACACAGATTAAATATTCACAGTGCTATTGGTTTTCAGTAAATATCACTTTATGATGCCATGTATAAATCAAATGACAATGACTTCAAAAAACTAAAATGAGTATTAAAACCTGAAAGCAAAATAGTAAGAGTGGTTTAAAAAGTGAGTGTAAAAGGTACATTCTTACTTAGTAACTTGCCTTAGAAGCTCAGAAATTCTTAAATTAGGTAGCTAACTGTACATGTTTTTCAATTTAATAGTGACTTATAACAAAAGCTTGAACTGGCAAAAGCCTAAAAGCCATCAAATTATGTCCAAACGAAAAGATAATATAATCACAAACATTTTAATCCATAATTTTTTGGTAAAACCGAAGATTTTAGGCTTAGGGATCTGTTTCTCATTGCCAGGTGAATCCAACATAAAAAAGACAGCAATGATACATGCTCCTATGGACCATCCAAGGATGAAATAATAATAATAATAATAATAATAATAATAATAATAATAATAATAATAATAATAATAATAATAAATATTTTTTATTTAATATCCCGCCCCTCTGAGAGCAATCAGGGTGGCTTACATCATAAAATCATCACACAACAATTAAGAACAATTTCCCCCCTCCCCCCTTAAAAAGTTACAATTTAAAACAAAATATAAAAGAGGTAAATTCCTCCATATAAAATCACAATACAATACATAACAAAGGAAAAAAAGTGCTGGCGGGAGTATATATGCTGGCTCGTAAGGAGACCTGGTCATAGAAAGGGGGAGGATCTTCAAAGGAGAATTCCAGAGCCAGAGCTGGTAGTTATTCTGGGAAGGCCTGCTGGAAGAGATCCGTCTTGACAGCCTTCTTGAAGCTGTCAAGTGTTGTCAATTGGCGGATCTCCTCCGGCAGGCCATTCCACAGCTTGGGGGCAACTACAGAAAATGCCCTCTGGGAGGTAGTCACCAGCCTCGTTTTTTGAGGCTGTAACAAATTCCTCCCAGAGGACCGGAGGTTGCGGGGAGGATTATACGGGAGGAGGCAGTCCTTAAATGTCATGGTAAGTCCAATTCCTCATTCTCTAGATCAGGGGTAGGCAACCTTTCCCATTTAAGGGCTGAGGGACTTCAGCTCCCAGAATCCCAGGAGCTATTGGCCAACATGGGACTATTGGCCAACATAGCTGAGGCTTCTAGGAGCTGAAGTTCCTCGACCCTTAAAGGGAAATGTTCCCTACCTCTGCTCTAGATGGTTGATACAGTCCATAGGAGCAATCCATGTGCATATAGGATATATCCAAGCGCCCAGTATTTCTGCATAGTAAGGGGTAAAACTAGATGGCCCTTACAGGCCCTTCTAATTCCAACATTCTACAACTCTATGATTCTATGAATTACTTTCTACTAAGTAAATCAAAACACAAAACTGAATTCATAGAGCATGTATGTATGGAAAATGTGTCACTTCTGAATGCAGTTGGACTACAGTTCCCATCACTAAGTGGCACAGCCTGTGGTTAAGGATGAAGGAAGTTACAGTCAAAGAAGTGGAGGGCTACACATTTCCCATCCCTGTTGTAGAGATACATTCCCATCCTGGTAAGACGGACTGCAGAGGAATTTCCACTGAATAAAACAAAGCCATGGTGTTACAGACAGTGCACAAGAGGAAGTAGGAACTTATTCAGTGTTCTTGCTGAGAGTATATGACCTTTTGAGAGCTTGACTGTAGGCTGTGTCATTTAGCTCTGGATTAGACTTCCCAATGAAGTTCCATTAAGTATGCAATCTCACTTCTATTTACAATACACCAGCATGGAAGCTATTTGTCAGTAGTTTGTGTTTGTTGTCCTTGCATAGTTTCCAAATAATTCAGTTAGGTTTTGCGACTGGCTTATTGGTTTTTAAGGTGCTGCGTGGACAAAATCCATTTCACTTTGCTTGACTTATTGCTCCATTTGTTCCTAGCCACAGAATGAAAAGTGCTGAAGCTGACCTTTTCCCCATTCCATAATTTCACTTTGAGGCTTGAAACGAGAAGGGGGCTTTTTAATGCATCCCTACCAGAGAACTCAGTCACTTTTGTTGAACTGAGACATGTTCAAGATTTTAATATATGTAAGACCTGATTTAACCTAGCTTTCAGCAGCATTTTGAAACTTGAGCACTAAATGGAACTTTAGAGGAATTTTTGCTGATTTATTTATTTGCAGCCCCCCAAGGCCTTTGGACCAGCCCCAGGCCGGTCTTGCCGCTGCCGCCACCCACCCGCCCGCCATGATGATATTGGTTATTGTTGTTATTACTTGTTCTTGGGGTTTTCTTGGCAAAATCTCCACAGGGGTTTTGCCATGGCTTTTCTGGGGCTGAGAGAGTGCGCATGCATATTTTTTTAATTAAAAAAATTTTATTTATTTATTTATTTATTTTTGGTGCTTCGGCCCCCCAATTGTCTGAGGGACAGCAACCCAGCCCCTAGCTCAAAAAGGTTGCCTACCCCTGATTTAAGGCTTCTAGAATTTGTTGGGGTGCCATTGCCATCAGACCTAGCAAGCAGTCCAACAGCTTTTGATTAATCAGTTGCCAATATTTCTTGTTCCCCTAAAATGCTGCCACTATTCTGCTATGACACTTTGGTTTGCTAAGGTCCAATGATGGAATTACTGAGAGAAAGCACTTAAGTGACTATAAGGAGAAGCCTCATACTCTCCTGTCCAGATTAGGTACCCCATTTATGTGCAGCAGAAGACCCCTATTAGTTGTTCTGCTTTCATTTTTGGAGTTCACATCATTATTTCATCCTCTATGTTGTAAGTCATGGTACAGGCCAAATCCAAGGGAAAAATATCCTTGGTATTTGAGCAATTGCTCAGAACCTTAGAAACTGTCAATACAGTAAGATATTTGTAATATTAGCAGCTTGCACTATAATTTGTGCTTTTCTTGAATAATGATGCACTCCTAGGTTTCTTACCAAGATGTCCAAATAATTGATACAGTTAGCACTTGAATGCTTCTCAAAATAAATGTGGTCATTCCTGTTATTTATCTACCTGTTCAGCTTTCCTAATTCTTTCCTGAATGCCATGCCAAATTAAAGAGAGGTCTTGTATACTAGTTAAAGATGTTGGTGGTGGTGATGGTGGGGGAGTCAGACACAGATAGATACTGAAAATGGCAATTCCTGATTAAATGGAAACTACTACAATACTTTTCACTAATCAATACAATTTCTGATAAAGGGTAAAACAGTTTTTGGCTCAAACTATTTCTAGCCAGTGAGAGAATAAAATGAGAATATTTATTTTTTAATATCCTGGTTTTCTCTTTCCATGGGACCTAAAGTAGCTTTGAAAAACAGAACAGGTGTTAGCTGGGAATTACACCTAGACCCATATTTGTCACTTGACACTCAAGTGAACCCCATGATTTGAATTGTCCAAGTACACTCCATGGCTCATTCAGTGCAATGGGGTTTATTCTTGACTATCTGCACCTGTAACCTAGAAATACATTTCTTCAAGGGGTTTTCCTTAAAGTGATTTACATTATTTTAAAATGTTGAACTGCACTGTCACCATGTGATTTTTTGAAAAGGCACTGGGGACTGATTCAGGAGTAGGCATGCCTAGAGAGTTGTATTGATGATTCTTGGGCAGATGTAGCTACAACATTTTTCAAAATATTACAGTATCAGAAAGACTAAACACTAAAATCTCTCTTCTCCTGGTGAAGATTCAAAATTTTGCTTGAACATTTTTATCCTATTTTAGAGACAATTTCTCTCTGAGACCTGGAGAGGATCAGCATTCCCATTCACCAGGGAGAACCCACTTGCTTCATGAAGAATTTGTGAAAGATGTATTTGTGAAAGAGAATTCAGAGAATGAAAGAGAGAGACAGAGCCAGAGAATGAATTGGTGTTGTTCTTGTGTACCTTCAAGTAGTTTCTAATTCATGACTACCCTAAGGCAAACCTATCACAGAGTTTCCTTGGCAAGATCTGTTCACAGGGAGGTTCCCTTTGCCTTTCTCTGAGAGAGAGTAACTTGCCCATAGTCATCCAGTAGGCTTCCATGACGAGTGAGGATTCAAACTCTAAAGTCATAGTCCAACACACAAACCGCCACACCACATTTTCATGAACTGGTATATCAAGAATTTTTCAAATGATGGCGCTAGCAGTAGGAACTACCACTTGGACCCTGCTTCAGAATTCAGATTGGATATACTAAGGAAAGATGAAGAACTGTTGTTCAAAGTTGATGTTCAGCTATCTTTTTCTATGGTGTCATAGTCCATATCTGCTGCAGATCACTTAGATATGCAGATAGATTGTGGGAGTTGTAGACCAAATATGTGCAGAGACAAAGATTCCATATCTCTCACTTAGACTGTTCATATATATTTATGAAGACAAATTGTGCTTATGATTGTTGTATTTTCTTACATTCTCCTTTTGTAATTATTTACAAAAGGACTTCTAAATTTTTCATGGAAAACAACCACAAATTGGTCCTGGTTGTAAAACTCTACAGTACACCTATAATATATTGTGCTATATTATCAATCCCTGAACAAGCAGCTTTCACAGCAAGACTGTAATTTCTGCAGCACTGAATTTTCCTAAGGTTTTATTTTTCTGGTAGAAGTAGGTGTTTCAGGAGAAAGAGGTCAGAAAACTGTAATCAATAGGGAAAGCATCTTGTGCAAAGAATTAACATTTTAAGACTTAATTAGTATATTTGCATGTTTTATTTGGTGCAACCATTTCCAACATACTACATTGTGGCAATATTGCATCCATAGTGTGTCATGTTTTTTTATTATGTGTTGTGACAGTGGAGCATGAGAATAGTGTGTGTGAAAACAAATGAATCACCTTTCATTGCTTAGGAAATACACTATGGACATATGAAGAGTCACACACTGAAAGTCTCACTCAGGGCACACCACCACCATATATTGGATCCAAATAAGAGCTATTTCATACAAATAACCCAAACATAGGAGCTCATAATAAACATGTGTGGAAGGAGAGCACGCTAATTCAGAAGCTCTCAGTCATTGTTATTTTGAACTGAATGGAGGAAAGGGAAATGCATAATCCAGATTTAATTTTAAAAAAAGTATTTCAGTTATCTTCATGATACTGAGCTTGAATCCAAATAAACAATTGTAAAACAGATTATACATCAGAAGAACGAAGAGATGGGTATGGAATCAATGAAGAACAATCCATAAGGAAAACTTAGAAAGTAAGTACTCACTGGTATGCAATACTCCACCATTGGGTAATGTAATTTGTGGCCCTTTGCTGTACGTCCAGAAAAGAAACAGCTCTGGCAGACATCATAGTTGAAATGTTTAAGGCTCCGATACCTGTGAATGCAATGGAAAAATAATGAAGAACCCTCTGTTTGGCTAAATCTCCAAAAAAAGAAAAGAAAAGAAAAGAAAAAAGGAGGGATTCAAGCTCAACAGACTGTGCAGCTTGATTGTAAAACAACCTTCATATAATCTTGCTATTTGATTCCCCTTTGCAACTTTAATTGCAGTCGGATGAATCCATAAAGTACACATAATGAAAATGGCAGAAGCTGACTTGTGCCTGCCCCATCTTTCTCTGCCAGTCTGCGAGACCCCTTCCACCCTATCTCCTAAGTGTACTGGTATACCCTGCTAAATGGTAGGAGCTGTGACATGGAAGAGGGGAAGGTGAAATCTTCCAATACTGGGCGGAGACAATGTATGTGAATGTAGCTTACACTCCATCTGATGTTTAGATAACTGCTCCCTTTCCTTGACCCCCCCTCCTACGCTGTTGCGCATGCTATTCTGCAGGATTTTAGGAAAGTTTTTGGTGGGGGAGGAGTGACATGGACAGCTTCTTTACACACGCATTTATCTGGACCAAACCCTCTGTATTTTTCATTTGCCTATAATACAACTGTAATGATTTCACAACAATACAATTACATCACATTTTGTGGTATTACTAGTGTTGGTACCCTGATGTGTTGTGCAAATTAGAATAATTAAGAGCAGCCTATTACTGTTCATTTATCTTTCATGCTTCTTTTTCATTTCTATCATTTAGCTCTGTGGCAAATTTCCAGGAAAAATGGAAAAGTTGTAGCCAGCAGTTCCAGAGGAGTCATTGGGAAAATAAATTGCCAGTTCCCCACAACAGATAGTCTGAGAAGTACTGATCTAGCACTGATCCAATTTACAAAACAGTTTATAAAATTAAAAACAAAATAAAATCCAGAAATAAAATCTCCAAAATAGTTTTAAAATCAACAGTATCATATTCAGTCCTCAATATCTACCAATAAATATTTTTCTACTTATGTCCCCAAATGGCTATACTTCCCATGTAATATTAAGCCATGGTTCGTTTAGCCAAACTGTGGTCTTCAAACCATATTGGGCTAGTAATTATGGATTATAATTATTTTTTATCAACAACAAATGATAATAAGATATCATGGTTAGTACAGTGCTGACAAATCTCAGCTTCCAATATCTGTGGTTTGTTGTTAAGTCTGAACATAAAATCTGTGTTAATTACTGGCATGTTCCTTCCACATACACACATATTACCGTACTAGTCAAGTTACATGTATGTAAAGCAGGAGCAGTTAGAAAAGAAAAACTTTCCCAAAACAAAATGACTCATCTAAATTTATAGCAACTTTGCAAGGACTGAAAAAAATTAATGGGACCTCTAGCTACTTTATCAAGCTCAGGACTGCATGTTAAAAGCATAGCTAAATTCTTAGGGTGATAGCTTGTTTCCAAGCCTATGGAGAGTAAAACAAATAGCCATCCAAAGGAATGAAAGATTCCAGACATTTCATCTGGCTGATTACCAGATATGAAGCAAAGGGCACAAACTCATTTGCTGGACACAAATATCTACAGGAACAGAATGCATTTCATGCTTACTACCAAGGAGTTGGATATTTATTAACTAAACAACAATTTTTGGGTGGGGTGGGAGGTATTGTCTTCATTATAAGTGGACAGTAAATAGATAAAAGCTTCCTGGCACTGGTTTCTGAAGGTTTGGAGATAGTGTTCTGGAACAGTGGGGCAATTTTTTCTCAAAACTGGCAAGGGACACTTGTATACCCAAAGGGAAAATACACTCATCCCTCTTTAGTTCTACACATTAACCATTTCATTCTGCAAATAACTTTTATGGAAAATTCAGTGGAAGTACATGCAGAAGCTCTGTAAAATAAAACTTTTTACTTCCATTGAGATAGCACAAAAGAGTAAACTGGGAGAAATAGTAGTGGCATCTGTGATGCAAGGGGAAAGGCCAAAAGCTTGTTTGTGCCAGTTTGTGGTTTAGAACTGCCAAAAGCATTGCAGAATCCAGTTGATAAATGACTGAGAAGAGACAGGATTGGAAAAATTGGAACTTGTTTCTCTCACTACAAGATTGTTCCAGGCTTGGCCAACAAACCATGTTTGAAAAGCTCCTGGCTTAGTGCTAAGGATGAAGGCAGTCAGTATGTCATTTTAAATACCTTCGTGTTATTTGCAGCAATAGCAATGATAGGAGGCTAAGTAATGCTTTGATACTGTATATACATGTATTCTCTGGGCCATTGTACACCTTCTCTTTGGCCATTTCTCCTTCCATTCCTAACAAGTAACTTTTCCATAGCTCTGGCTGGGGAAGTGATGTCTCCCCCTTCAGCCATTCATTCTGAGTCCCCTGAGTATTCCTGTTGTAATGCAACCTGTTCTACATAACCTAAGCTGAAGCCAGCTGCCTTCAGATGTTATGGAAAATGTCTTCATGTTGCTAGTCTTGAAGTTAGAAATAGTTCCTAAACTAGTTAAGCCCCATATGTGGAAAGAGATAGGTACTATTTCATCTTTCGCCTAAATCAAGAAACTGTTCTATGTTATCTCTTTTTTCAGACACTAAAACAGAATGCCTGAAGAGGGCATGGAGCCCAGTGTCCCTTTTGTGTTCTTTCCCTGCCTGCTGCAGGTCCATCTGAAGACATGCCATATATACTTGACTATAACTCAACCTCGTGTATAAGTCAAAGGGAGGTCTTGGAGCCAAAATTATGGATTTTGGTATGGCCCATGCATAAGTCAAGGGTAAAATTTAGGCCCTCATAACAAAGGATCTAAAGGCTGAAGCAAAGGAAAACAATGCCAAAGAACTTAACAAAATCCCAGCAGGCATAACTGTTGCTGCTCATCCTGGATGGATGAGAGAACAGAGGAGGGTCAGTGCTTCCAGGACAGATTATACTTTGCCTCTCACCAGGGCATGGCTCCTTTTTAAAAATAAGAGTTAAAGTACAGTATTAACATTGGATAAGTGGATAAGTCGATTTCAGTTTTTGGTATCAATTTTTTGACTGAAATTTCTAGACTTATACATGAGTATATGCAGTAAGCCTAAATGCAACTGCAAGTCTCAACTAGATCAATAGGATTTACGTAAGTACTGATTTACCATTCAGTAATTTGTTCAGTGGGTCTGTTCTAGTTGGGATTAGCAACTGGATGTAGACCATACCTTTCTAGCCTGAGCCACATCACACCAAGTGGATCAGTCTTTCCAAGCATGTACACACTCCCACACACATTGATATATGTCCACACAGACAAACTTGGACAAAGTTAATATGTCACATTACAGAAGTCAACAATAAAACCAGACTGTCTGAATATTTGAGCACAGTGATGATTAAATGTAAGTGCATTGTCACATGAACTGTTCAGAGGAATATGTCACTAAGATCTTGAATCATACTCAGCAAAAGTGAGGAAATGAAGATGTGGATGCAAATACAGAAAGTGTTGTCATGTCCATGCTATGTTTATTCTTTCCTGTCTATAAATAACAATTTAATTAGACTATAATATATTAATAACTTGTAAGAAAATATGAGAGAAAGGTCTTGCACATCTCCAGTGCATGTTGGAAAACACAGTACCAGAGGAATATTTATATACTTATTTATGTTTAAATACTGGGGATTCTGTTAGCTCACCCTGCTGCCTATCAGACTCCCTGGCAGAGCTCACAGAACTGGCATTGGAGTCACCCAGATTTTTGGTCTTGGATGGCTTCAACATTCCATTTCAGACCAGTCTGTCAGGTGCAGCTAGGGAGTTCACGGCATCCATGACAAACATTGGCTATCCCAATTCGTCTCAGAACCCACACATCCAACAGGTCACATTCTTGATGGTATTTTTCAGTTCTGAGCATAAGGATTTGTGGATGAAGGTGGTTGATACCTCAGCATTGTCATGGACATATCATTTCCTGGTCAGAATTAGCATCATACTATCTGTCCGGGGGGGGGAGCCTTCTAAGATAATCCACCCTCAAAGACTAATGGATCTGTCAGGATTCCAGAAAGAAGGTTTTATGACTGGTTTCACCACTGATCCTGTTGAAGCCCTGGCCAAGCTGACTAGGGCTATTGACACAATCACTTCCAAACATCCTCTCCAACCTGTTACTAACTTGGATGCTCAGTATACAGATCTCAGGGAGCTGAAATGGAAAGAATAATGACTGGAGCACAGATGTGAAAAACAGCTTATATCCAACATGACATGATATAGACAACATCTTTGTTCCTATAAGGAGGAAATATATTCAGCAAAGAAAGCCACCTTCTCTGCACATAGTGCATCTGTAAATTCATGTCCAGCTGAATTATTTAAGGTGACGAGGGGTCTAACTCAAATACCTTCTCCCCTGAGTTAGACCCCTCACCATCTTAAAGCTCTCAGGTATCACTGTGATACCTTTAATGACAATTTCACAGATAAAATCTCTCAAATAAGAGCTAACTTAGATCATAGGAGATGCTCTTGTTATAGCAGAAATCGACAATGGCATGTCCAGAACCCTGTGAGCAGGATTACACTGGATAAGTTTTAGTTGGTGAGTACCACAGATGTGGACAAGCAGCTAGGACAAGTAAGGAACACACCTTGGCCTCTTGATCTTGACATTCTTGGCTGGTCATCCAGAAAAGAGATGCAGTTAGATCTCAGCTGCAATATATTATGAATGAATCTCTCAGGGAGGGAGGTTTTCCATTTTGTTTAAAAGAAGCAGTGGTATGACCACTTCTTAAAAAGCCATCCCTGGATTCCTTGGATTTAAACAACTATAGACCAGTATCAAATTTCCCTTTTCTGGACAAGGTGACCACCCAACTCCAGGAAATCTTGGATGATACAAGTTACCTAGACCCATTTCAAATTGGCTTCAGAACACAATACAGAGTTGAGACCACTACAGTCATCCTAGTCGACAGGGGTGTGCGTCCCTGCTGGTGTTTTTGGACCTCTCAGCAGTATTCAATATTATCAATCATTGTATCCTTCTGGAATGCCTGAGGGGTTTGGGAATTGGAATCACTGTACTTCAGTTGTTCTGGTCCTATATCTCAGGTAGATTCCAGGTGGTAGGCTTAGGGACATATTCTCCTTTTATATGGCATAACATAAGGTGTCATTCTATCCCCAATGCTGTTCAACATTTACATGAAACCACTGGAAGAGATCATCCAGAGACATGGAGTGAGTGCTAGCAGTATGCTGACACCCAAATATATTTCTCCATGCCTTCAAAAACAGCCTCTGGTAAGAATAGTGTATCTCTGAATGAATGCCTGGAGGAGGTAATGGGCTGGCTGCACCACCAGCAGCATGAATAAAGCTCTTTAATTGATTCTGCCTAAACCTTAGCATATAGTGAGTATTTCGGCAGAACTGCCTAGGAAGGGAATTTCAGTTTCATGCCAGTGCAGAGGATTTTATGCTTTGTTCACCTTGCTTTGTTCATCTTGCTATTATTTACAAATGAAAACCAGAGCAAAGCCTTCTATGGTTTGGATGCTGCAAGCATATGAAATAATGTATTTGGAGTGATTAACTGGGCTCAGACAATGAGCATCACCTTGAATCATACTCAGCAAAACAAAAAAAATAGGAAACAGGAATTTTGTCTGCAAGGACCAGTGTTACAAGACCAGTGTTTTTGCCCCTTCAGCGAGCAAACAAGATGGCTTTCAAAGGAATTCCACACAAGAGCTCACATTATTAATCAATCTAAGAGGTTACCAACATGTATTTAACTATGATCAGATTTTTATCCTCTAGCAACAGTTCCTATTTCAGTAAGAGGAACAGCTGACAGAAGATGCCTCTGAGTTATCACTGCCACCTGGGCATCATATTCTCATCTAGAATTGACACCATGTCAGTGATCACAACCTCTGCCTCATTCACCTTCAGGTAGCTAACAGTCCATGAAAGTCACCTAGCTCTAGATCAAATAAATGACTACAGCTCCTGCTTCAGATAAAGACAGGCAAAACACAGCAATGAATTCTTAGCTTAAACTCCCAGATTACTTTCCTCAGCCATTCCATGTCAATGTCAAATTGTATGGGGGGGGGGGGAGGAACCTCTGTGGCACTGTGTGGGGAATCTCTGCACAGCTTGGAGGTGATAGCATTAACAGTAATGCATTAACTAGCTTGTTAACATGAATATGCTTAGTGAGAAAGCACTCAGTTACTTTGCTGTGTTGCTAATGACATGTTAGTAATACATTAGTTGTAAAATATAAAAGCCAATTAAGATTGCTAAAAATGGCCAACTGCCCAATGAATTTGCACCACCTCATAAACAATTATGAAATGTAATGATTGCTACTGAAAAGTTCCTACAAAATAGGTGGCTCATTATCCACCACCTATTTCAAAATGACAGTAGTCCACTACAGGCAACCAGTTGCTGTAAGCCGCCCAATTGTTCGACAGAGGGGCGGGGTATTATTATTATTATTATTATTATTA
>CM034701.1:309692484-309703098 GCA_020142125.1 Phrynosoma platyrhinos | reverse complement strand
TGCCGGAGACAACCAGGAGACAAATCTCCAGGCAGCTGGGCCTTCTAGTATTGTGGGCATAGAGGAGGAGGATAATATACCTACCTTCAGCTAGAGAAGATCAGAAAGGGCATGCCTTTGGTACTCAGTGATGCTTTATGAAAAACACCAGCTCATTAAAAACCACCTGCACTAATGAGCTGATGATAAAAGGCTGGGAAGGATGCCACTGCTTTTGTCAGAAGCTATATGAGTTCCCTGGTGAAAGCACTTTGTTCCTGACTCTTGATTTCTCGGCTTGAGCTTTTGGATTATGGATTGATTTGAACCCCCTGCTTTTCTGGAACCCCTGACCTTGGACTGCCTGACTACGTTCTTGAATTGACCCTTTGGCTTATACTCAGATTGACTATTGACTTTGTCTCTGGACTTTGCCTTTTGCCTGTAAGTCTGCCTTTCAAAACTTAGCTTGCTCCACAAAACTGAGTTTTAGTTTGGACTTGTTATCAGATGCTGGCTGCTTTCCCGAACATGTATACTGACAACTCTTGCTATCTCCTGGTGTTTGGTTCCAGACCCCACCATGAATCCCAAAATCAATGGATGTGCAAGTCCCATTATATACAATGGAATAGCAAGCAGAGTTTGCTTTTTGGTATTTATATATTTTGGGAATAATTTAAAGCTGTGCATAAAATCCATGGATAAGGAGGGCTAAATGTACCTTGTTGCTTCACTGTGGTAATGTTTATAGAGGGAAAGAAGGGCAGGCCAACTCCATCAGGCCTAACTAGAAAAAATAAGAAGACCCCTCACCTATCCACCATCATCCGGCCTCAGAGGGACAGGAGGGCAGGCCAGATGCATCAGGCCTAGCCACAGTAAGAAAAAGGGCCCTCCCACCAGTCTATCTGCCATGGTCCAGGCCTCAGAGGGAGAGAATCTGCTGGACTTAATTCCTCTTCCCCACCTCCATTCCCTTCTCCTTTTGTGTCTTGTCTTTTTAGATTGTAAGCCTGAGGGCAGGGAAATGTCTAATTAATAATTTGTAAGCCATTCTGAGAGCCTTTTGGATGAAGAGCAGGGTATAAATACTCCAAATAAATAAATAAGTAAATAAAGATGCACATTTTCATACCTATGCTTTCAACAATGTTGATTCTACTGTTTTGATTTGCCTTAGTGCCCACAACACTAAGGTGGGCCAATCCAGTATCAATTTAAACAAAATGGGTTATTTTCATTTGCCTTTCACAGCTGAAAGGACTGTTTCCATATATAGAAAGTTTCTGATCCAGTGGAGGGATATGATATCTGTCAGTTCTGTTCCCGAGTAGAGCCCTGTAACTGTCAAAAAATCTATTTGAGACATTTGCCACTTGTCCCCAAAATGATGGGTGTCTGCTGGAGAAAAAAATAGATGAAAATTCCCACTAGCAGAAATTTTCTAAAGCTGAGATCCTCAAAAACATAATGTACAAACAAAAGCACAGTCACTCCATGAATAGTATGAAAAGAGTATTTGTGCAAAATGAGAAAGCACATTGTGAGATACTAGAAATAACTGACAATATTAGATAGAAAAATTTGATTCACTGATACCAAATAACAGTGCAATGAATCAATAAACACTGATCTCAGTCCAATTAAACACAAATAAAACATTAGGATATGTCAAGTAACTAAGAGAAACACCCCAGAAGGAAGTTACTGGCAAATAAAAAATATCGATCCATAAATCTGTTTCAAAAATAAGCCTGGATTCTTGGGTCCCCTATTTTCAATATTAGTTGAATAACTACTTTCTATACAAATAACAGCATTAGAGTTTCAAATGGGGCAAATGAATATTCATTTCTTAACAAATTTTGTGAACTAGAAGAGGTAATAGAAATGTTCTTTATATAACTATATTCTTAAAGCATTAAAACAACATTAAACAAATTTGAAGTTAGTTTCAGAATTTGAAAAGGGAGGGTCAAGCTAAGATATTCAACAGCTAGGCTCTCTTTATAACATAGTACAGGAAGGTTGAGATAAAAAAAAAATCATGTCTGATTTTCAGGATTTAGTGGGCTGTTTCAGGGGCATCGCATCCCTCCCCATTCACGGACTTGGAGTCCACGGTCTCGCTCCTTCGTGGATGGTAAGTGTAGAGGGAAAAAATGGCACATGGGCCCGAGGTGCACACACAACGCCACTTGCATGAGCGTGCTCCCATTTTAACCAGTGGGCTTTGAATATTTGCATTTTTCCCCATTTGCAGGTCCATTTGCGGGGACCTCCCATCTGCAGGGAGGTCCCCATGAATTGGGAGAGTTGACTAATATGAAAATCACCATCATATGCAAGGTACTACAGACAACTTTATACTTTTTATCCAATAAGAAATGCCATGTTCCAGCTATTGAATTACAGTCGTCCCTCCCAATTTGCAGGGGATCCGTTCCAGAGCCCCCTGTGAATTAGAAAAAAAGCAAAGATTCAAGTCTTATTGAATAAAATGGCACCATGCGCCACAGGTGTGCACATCCTTTTGTCCCTCCTGGCTTCCCATCCACGGAAATGCAAAACTGCGAACGGCAAGTCAGTGAATCCGGAGGGATGACTGTACTCCTAATACTTTAGCAGAAGGCAGTGTATATTCTTTTGTGTACCAAACTCCTAGAAATCCAAGTATTGGCAGACGGATTGTTATCTAGATTTGAGTGACTGTTTTAGTCAATTCAATCTCGTGATGATGTTGACAGCTAAATTTAATGCAGGTCTCAGTTTGTTTTCTGACATAAGAATATATTTATAATTTAGGAGATGGCTTTAAGAGACTTTGACTTTCCACATTTTATGCAAACCCCTGTTTTTCATGGCCTCCATTGTTATAGGCCATATAATTCACCTTTATGATTGGATGCAGAAAAAACTAAGGGACTGAATGCCAATGCAAAAATAGCCATGTTCGTTCTCTTTCTGGACTCTAAATATTCATAACCTTTCAACTTTTTTTACCAGTTTTCTGCCACAGAACAATAATATTTATAAAAAGCAATCTGATGGGGCTGCCTTGTGCAATTTAAAAGAACAACAGGATACATTCGAACAGATCATATCTTAAGAAATGAATGGCTTCTTTTGACAGCAACTGGATGATAGGATAGAGGTAGATGTGAATCCAGAAATTCACATCTAAAAAGTACCTTGGTGGACGTGGAAAGAATAATGCCAATCAAATATATGAATTGATTTTCAGTTATTCCAGTTATAGAATTAGGAGGGCTACTTCCTTGCTCTTATAAGCAGGACTTGTGACTATGTCACCCAATTTCTATGGCACACCCATTGACACAAATACAGTTCCCAAAAGAAGCTACTGCCATTCACTGCACAGACTTCACTGCACTAAGTATAAAAGGGAAACATCTAGAGAACCTTAGAGGAACAAAGCAAAGTTGATCTAAATTTTAATTAAATGTCACTCAAGGTAGGTCTGATTGGGGCATACAAGTCTTGTCTAGTTCAGTAACCAGCACTGAGACAAGGCATACCATGCTCAAACTTCTGTAACCTGTTAGTTCACATAATCCACATCTTCACTCCCTCAGGTTCCATCACTACTTGCTGCCTCTGAAATTCATATTTACATTTTTGAAAATTTGTGTGTAAATTGTATGCATTCAGTTGATGTTGCATCTTGTTTGTACTTAATTCCCTCCCTACTAAGGGCATTTGAATTAGGCATTGCTGTTTCCTGTCAGACCTGAGCACACAGTATTCTAGATAATTTACAACACAGAGGGCTGAAGTAGATGGCCCGGAAGGAGTGATCTCTGGCCGCTCTGGCCATGATCATTCTGGGACCGCAGCAATCACATGGCATTCAGGCCGCCACCACAGTCCCAAATGAGCTGCCAGCAGGACTAGATTAAATCTAGTGCTTTGCCAATGGCCTCAGGCCTCCTTAGGCTGCCTTGGAGGGGCTTCTGGCCACTTTGGGGGCATGTGTTATCTGGATACCATGTCCCCGAAGCGGACAGAATCTACTTTATTTGGCCCATCTGCTTCAGGCCAAAGTCACAAGTTCATTGGCTCCCATCTTTCTAAGTTTTTTTTAATTATTTGAATTCAGAACTGCTTGTAAATTAGAATTATCAAAACAAAACTCATATATTTAGAATGCAACCACGAAGCAAAAGCTATCAGTTCTCCAGACTATGCTGAACCCAACACCTCTGGCTGATGCTTCAGTGAAATGACAACCCACTACACACAACTCACTGAAGCCCACTGCACACAAAAGAAGTGGGAAATTTATTTGTCATATCAGATGACATCTGCTCAGTTATTAGCAAGGTATCTGAAGTGGGGTTATAGAGAATATATGGTGACTAAGAAAAATCTGAATAAGGATGAACAAAGCTTGGTACTTTATATGTTGACAGCAGCAAGAATTGTATATGCACATTATTGGAAACTCGATCTGATTCCAGATATTAAGGAATGGCATGATAAGCTTAAAGAATTAGCCTTGATGGATAGTTTATCAATGCATGCTGCTGGAAAGTCGTTACAGCGATATGAGATGAAATGGAAAGAGATTATGAGGAATTGAGTGTATTAAAATAATTACAGGAATAGTGATATTGGTTTGGAAAGGATGAGAATGAAGCAATATAGGATATAGATTCTTCTATGTTAAACAAGCTGTTATTAGGAATGTGGTGGGATACCACCTGTTGTACTTCTCTGTTTTGTGTTTTTGTTGTTGTTGTTGTTTTCTCTTTTTGTTTTTTTTAATGATTAATAAAATTTAATTTTAAAAAAAGAGAATATATGGTATATGTTTACCTAAAGCCAACAATTGGACATTCTTTGCAGATGTTGCACTTGGCCTGATGTTTTGCTGTTTCTGCAGCTGCTACTCTGTGTAGAACAGGCAGCCAAACCATTGATTGAGGCTCCAGGCGCATCCAGTCTATGAATTGTTTCACACCAATTTCTGGCTTATTATTATTCTGGGAAATAAAAAAAGAACAGAAATTATTTCAATGTAGATATGTAAATATGTTTACAACATGTTCAGACAGCTGCTCCAACCCTGATATTTTTCAAAAGGATATTAGCATACAAGGCTTGAAAATGCTGCTGCTACTAACATTCAGTGAAGTAAAATATGACAAATGGTGTAATATTTTCAGCAACTAGCAGACTGGCAACAATCTTCTTAAAGGAGCATAATGCTACAAACCTGTGGCACTGTAAGTCTGTGCATCAGGATCAGCACTATTCTGCAGAAGGCATAATGAGGCAACTACCTCATGTGGCAGATGCTGGGGCATAGTGTTGAAAATGTTAATTTTTTAGACTGTATTTTCTGGAATCTCCCAAACAGCTTAGTCAGTGCTGTCATGATCTTAAAAAGTGGCTTTTCCACTTTTCCAATAGCAATGGCAATCATTCTTTCTTAGTTCTTACTGACATATTCCTGTGTCTTAGAGTACAACCCTGTCCCACACACCCTAAATTAGTCAAATGCATTCAGATGTTAAGAGGTCTTTTCATGTTGCCAGTGTTTATGTTACAGTCACCTTACAACTATATGTGGAAAGAAAGGCATCATTTCATCTTTTCCCGAAGGGAGCTAGCTCTCTTGCTTTCAAGCTCTGTTGTTTAATTCAGATATAATGGGTGGAGGATATAGTGACACCCACTGCAGACACTCCACCCCAAACAACTTTGTCCCTGTAGGATAAAGCCTCTGACTTTAATAAAGAAACTTGCATTATTAAGGTCCCTCACTGTAATGAGTCTTCTGTATGCATTTACGGTAGGTAAATATGCAAAAATGTCCACTTCATAACTTTACAAACAATTCATGGGGGTCTAAAGCTCACTCCATTATATAGGTAGTAGTAATGATCACAGCCCTGGTCTCATATTCAGATATTCCCGGAAAGAGATTCTGTGGTTATGAGAAACAGATCTGAAACAGAGATGTGGATGAACAAAAAAAATTGTTCTGCTTCTCTGGAAGCTCTCTATGAACACTGTAGTTCCTAAAAACACAAGGAGCAACTTTTAAAAGTTTAGCTCTTCATACTGATTTTTTTAAAAGAGCAAGAATAGCTTATGCTTCTTAAAAATCATACCTTTATGGATGAATGCCTCTAATAACTATCTGGATGGTTAATTTAGAATTATATGCTTATAATGGATAAGTTAATGCAATTATTAAAAAATAACCCAATAGATGAGGTAAATGAAGTAAATAAAGAATGGAAATTGGTACTGGCCTTTTTGGAGAAGAAGTAGGGAAAAACTGCAGTAATAGGGTCCCTGATATAAGTAAAATAAGGTGACAAATTAGTTAGGGCTTACTTTATTACTTTCCCTTTTCTATCATCGCTTATTATTTTCCTCTCTTTTCTGTTAAAAAGTAAGAGTGGGGATAAAGGGGATAAGTAAATAATATATATAGGACATGCTTATAGAGTATATATATGAGTAGTGGGTATGTGTGATGAGTTGGATGGAAGGTAGGAGAAGATTGTATTAAGTGAATATTAGGAGGGCATGAAGAGAAAGTAGAAGAAGTGATGAGGTGATAAGGGAAAGAAATGAAGTAAGAGTAAAAAAACGATAGGATAGGAAGCAGTTGAAGGTAAAGAAAGATGAGAGGCAGGTGAGATAAAGTTGAGAAAGACACCTAGACATAAAAACAAGACAAAATAGAGATGGTTAACTGGAATGTAAAGGAAAGAGAATATTAATGGGGTGAAGTTAATATAAGAGTATACTATATTTGTATGGGAAAAGACGAAGGAATGGTGTTTTTTTAAAGTAGGCATTACAGTTAGGTTTATGAATGAGAAGTACTCTGTGTGTTTTAGAATGTTAGGTTGTTATTGTGTTTTAGATTGTTGATATCTTTGTATGTTATGACTGATTGTATGTGTTATGTATTTTATGTATTTTCTATACAGTACAATAAATATAATACAGTAAAGATTATTATTAAAAAAGAATTATATGCTTATTGTGACCTTTTTCATTTTAAAATATGTTTCTATGAATCATGGGGCTGGCCTAAAACAGAGATTTTTTTAAAAATTAAGCCTTTCTTAAAGCAGCCAAAAGACTCCAAAACAAACAAACAAAAACAAGCACAAGTTACCTGTTGGAAACAGCTGCGGACACTGGGTTCAATATTGCTACCTCCAAAAGCAGCTACTTCCCCAAGTTGTCGTGGGATTTGAATAGCATCATGAAGCAATAGGCCAAGCTGTCTCTGGTCACACATTTCTGTAGGCCCAGCTACTTCCTTAAAAAGATCTTGAATTAATAACAAACAAAAATAGTTGGTGAGCCAGGATGGTATAGCATGATGAGTGTTGGTCTTGGATTCTGGGAGACTAGCCATGGAAACTTGGACAAGTTGGACTATCTCACCTTTAATAGCAAGGCAATGCCCATCCCACTCTGAATAAATCTTATGAAGAAACCCCTCTTATAGAGATGGCTTGAAGGTTCATATCAATAACAAAGACACAGATATTATTTTAGAAGCAGCACATTTTGCTCATGCACTTCTAAATTTTTTACCTGTTTCAGAATAATTCTAATGGACAAGAACTCACATACACATTAGGTACATTAAGAAAGTTTAATTGTTGTAATTAATAGTAGTGCTTTCACCTCTACATTGTACTACATATATAAAGATTACAGTTACCTTTTGCACATCCCCCACTTTCTATTATTTACAAAAAGGACCCACATAACTCAAAAAGTTAAATGTTTTACTTAAAAAAACCTTTTTAGATTGATCTGTAGTTTCCCTTCTAAAACCTGAAAGTGAAGAAAGTCAGCTAGGAGCAATTCTGATTTGTTTTGTCCTTTATCTGCATAATTTCCCATATATAATAAATAAATATTGGCTATTAAAGCAGACTGTCATCTTAACTTTGTGAATATTTGGACTTGCTGACAAATAACCTGTGTAAATTAGACTAGGATGACATAGGAAACAAGATTCCATCTCTCCTACAGCAGATTCCATCTCTCCTACAGTGTGGGACCAGAACAAAAGTCTCATCACAGCCAGCTAAAATTTGGAAATCAATGTTCAGTATTTTCAGTGTGTAGCCTTCCAAAAAGCTCTGCAATGATGAATGATAGAAATAACAATTCATATTCTTTACTTTGCAAACCAATGCACTAGAAAATACAATACTTGAATCAACTCATTACATTTTACTTGCTAAAGCTCAGTAACTCACAGACATATAACAGGACTCATTAGAATAGAGTTTGTTTAAGCAGTGTGAGGTAAAGCAGAGTGAAGTTCAAAAAAACAAAAGGTTTGTGGTGAATTTTAGCTTTTAAATTAAAACAATTTTAATCTGCAATCACGTTTTGTCCTGTGGGTTTCATAGATCCATATCACTTGTGTTAATAATAAGCATCTACACTAAACAGACAATAAAGCATTAATAATTCAACATCTTTATTAATGTCTTAAAATTGTGTGTGCACCCTTACAAAATTCCTTTAAAAACTCCTAAAACAGTTGTCTCTATATATAAAAGGCTGATCCCAGACTACTGACTGATTGATTTATATAACTGTTTTCACAATTATATATATTTAGCCACAATGTGGCTAAACAGTAACCATGGAAAACTTGTTTTTTTGAAAGGATCACAGTATTATTAGTGTATATTCTTAGAAGACAATTTACTTTGGTTATTATTCTTGTTTCAGTTTGTACAGTTAATTGCCTCTTTCTTTTTTTCTTTCTTTATTGCCCTTGTATCCTTAGGCTGAATGAATTTAGAATGTATAAAAATATTTTTTTAAAAAATTAAAATAACATACCCATTCTCTAGAAACATCTATTTATTGATTTCTGCTTATTTTCCTCCTCTGATTGTATGTTTTCTTGGAAATTATCCTCAAGAATGTTATAACAGTCAAATTATACACACAGTTAACATTTATGCCATAACAATGTTGACTCCTTGGTCTCTACAGAGGAAAGATGGTTTTAAGTTTTGTTCCTATCATATGCTGCAGTAGAGTAGAAGACGTTAGTATTCTTCTCCTAGTGTAGCTCCAGAAGAAAGCCAAATGAGTGACAACTAGTTAAAGATGTGTATGAGTAAAAGGATGGCTGTTGTATGTGTGCATGGGGTGAGAAACAGAGAACTTTATATAGCAAAGTTCTAAAGCGGGCCACTGTGGGATTCTATACTGGCTTCCTTGGACCTCCCACTGCACCCACCACAAAACAAAACAAAAAAAATCATTATGTGCCCAAATACCCCCAAATGCCCTCTGAGGGGAATAAGGAACATTTTCCCTACAGTTTGGGCCCCCAGACCATTTTAAAACCAGAAAGCATTTTTAATGTCACTTCCCAGCCACTTCTTATTTTAAAAGGATCCCATTAGAGCTCTGAGATTGTCTGGAAAAGCTGTTCTCTCTGCCTGATCACGTTTTCAGGCGTGTTTAGTGGGAACAAGGGAAAGGGTATCCCAGTCTTCGGTGGATGCTCCCAGTCTTTGGAATGCCATCTTTATAGAGACAAGGATGCCCTCATCCTTTCTCTCATTCAGTCAGCAAGTCAAAAAAAATTTATGCCATCAGGCTTTTTGAAATTGGGGTGGGATTTCAGTGCTGTGTGGTGCCATTTTTAAGGTTTGTACATAGTCTTTTCACAGAGATAAGGTGGTTTAGTGGTTAAGACACCAATTCTAATATTCAGATGATTGGAAAGTTGGCATTTCAAGGCCCGGGTGCTGCATGATGGGGTGAGCTCCTGTCACTAGTCCCAGCTTCTGCCAACCTAGCAGTTCAAAAGCATGCAAATACTAGTAGATCAATAGGAACCACTTCTCAGTGGGAAGGTAACAGCGTTTGGTGCAGTCATTCTGGCCACATTGACCACTGGAGTAATCCTTGGACAATGCTGGCTGTTCAGCTTAGTAATGAAGATGAGCACCACCCCTGACAGTCAGTTACAACTAGACACTCATGTCACTTTTACCTTTTATCTACATCAGGGTTAGGCAACCTGTCCCCTTTAAGGGCCAAGGGACTTCAGCTCCCAGAATCCCAGGAGCTATTGGCTAACATGGGACTATTGGCCAACATTGCTGAGGCTTCTGGGAGCTGAAGTCCCTCGGCCCTTAAAGGGGACAGGTTACCTACCCCTGATCTACATAGTCTTTTAATTAATGTTAGTGTTTTTAGTGTCTAATGTTTCAAAATTATAAATTGTTTAATTGCTTTTTAAAATGTGTATTATTTTAAAATACATTGTTAGCTGCTTTGAGTCCCACTATAGGGAGAAAGGCAGGATATAAACTAATAATAATAATAATAATGCCTTCCTTGGGCCTAAAATAGCCCTGGGGACCCAAATCCATCACAAAGGTGAACCTATGCCTCTTAGAGGGCATTTGGGAATTGCAAAAACAGCTCTTTTGAGCCACATAGGTCCAACAGGCTATACGTTGCCCACCTAAAGAAAATGCCCAATTAATAGTTTCAGTCCACTTTGAGACTGGCACAGATGGTTGTGGGTATGACATGCTGACAAGATATTTCATCCAAGTTCAAATATTCGGGGGGGGGGGG
>CM034701.1:309645034-309661615 GCA_020142125.1 Phrynosoma platyrhinos | reverse complement strand
GGGGGGGGGGTCATCTTATACGCGGGTCGTCTTAGACGCTGGAAAATACGGTACTTGAACTTTACTAATACTGGTCATTAAAAGCATGCAGAAATGAAAAATTAAAGCATTAGGAACATTATTAGAACATCCTACTCACTAAGAACACATTATTCCACTACACGCCTACAAAAACATGGAAAGAAGCTGCCTTCCAAGTTCTCTAAAGAACTGCAAATTTACTTTACACTTTTCATTCAAAACTGTGGCTTCCCCTCCCCTTAACTTTGTCGCACAAAGATTTTATGAAAACAATCTTTAAAGTTCAAAGCAAAAAAGGGTATATAAAATAAAACATACCAGACAGCTCTTCATAATTGCGCTGTTCATTTATGGCAATCAAGGACTTTTGCCTCTCAAAATCAAAATATGGCCTAACCAGTCCAATTAATTTTAAAATTCCTATTAACATCAGTTGGCTCAGCTTATGTATTCACATCATTTCCCCCTTCAGATTAATGGGATTTGAAATGATCAATCCAAGTGGTTGATATTCACAATTGTAGTACAATTTTTAAGAGATGTTTTACTTTTACAGATATAATATCTGAAGACACCTCATAGTCAAATTAAATCTAAAGGCATGCAAATGACTTGATATTATTTTTTTAAACTGAGTAACTTTAAATAAAATGTGTAAGTGCGGGGGGGGGGGGAAGGAGGGAATGAGAATACTCTGTTCATCATCCAGATCTTCACAGAAATGCAAGAGACATCCCAAAATTTAATTTCATGCAGACTTTGAAAATATTAAATTAATATTTATTTTATTTTATATACCCTTTTATCATGGATAGTTAATAATCCAGGCTATTTCTTAGCAAGTTGCATGAACACCTTTCTAATTTAATACAAATATAACATCACTAACTTAATGGTACTGTTGATATGACTACCTATGCACCTGATGTAACCTTCCATGAGCCAAAGTAGAGACTTCCACAGATTTTTTTAAAATGTTTCCTGTAAGTACTGACTCCAAACAGGGGAAAAAGTCTATCAAAACACAGGTAAAAATTCACCTAGTAAGTATAACCATGGCAGCAGTTCTCACGTTACCTGTTAAGAGGGATTATCTTCCTAGCGTGCTTTACAACTTAAAATAATTAAACATCAAGCCTGTTTATAAAATCACAGTACAAAAATAATCAAGCCACTTTCTCTAAAGCACAGTTTTAAAATATTCCTCAGCAGCAAATACCATTCAATGTTTGAAGAAAAGCCAGGGTGAATACATGGGAATTTAAGCCCTCTAAAAACAAGTCCAGCTGTATATCTCTAAGGAAAGAATTCCACATAATATTCTGAGGAGATATTATTTCTTTTGGCCAGCCTTCTGAGGTAAAGGTGCACAATGGAAGAGGGTCTCAGAAAACGATCTTAAAATATGGACAAGCTCATATCAGTATAGGTGGCTCTTCAAATAATCTGGATGTTGTGTAACTTCATGTCATGTAATCTGAATGTCTATGCCCAATAAGAATTCATGCAACTGCATTATATGCAAAGTTTTTGAAACATCTCCAACAATAGCCTCACAGAAAGGCACACACACTTCTTCTCAGTTTGAATGCAATTGTCATTGTGTGCCTTTAAGTAATTTCTGACTGATGGCAACCCTCAGGCTAACCTATAATGGGTTTTTCTTGGCAAGATTTGTTCAGAGGAGGTTAGCTTTTGCGTTCCTCTGAAGTTGAGAGTGTAACTAGCCCCAGATCACCTAATGGGTTTCCATGGCTGAGCAGGGATTTGAACTCTGGCCCCCAATGCTCAAACCATTACACCACGCTAGCTCTTTAAATGAGACTAGGCCACAAATAACTGAAGCCAGGTCCACCTTCCTTGGGTAGAATTGCAGGAGATATGACAAATGAAGTTGACTAAAGGATTTCTCAGCTACTCCTACCATCTGTGTTTACACAGGCTGGAATGACTTCATAAGGCTCCTGCAACTACAAATTTTGTTCTCCATCTCAATGCTATTTGAATCCCTCTAGCTAGATCATCTATAGTATTTTAATCTTGTCTATATTAAGATTGTCTCAGATAAATAATTTTCCCAGCACAAGAAAAGGCAGGTAAAGATTAATGGACCTTTCAAAAATCTTGTGAATTTTTTCTAACATAATTATAACAAGAACAGGGGTTAACTTACTTGATGTAGTATGGAACTTTGTTATGTGACACTGATCTCTGCCATGGTAGCTGAACAGAGTCTGCAGGGGACAAAAACACAGGTCATAATTATGAAACAGAAGAAGGAGATACTTGGTTTTACAGTTAGATTCATTAATTAAAAGGTACTGAATATGAGGAGCTCCTCAGGACCTGGGACTGAGGATGCATCCATTAAAGTTAATATTATAAAACTAAAGGTCAGAATTCTACTGGTGGACCACACCAGTAGTTGCACTTTTTCCAGGTAGTGCAGTGGTAGTGTTTTTGGGAGGGGAAAGAAAATCTGCTAGCTCTGAACAACCCATTTCATCAGTGCCTTAATAACTTCATGGCTGCTACACCCATATTGTTTTGTCTTCCTACCCCCAATACAGGCCACTTTTACACCTGCATAGTGCACCAACAGGATCCTGGCTGTAATCACAACTTTTTATCCAGATCTTTTACATCTGCAACAATCTTTCTGGTGGGCAGTAATGCCAAGAGGTGCTGCTTCTGTAAAAGAGGTTCATTCCAAGGAGTGAAGATCCATCTACTACCAAACCTTGAAAAGATATCTGCTTAATTTTAACCCACTTATTTACAAAAAGGCATTATTTAGCAAATGGCTGCATGCCCCTTGAATTGTTTTCTGGGCTCTCCAGTTTTGCTACAGTATATTTGTGGATGTTTGAGATTCTTTTTTTAAAGTGTGATGTGTTTTGAATTAAGTCTCTTTTATTTCCCCGAATAATTTAATTTCCTCAATTTCTGAATTCCTTGAAAACAGAACTTCAATAATGAATTAGAAGAATTGCTGGAAATTCCTCTGAGCCTACAGGATAATGAAGTATCAAATAAATAAATAAATAAATAAATAAATAAATAAATAAAATGAGATAAGTAGGCTGTTGAACCTCTGAACTCCCCCACCTACCAAGTCTGTTTTTGCCAGCTTACAGACCTCGGAGGCCCACAATGATTAGAAATTATGTATTTTTAAATTGTATATTTTTAGCTAATTTTATTTAAATTGTCTAGTATGTTTTGGGGGGATGGGTGGGTGGGCGAAGGAGGGATGGGATTTCAATATGATTTATTGTTTTGAAGTTTTATAATGTTGTACGCCGCCCCGATTGCCTAGCAGAGGGGCGGGATATAAATAAAAATTATTATTATTATTATTATTATTATTATTATTATTATTATTATTATTATTATTAATGTTGTCAATCAGTATAAATTGTAAGACATTTAGGAAATGTGTATCACGTAGAACAATACAAACACATAGATATGGAATACTGTAAGATATTATTCTGTTGATCTTGTATGCATGGGTGACAATTCTCCCTCCTCTGCTTGTGTGTCCTAATGAAGATTGAGTATTACATCTGCAACAGAACAAGCCACTATAATTAATGCTAATTAATTCTAAAGCTCCTTCTAGATTTCAAATCTATGTTGGAAATGGGAACTTCAATTAATTTGTATTTCCTTTCCTTCTTATTTCTCTTCTATATCATTATATTAACCATCACTCTGCTGACATCAACTTATACTAGGATATGAAGCAACCCCAACAGTGCCAATTTTAGGATCTCGGAAAGCTAGACATATCTCTAGGAGTTCCACTGAGATCAATGCTGCTAACTCCCAGACAGGAGGGAATTTAGCAATCAGTCATTACCATTACCAAATCAGTGACAAATAAGACAGGACTGAGAAATGTGAACATAAATGTTGTTCTTGCTTCTTCATATACTAGCTAACAATCAAGACTATTTTTGAGAGAAGAGGTATAGTTAATTACACAATGTCATGTTCAAATGGAAAATAGCTGTGTATTATTGTAATATATTTTTGAATAAGTATTCATAAAATACAGTAATAACACAAAACAAGCACCAACATATATTGTAAAGTGTAAGTTAACATTATAAAAATAACAACAATTAAAAGATTCAGTCTTTTTAAAAGCAATCCAGATCTTAATACTATGAAGACTGCATAGATGTTATTAGAGTAGTCTTTCCTGGAAGAAAGAAATGTGTGTTGCTGACTATTTTGTAAAAATGGAACAGTTTCCAAGCAAAAAGAAATAAAAGATCAGGTCATGTGTACCTAGACAAATGGACTGAGATTACAAACAAACTACAATAATTATTCAATTATATCTTTGAATTGTTATTCCCTAATGGTTCTGTCTCATAGGATGTTACAATGAATGATAATCTGTATTTTCGTCAGTACAAGTTATTAGAAATGCAGGTGCTGGCTGAAATCCTAGAAATACTTGGCACCTGATCACCACAGAAGTATATCACACGACTGCAGCCAGTGTGGAGCTATGTATTATTCAATGAAGAAAACTTCTTTAGTTATTAAATTCATTTATTGAAGTATTTCAGTCCTGCCCTCATGACAGCATTACAATTAAAATAATATAAACCATTACAGGGGGGAAACAATAAAATAATATCAGGAGAATAAAAGCATGTTAAGTAGGTCACCAAGTTAAAACAGCAGAAAAGGCTACAACAGTTAAAACCACATACATGTACCAGTACATTTTAAAAAGACAGGATTAGAACATTAAGGTTTTAACAAAAAGTAATTTTTTTAACTTGGTCTTTAAAAGAAATATGTTGGTGCCAATTAGATCTCCAAGAGAGGATGTTCCATAAATAGGATGCCCAAACCAAGAATGCCCTCTTTCACATCCACAGGTGATGTTATCACTCCTACTAGTGGGACATGTAGGAGGGCTCCTCCTGCAGATTTCAGTTCTTGGACAGCTATATAGCAACAGCTATAGAATTTACATTTCTATATCACTTATCAGTGAACTCAATACTCACTAAGCAGTTTACAATCTGTAAGCCAATTGCTTCCAACAAGCTGGGTACTCATTTTACCAACCTACAAAAGGATGGAAGGCTGAGTCAACCTTGAAGCCCTGGGTTTGAATTCACAACCTTGTGGCTACAGTATCAGCATTAAACCACTGTGCCTCCAGAGCTCCTAACATAGGGAGTTGCTTGTTGAAGTATCAAGGTCCCAAGCCATTTAGGGATTTGAATGTCACCACCAGCACCTTGAATTCAGACAGGAAGAAACTGGCAACTAGTTCAGGTCCTTTAATACCAGTAGAATACTCTGTGTATATCAGGGGTAGGCAACCTAAGGCCCAGGGGCCGGATGCGGCCCCTCGAGGCCTTTGGACCAGCCCCAGGCTGGTCCTGCTGCCATCACTGCTGCCGCCGCCCACCACCACCCCCCCGCCGCCCGCCATGATGATATTGATTATTGTTGTTGTTCTTGGGGGTTTTCTTGGCAAAATCTCCACAGGGGTTTTGCCATGGCTTTTCTGGGGCTGAGACATTGTGCATGCATATTTTTTTATTTTTTTTTAAATATTTTATTTATTTATTTATTTATTTATTTATTTATTTTTGGTGCTTCGCCCCCCCCCCAATTGTCTGAGGGACAGCAACCCGGCCCCCGGCTCAAAAAGGTTGCCTACCCCTGGTGTATATGATACTCCTGTCAATAATCTTACTGCTGCACTAGCTTTAGTTGCTGAGTCATTTTCAAGGACAGCTTGACATGGTGTGCATTAAAGTAGTCTCAATGGGAAGTTACCAGTGCATGGACTACTGTGGCTAAACTATCTCTGTCCAAGGAAACCCATATCTGGTGCAATAGATGAGCTGACAGCAAGCACTTCAAGCCACAGAGTCCACTTGGACCTGCAGAGACAGAGATCGATCTGGAAGTACCCCCTGCTATGCACCTGTTCCTTCAAGGAGAGTGAAACCCCATCCATGTGTGTGTGCATAGATACACTGAAGCATCTATGAGCTCCAGACAAATCTGCACTGTCCTATCTGAAAATCTGATCCTGATCATACATACTTTTTGAGCATACTATGAGAAATAATAGGGTGGCAGGAATATATTAACCTGACAAGTTCTCGGTTTACCTGCCAGTCAAGATAAGACTACATTAAGAAACAATATGTTCTGTTAGCACTTACTGGAAAGAAAATTCTGAGAAGGAGGGCCACATTCCCAGTGCGCTTCCTGTAGTAGTTTAAGGCGATCCTCTACAGATATCTGTGTGTACAAAGCAAAAAAACATTAAAAACCATTTGAGATGTTCACATAGATCAACTGGTCTAACAGCCAGTATTACAAACAATGCTTTATAATCAGTTAGCAAATAGACATTAGACATATTGCAGATTACTCTGTCCATTTACATCTGCCCTCTTGTTTTTAATGTTTATGTACAAGTGCCTAATGATCTTTCTGTAAGCAATGCAAATCAATAACAAATAAGGTTTTCACAGTGACTAATACTGCCCATTGAAATGTGAATTTCTCCCTCTTGTGTTTCCTTGTCTAAATGTCTGCAGTCAGCATGCCTCATTTTGGTTCAATTGATCTTGCAGCTGCCTTTACAAGGAACCACTTTGGAGCATGCTGTTTTGCTGGTTGACAGGATGGGCAGACATCCTCCTGGTTTACTAATTAAACTGCTCTTGCATATCCAGCAGGAGCCAGGCTGCTTAGTCAAATCTCTGTAAGGCATAAAAATCTCTGTAAGGCATTCCAGATACAAAATTACAATGCAAGAAACACAGAGATGCTTCAGAAATGTTAGTAAGTTCACCTCAAAGGACACACTGTTTCTCAGCAGAGTACAACTAAACTCTGCAGGTTGCAGCTTTCAAAAATAAAGGAGCATTTTCCCTGCTTTCACACATTTTGCATTTCCATTTTTTCTCTTTTGAGGTTGAAATGTGGCCTTGAGATAGAAAAGTGAATGGATAGAATTAGGCTGAGATGTACACAAAGCCTTTGGCAAGAATCTGAAGACAGAATAATTATATAAAACTATAATTTGGTTCAATGAATTCCTACTAAAAATTCCTCAGGATCATCTGCAAATCATTCAAGAGAAGAACTGGGGCTTCTGAAATATTTTTGAAGTAGCAGAAAGAAATCCATTTAACTCCACACAAACTTCAAAATTAATGAAAGAGAGACCATTCCAGGTCATACTAGGCCCTATCATGCCTTCTAACATTGCAAAGATGAAATAATACTACTTTTCCACAACTGTGATGAGCATCCCCACAATGCCCTGGAGTATGGCAATTAGGATGGTAGTAATGCCTTTAAAGTGACATGCAAATTTATGGTGTTATATTGTTGTTGTTGTTGTCGTCTTCAAACTATCATTGTCAACATCCATAAATGCCCTAAGTATGGCCTGGGTATGCCCCTAATTGCATTTATATTTATTTGCACTTATATCCCATTTTTCTCTCAAAATAGCATCCAAAGTGGCTTACAATAGTTTTTATTTTAAAAAGAACAATTAAAACACTGATTACAAAAGTTAAAACAGAATTAAATCAGTATTGTTAAAAATATGATCAAAACACTTAAAACATATTTACAACATAGTTTCACTAACAGTTTTTTAAGTACATTATACCACATTACCCAGATACTATACAGTTAAAATTCAGAAGGTCTCCATAAATAAAAATGTCTTCACATGCCCATGGAAAGACAGGAAAGAGGGGACCAATCATACCTCCCACGGAAGGGAGTTCCACAGCATGGGAGCAGCCCTGGAGAAGGCTTTCATATGAGTCTTAGGGCCTCGGCAGACGGAGGCCCTGGAGCCGCCACCGGACGGAGCGCCGGCGGAGCGGAGCCTCCGCACCGCGGCGCACCGTCGCCGCATCTAAAAGGAGCACCAAATTGGCGCTCCTTTTAGATCTAAGGGAAAGTGCGCCCCAAAAGCGGCGGGCGCACTTTCCCCGGCTCAAACGGCGCAGCGCATGTGGGCGCTGCGCCGTGAGGTCATCCCCGGTGCGCCGGCCGTGCGGACGGCCGGCGCTTCTGGGGGCGACCTCGGGGAGAGGAAGGGGCGCCGCTCGTGCGGCTGCCCCTCCTCTTCCCTGCCCGGAAGACGACTTTATTAGTCGTCTGCCGAGGCAGTTAGTCAACTGTGCCTGTGAGGATGGTGGGACTGTGAGAAAGCCCTCCCCTGCAGATCTTAATGTGCACCCTAACTTATATAAGGAGATATAGTCTTTCAGATAGTCTAGGCCCAAGAAACGGTGGGTTTTAAAAGTCAAAACCAGCACTTTGAATTCTGCCTGGAAACAGACTGATAGCTAATGCAGCTGTTTCCATGGGGGGTGGGGGGGCACATGGTCCCTGTACTCAGCCCTGGATAACAGCCTGGCAGCAGCATTTTAGATCCACTGGTGTTTCCAGTTTCCAAAGGGCTCGGTTCTGTCTCCCATTCTTTTAATATTTATATGAAACCACTGGGCGTGGTCATCCTAAATTCAGAGATTAGTGTTATCAGTACACTGATGACACACAACTCTATGGAATTTATTACACGGGAGGCAAAGCGCCCAAATCCCATGGATAAACGGGGTTTAAATCCAGGAATATACCACAAAAGCAGGATTGTTTTCAGACAGGTCAGGCTAAGTGAGCATTAACGCAACATTAACCCATGCAGAAAGTGGGCAAAATCATGCTGCTTTGTACTTTCAGGATTTTCCTGAAAGTAAAAAGCAGTGTGATTTTGTGACTTTCTGCATGGTTTAATATCATGTTAATGCTCAATTAGCCTGACATTGTCTGAAAACAATTCTGCTTTTGCAGGATATTCCTGGATTTAAATTATCCATGGATTTGGGCGTTTCCCTCCTATGTGATAAACTCCTATCTCTCCTTTCCATCTGATCCCAAGGAAGCTGTTTCTGTTCTAAACCAGTGTTTGATATCAGAAATGGGCTGGATGAGGAGGAACAGATGGAAACTTAATCCAAACAAGACAGAGGTAGCCCAGATCAGTAGGTAGGCAGATCAGAGAACAGAGATTCAACCTGTGGTGGATGGGGTTATACTCTCCCTGAAATCCTAGGTTCGCAGATTGGGTTGTACTTCTGGACTCAGATCTTAGCTTGGATGCTTAGGTCTCAGTATTGGTCAGAAGTGCGTTTGCACAGTTAAAACACAGTGTGTCCCGTAGACTGCATTACAGTAGTCCAAAGAGGACGTAATCAAGACAAGTGTCACTAGACAGATCAAGGAACAGGCACAGCTGCATTTTCCTTTTCTCTTAATAAACTTTTTACAGCTAGTAATTTTTAAACTAAGAAAGAATTGGCACCTGAACTTTATTATGATTATGATTTGCTAATCATTTATTTTCCACCTTTCCCACAATAATGGAACTCAAGGCAGCTTGCAACATATCTAACAATGATTTAGATTAAAAGCTATACAAAAACTTCAATAAAAGTATAAATACATTATTTAAAAGACAGTTAAACAATTTATTAAATTAAAAACATTAGATCTCATCAAAATACTATATACACACTATAAAGCACAAACACAATCAAAAGCACATCCCAGCTATTTTCTAAAAGCCTGACAACATAATGTTTAAACCTGCTGGCAGGAGAACAAGAAAGATGGAGCAATCCTACGCTCCTTAGGGAGGGAATTTTACAGTCTGGGAGCAACCACCAAGAAGGCTCTCTCCCTTTTCCTCATAAAACAAGCCTATGAAGGAGGTAGGACAGAGAGATGGGCCTCTCCAGAATTCTTAAGAGTTCCAATGGGCTCATAAAAGGGGATATAGTCCTTCAAATAGCCTGGACCCAAGCCATACACTGCTTCCTAGGTCATCACTAGCACCTTGTTTTATCACTTTTCTTTTCCCTTCCTCTTCTCTCTCTCTCTCTTTCAGTCACACATTTTTTTGTTTTTAACTATGAGGGCACATAATACCTGATGCTGATACAGCTATATGTAAGCTTATCTGGAAAGCTTTCCAAGTGAAAAGCAGGGTATGAAAAATCTAAGAGAATAAATAAAGCAATGAAGGATTGATTCATATTGCAAGAGAAAAGCAGCAAATAAGCATATTGGCTAATCTGTTGAAGAGAACAGGATACCTCTAAAAGTTTCCAGCGCATATTGAGATCATCAAGTTGCCGTGATATCTTTAAGGATGGGTGGAGATCAAGTGGAGAGAGCTGGCTGGATAAATCATTGACAGCTTTAACTTTCAAGCTGATTGGTGCAATTTCTTCTCTAAATGCCTAGAACAGTAAATATACATCTGCTTCAGTAAATCATCTTAATAAGCAGAATCACAAGCTGTATGCAGCACATGCAAGCACACTCATTCATTCTCTCCCCATGAAAATTCCTATCCAGTGACCACACCACACCATAGCAGTTTACAGTCACCTCTCCACTTTAACGGACTTGAAGTCCACAGTCTTGATTATTCATGGAGGAGTGATCCCCATTGGTTAAAATGGTGCACATGCATGTAGCGCACGCACAGAGCCACGCACAGGAGCGTGCAGCCATTCAAGCCAATGGGGCTTGAATATCTATGATTTTTCATTTTCCCGGGGGGGGGGGAGGGGAACAGATCCCCTGCAAAAAAAGGAGGGGGCGACTGTACCAGTTACAGGAAATCCTTTCAAAATAATAAGAAAATAAGAATAAGAATAAGAATGTGAAAATTTGCTACTAAGATTGATTAGAACTATGTAAAATTTATGATTTCAAGGAAATTTATAAGGATTTAATTTTTGGTAATTTTATTCTTAAAGCAAAAAGTAATTTTTGCAATTTTGAAGTTTTCTTCCTGTTTCAAGAAGGGCTTTCAAAACTTTACAATTTTTAAAAACTATTTACAGTTCAGGTCTAATTCTACACAAAAGTTGCATGCTTTTTTGGATCAAAGAAAATCATGTGAGAATTTTGCAACTGTTGCATTTTCTGCACAGGGAACAGCATTCACTGTGCTAAAAATAATGCAGAAAAATAATACAAAAATGTATTTGGCACAGTATAAATCTTGAATTGATTAGATGCTTGTCAGTCCAGGATTCTCCTCATGAGAGTTCTCTGGCACTCAACTGACATGCTTTTGATAATTTAAAAATATCTTCAAATATTTTTTTCCACACCAAGAAACTATCACCAAACAAATAATGCAATGTGGGGGGTGGAAGGGTAGAGTGGGGGAATAAGGCAATTGTACTTGAAGTGTTGTTAATATTCACTACGTGTCAAAACTCATTGCATTTCAATTCATCCAGCACCCTTTCTCAGTTGCTACACTACTTTGTTCAGTAAATTACAAAATTTAGGAAGAAGTTTGCTCATTAGCCAAATGTCCACCAAACCACTAGAATTTTCCTACTTCTAATCATTGAATCACTGATTGCTAAGTCTCAACATTCAATTTAGCTTTGAGGTTGACCAATATAATCCTCAACAAATGCTCCACTTTTCATATGTTAAATAATATAATAAGCTTATCTTTACTTTATACAAATGTCATTAAGATACACCAAACTGCCTCTTAAATACAGAAAGAAAGAGGCATTCCCAGTGGTTTTCATAGCATTCTCGTATATGAACAGATTATGAACAACTATGATTTTGCACATTAGTTAGCACTGTTAACATTTAAAATCCATAGAGGCTTTAGTTCAACACTCATTATATTCAAAAGGAGATTTGTGCTTACTGTTATTTTATCAATGTGATCCTGGAATGAATCAGTCAATGCCTCGCCAATAGGTTTCCAAGCATTCCGCACATTCTCTGAATCTCTCAAGTCAGCATCTAGGTCATCCATAGAACACTGCAAATCCTTTAACTTTTCTAGTGCTTTTTCGACTTGCTTCTGCCAACTGTTGGCACAGGAACTGAGGTTTTCCCACTTCTCTTTCACTTCCGCAGACTGCTTACGCATTGCTTTGGCAATCTTCTGTGCTTTTTCTTCAGGGGTCAACTCTGTAATGAAAAACATTTAATTGCATTTTTGAAAGAATAAGGATTCATGTGGAATTGAAAAGATGCATTACTCTTCCCATGCTCCTTTTAACAATATACATGCTGCCAGTTCTTATTAAACTGTGGTCTGAAATTCCCTTCCTCTGCTACACAGTGTACATTGGGTTGACCCTCAATAGAATATTAAATTAATGAGGGAAGAGGCTGAAGGCCTTTTTAGGGAGAGTGTTCAAACAGGGACAAGTATCAGATTAAAATTCAACTGCTCCGCTATCCCAATGGATTTGGACTCAATATATAGCAAGATATATGGAAATATAGGGAAAGGGGAATATTTGAAGTCCTGACAAAGAGTGTCCTATGCTACCATAACAGTACTAACAAAAAAGATCTGTTAACTGAAGAAGCAGCTAATCTGCCACCACTCAGTAAACAAAAGCATTAACGGGGGAAAACACATTAAACAGAAAAAACATTAATACTACCTATCATATTAACTCCTAACAACAGCAGACAAATTAAAACTATTAATCCATGCATATTTAAGACTGCTCACCAGAAATATATAACACAAATACTAGAAATATTATTGAATGTTTTCTAGGCTCAGAATTTTTCAGGCTCAGTAATGCTTGCATTAAAAGAGTCAAGCCCAACAATTTTCTGCTTTGGCTTAGAAGGAGATGAGGGGGAGGGGATTCTTGATTTAAAGAATGATCTATGGAGAAAAAACCTGGAGATTGAGGCTAAAACCCAAATAAGTAGGGAACTCCACAAACACACACACACTCACACACAAACCCAGGATAGGCTAGTCACTTGTCCTGAGTGGAGCTTGGAAATGTCACTTTTTGAACCTCAGTTCTCAAGATTCCCTCAGTCAGACTGCCCAATGGTCATTTTATCCAGAAGAATTCTCTAGGATCTGCAATCCCCAAAAGTAACATTTCCAAGCTCTGGTCCTGAATCCAAGGGCCACCTCTTCATAGGTAAGATGAAGAAGAAAATCTTTACAACGGGACTGCTTTGAAGAGCTGCCCTTGTGTGATTGTGAAATAGGCTACAAGCCAAAAATCTTACCTCAGTAGAACAGCAGGTTTGGGGGAAATACAACAAAATAAAAAATCAACAAAACAGAGATAACTTTATTGAGTCAACTAAAAATGCACAAAATACATCATGCAAGCTTTCAAAGCTCCACTGGCTTCTTCATTCGGCAAAGGTGTTAAAAATCATACAGGAGAAGAAAAAAATGATGTTATTAGAGTCATTGGTTTACACTGTTAGTTCTGTGGTCAGTTAAAATGGTCTGGATGGATACCAATGCAGGCAGAGGTCGCTCCCCATTTTTTGGCCATGTGGGACTGGGAGACAAAGAACAGTACAATCCAGGTGATCAAATTTCTACTCCCTTAACAGCAGAAAAGTAAAGTTTCCCAGATTTTATGAGGGGGCTCTCCTTAGCAGTAGCTTTTTCAAGGGATAGCACTTGAAAGCAGACGGTATCTTGCAGACTGAGGGTCAGCTCTGAAGGGTGAGCCTATGTCTGAAACACCATTGAGCTCAGAAAATCAAAATAAAGTAAGCAACTTAAAAAAAAACACATCTCAATCAATTTCCACATTTATCCAACACAGAAAGGAAGCAAGCTTTTCTATCCAAGGTAGGTTTTTCTATCACCAATTAATATGGCCTTTCTGAATCTTGTGAGGGAAGAGACACTGAAATTATGCACTGGCTCATAATGATAATGTGTATTATTATATAATATAATATAATATAATATAATATAATATAATATAATATAATATAATATTAATGATAATTATGTTCGGGGGTCCTCCAACAGCATCCCAAGGTATCTAAATATCTAAAACCACATAAGACTTTCATTTCATTTTGTATGTATTTTTTTCAATTTGAAAATGTGAAATATAACCATAATTTTATGTTGTAATGTTTTAAAGCAAATTCTGATTGTCTGGGGCCAGTTTTTTCCACTTTCAGGGCCACTGAAAGGCACATCAGGGCATCCTAATTTAATAATAATAATAATAATAATAATAATAATAATAATAATAATAATAATAATAATAATAATTTTTGTTGTTGTTAACTGCCCTTGAGTCGATCTCGACCCATTGAGACCTTATGGATGAGACATCTCCAAGACTTCTGTCCTCCACTGTTCTGCTTAATTCCTGCAACCCCTTAATACCCATGATCTCCTTAATAGAGTCCATCCATCTGGCATATGGCCTTCCTCTTTTCCTACTTCCCTCCACCTTCCCCAGCATTACTGTCTTTTCCAAAGGGTCCTCCCTTCTCATGATGTGTCCAAAGTATGACATCCTCAATTTGATCATCTTGGCTTCCGAGGAGGTTTCCAGCTTGATCTACTCTAGGACACTTTTTTTTCTTTTTGGCTGCCCACAGGATCCTCAACACTCTTCTCCAGCACCACAACTCAAAGTAGTTGATTTTCTTCCTATCATCTTTCTTAACTGTCCAGTTCTCACATCCATCCATAGTAATAGAGAATACAATGGCTTGTATGATTCTAACTTTTGTGCTGAGTTGTGTATCTTTGCATTTTAGAATCTTTTCTAGTTCACAGTCACTCTCCTCATTCTTAATCTTTTTCTGATTTCCTGACTGCAGTCCCCATTTCTATCAATGTTTGATCCCAGGTATGAGAATTCTTTTACTATTTCTATTTCTTCATTGTTTAGGTTGAACTTGTGAAGGTCCTTGGTGGTCATTATTTTTGTTTATGTTTAACATTAAGCCTGCCTTAGCACTTTAGCACTTTCTTCTTTGATCTTCCTTAGTAGGTATTCCAGATCCAGATCCAGAATGTCAGATATGTGGCACTCCCATGTCTTTAAGGGCATTCCATAGTCCTTCATGATCTATGCCAGGGATAGGCAACCTTTCCCCTTTAAGGGCCGAGGGACTTCATCTCCCAGAATCCCAGGAGCTATTGGGCAACGTGGGACTATTGGCCAACATGGCTGAGGCTTCTGGGAGCTAAGTCCCTCGGCCCTTAAAGGGGAAAGGTTGCCTACCCTTGATCTATGCAGTCAAAGGTTTTGCTGTAGTCTATATAGCACATGCTAATTTTCTTTTGGAATTCCCTGGTGCGCTCCATTAGCCATCGTATGTTTCCAGTGTGGTCCCTAGTGCCTCTTCCTTTCCGGAACCTTGCTTGGACTTCTCTCCATGTATGGTTGGAGTCTATGTTGCAGAATTTTGAGCATAATTTTGCTTGCATGGAAGATCAGTGGTATGGTCCTATAGTCACTGCAGTCTCTTGTGTCTCCCTTTTTGTGGGTGGAGATGTATATTGATTGCTTCCAATCTGTTGGCCATCATTTTGTTTTCCAAATCTGTTGACATATGTTGGTTAGCATTAAAGTTAACTCTGTCAATGTGAATTGCAGCAGTTCAATTGGAATAACATCTGTTCCTGGTTATTTATTTTTCGCTATTTCTTTTATTGCAGTTTCCACCTAGTTTTTTAGAACTGGGGTTCATCTTCATATGGCTCTTTGTTCCATGTGTCCTTCATTTTGTCATCTCTTTTGTATAATTCTTCTGTGTATTGTATCCAACATCTTTTTATTCCTTCCTGGTCTGGAATTATGTTATTTTTATTGTCATAGAGCATCCCAGTCCTTCATTTGATTTTTCCTTTGATTTCCTGGATCTTGTGAAATAGGTATTTTGTTCTTCCCTTTTTGTTGTTGTCTTCTATTTCTCTGCATCGGTCATTGTAGTAATTTTCTTTATCGTTGTACAATTCCTATCTCCCTCTTGTTTTTCTTCTCTTCTTTTCTTTATTGCTTGTAATTTTTTGAATGTCATCCATGTTTTTCTTTCTTTCTTTCTTTCTTTCTTTCTTTCTTTCTTTCTTTTTTACTGAATGTGTCTGTCTGCATTCTTCTTTTATTATGTCCCTGGCTTCAAACCATAGTTCCTCTGGTTCTCGGTCTATGCTTAGTAATGCAAATCTGTTTCTTACGTTGTCAGTAAATTCTGTTGAGATATTATTTAGATCATATTTTGGTATAATCACTGGTTTTGTTTTCTTCTTGAGTCTTACTCATATTTTTGATGTGAGTAGTTCGTGATTTGTGCCACAGTCAGCGGCTGGTCTAGTCTTGGCCATCAGTATAGAGTTCCACCAGCTTTTACTTCCAATTGTATAATTTATTTGATTTTTGTGTTGACCATCTAGTGATGTCCATGTGTTGTAGCCTTCTTTCTGGTTGTATGAAAAAAGTGTTTGCAATGAATAGGTTGTTGGCTTCACAAAAATCAATCAGATGCTCACCTGCTTCATTTCTTTTGCCTAACCAAATCTGCCTACTGTTTTTGATTCTTCTTTGCTTCCAACTTTTGCATTCCAATCTCCAGTGATCAGCTTGAGATCCTGTGTTGGTGTGATGCCAATTTTTCCCTGTACTCTTTCATAGAATCTATCAATTTCTTCCTGTTCTGCCTCTG
>CM034701.1:309594018-309609212 GCA_020142125.1 Phrynosoma platyrhinos | reverse complement strand
TTTCTGCGACCGCTCCCAGGCTATGGAACGGCCTGCTGGAGGAGATCCGTCATATCACCACTCTTGCTGCCTTTAAAAAGGCAGTAAAGACGGATCTTTTCCGGCAGGGCTTCCCGGAACAACTTCCCAGCTAGTTGGAGGCGATCTTTTATTCATCCCCTGGCCGCCATGGCATGTTCACCCTATATTGTTTTTATTGTATGATTTCTGCTGTTGATTTTAATTTCATCGTAGTTTAATTCTGTTTTAATGGGTGGGAGGGTTAGGGTGTGGGATGGGTGTTTTAACTGTTTCTTTTTAAATTGTACGCCGCCTCAATTGCCGAGCAGAGGGGTGGGATATAAATAAAAAAATAATAATTATTATTATTATTATTAACCTCACATTTCATATTTATTTAAAGATAAAAGAAATATTGTTGGTTTGGATACTTGAATGGCCCCAATTAGTATCAGTTAAGGAAACCTTGGATGTCAAATCTGGATTGCAAAAAATGTTTCAGTTGTAGATATTGCCATATAGTTGACAGAGGTAGTTTAAACTACTCTTGCAAAACTGAAAAAGGGAGAAACTCATATTTAAAATAACAATCTGATTTGAAGTAACAATCCCATTGTCAGCCCATACCTTCCAGAAAAATGGTTCCTTACCAATTTTCAAATCTAGATATCCTACTAAAATCAATCTGGCATGAACATATGGGTCAAATTGCAATTGATGAGTCAGTATTTGCCACACAGTTCTAATCGATGAAATTGTGGCCCAAACACCACAACTGAACGAGAGACCTTTCAGACTTATGTTCCTGAGGACTTCCCAATTAGTATGGACCAAAAACTCTCTTGACACAAGATCTCTGAAATCCCTGAACTGGAAGGCCACTGAAGCAAGACTATAGAAACACTAACTTGAGAAACCAGATCCAGGAGGATGCTGGGACAGACACTTCCAATGCCTGTACAATTCATGAAGGTAGTACATAAACACAGAACTGTTCCTCACATGCTGAGGTAATAGAGTGCTAGGATCAAGCTGAAGAGCTGTCCCTTTAAAATACTATAGTAATCAACAAGGGGCAGTTTAAGGTACTATAGTAACCAACAAAAGGTGGCACTTGAAAGGAGTAGTTACTGGTATATTCTGGGACTGTAAATGACTCAAGAAAGAGTTCATGTAGTAAGCCGTCTGCTCCCTGAGCTCTCTCCATGGTACTAAAATACCTCCTGTTAACCATTGTATCTTCTGCATTTCAATTAAAACCTGTCTGCTTGTTTCTCCTTTGTTTTCTTCTGTTTGAGAATGCTTGTTAAACTTGCATACTTTAGAATTGTCTATAGGTTCTCTGTTAGGACAGGATACCTACAAACTATAGCAATAACTCCAGCTTGTGTCTTCAGGTCATTACCAACTTATGGCAACCCCTATCATGGGTTTTTCTAAACAACATTTGTTCAGAGAGGTTTGCCATTGCCTTCCTCTGAGGCTGAGAGAATGTGACATGCCCATGGTCACCAAGTGGGTTTACATAGATGAGCAGGGATTTGAACTCAGGTCTCCAAAGACATTGACCAATGCTCAAACCACTACAGCATGCTGGCTCACATACGTGACTACACTGAATTAATGCTTCTGGTACAACACCCAATGATCCCTTCACTTCTGATACAAATTTCCAAGTATACACTGGTGATATTTTTATTAGACCAACCATAAGGTAGAAAATACACACACTACACTATGCCTACAGGATTTCATTACTCCAAATACATCACCTTCCCCACCAGTCTGCAAAATTCTTTTAACCTCTTTGTCTGATGAAGAAGCCATGGAGCTCTGAAAGCTAGAGTAATGTGCTGATTTTCTGGATGGCCTAATAAAGGTATCTCCAATGTGCATTTGGTTTAAGGGGCAACTCAACTATTCTCACATTTTACTCTTGATGAAACTCCTGTTGATTGTTGTGAACTATGTGATAAGACACCCAAATGATCAGCCTTTTGTTTGACAAGTCATTGCCCTTCCAACATTGCCTTTTCTGGGTCAATTCTTTGGATTATTTCTTATCATCCCGGTTGCTGCCCGCAAGCAGATCTACATATTCTTGTTCTTCAGTGTTGATGTTTTGGCAGGGGATGTAGTAATTGAATTTCCAAGGATTCCTCAGTCATAGGTGAAACTACACTTTCCAGGAAGAAATGAAAAGGTACATACATGCAGCACCATCGTATCAGAACAGGAAGATAATTCTTAAAAACAGAATAGTGCTATTTTTCTCAAGAAGACATCAAGAGTGCATGAAAATAATAAGTTGATTCAACATCTACCTGAAGATAATTCATTCATGTCTAAAACAAATTCAGCCATATTTCTGCAAATGTAAGCTACCCAAATCACACATTTTTTTACATTTTATTTACCTTCTTTTGTCACAATTCCCTTCACTGTGTTTCCTGCCTTTTATATCAGAGGCATCTGGAGAGGTATTTAAAAAAAAAAGATCTGTACGGTGCTTAGTATATTTTATTGTAAAGAAATGCATAAATTAATCACTAACAACTTCACAGGGTGAATGGAACACAAAGGCAAGGGTACAGGGTCTAACTTTCATATAAAAAAGTTTTAGTCTATATGTACACTTCACAATATTCCCTACTCACCTCAAGATGCATGCACATATACAAAATACTTTGTGCTACTATATACTAATTGAAGTGTACAAAGAGAAGAAGACACAATGAAAGATGTAAATTTAGCACAGAGTGCATAAAACGGTTTACTTTTTACCACAAACAAAGAAAAGATTTGAAGTGAAAACAAAACTGAATATCCACCAATTCTAAAATTTATTCAAACTTTCTCCAAGTTAAACCACAAACATATGGACAGGAACATGGAGACACCTAACATATAGAACAGAGGCAGCATACTATAGTGATTTCAGTGTTGGACTAGGACTCTGGGAGATCAAGATTCAAACCCTTGCTTGGCCACTGAAACCCATTGGGTGACCTTGGGCAAGTCATATTCTTTTAGCATCAGGAAGGCACAATTCTTACCTAGAAATCCCAATGATAGGGTCTGATAGGCCTTAGGATCATCTTATGTTAGAAATGATCCCAGCCAAAATCCACAAAACAGTGATACCTTTAATTGGCCAACCAAAATGCAAAAAAATACATGTTGCACACTTCTGAAGTTCCACTGGCTTCTTCATCAGTCAGTGGAGCTTCGAAAGCTTGCATCATTTAATTTGTGCATTTTGGTTCACCGATTAAAGGTATCACTGTTTTGTGGATTTTGAATGTTATTGTACTTTGCTATATAGCCAACATGGCTACCGCTGAATATGTCAGAAATGTGCTGATGCATGCAGCAACAACAAACAAAATATGCAATAATAATGGAGATTGACAGAGGAAATCCTAGCCCAAAAATAATCAAGACATTTACAGTCTAGTAATATAACTCCCATAACAACAAAAATGGGAGAAAAACCAACAAAACCAGCAGGGCAACTAAGCTGATCTAATTAGTACCATGAGAGATTTATAAGGTCAGCCAAATGTTATAAAAGTGGTATATAAAGAGACTGAGCCTTCAAATTATCCAGAATCCTTCATCAGGAATGAAGGTATAAAATTAGGGGAGAGAGGCAAAATGAAAAGTGCAAAAATATGGCCCAACGTATTGGCCATTTTCTGTTTCTGTAGCTACAAGACGGAGACCACAGGATCAGTGAAGATAAGAAGAGTTAGTTGAAAGTATCCATTTTCAGCTTGCTGGAATGCACAGTTATTAAGTTTCTTTCCATTCCCACAGACACTAGAAGGTTGACTGAGGAGTTTATCACATGGAAGGGAAGTGCCCAAATCCCATGGATAAATGGGGATTAAATCCAGGAATATCCTGCAAGAGTGGGATTGTTTTCAGATGACGTCCCCGACGTCACCATTATCCCAGAATTAACCCATTAATTAAAGTGTGCAATTTAGCCACTTTTTATTTTCAGGAAAATTCCGAAAATAAAAAGTGGTGCATTTTGGCCACTTTATTCATGGGCTAATTCCGGGATAATGATGACGTCAGGGGACGCCGTCTGAAAACAATCCTACTCTTGCAGGATATATCCAGATTTAATCCCAGTTTATCCAGTTTATCCATGGGATTTGGGCGCTTTGCCTCCCATGTGATAAACTCCTGAGACTCAGACAACTGCTCCCTGCCTTTGTATAAAGAAAGGAAAAAAAGCTCTCAGTCTCACCTGAGAAACCTGCTTAATTCTGGTTAGGGAGCAAACTCTCTGACCTGCATTTGAAGCAAAACCAACAAGAAAACCTCTTCCAGGTAGCTTTCCAAAGACATATCAAAACTATTTTAACTCTTGACCTTTTTGTTTGCAAGTGTAAACATAAAATCTGGCACATACTCTTTCATTGGAGGCTAAAGGATCACTCCATGCACAAAAGCTGTAACCACATGGAGCTGCTTTTTCCCCAGACAGATATAATCAGGAGACTCTCCATTTGGTCACTGCTAACAGGGACATGCTGTCATTGATAAAGCACCCTGGGCTCTGTAGGGCAGGCTAGACAGCTTGCAGCATTCTGAATCCAATACTTTAGTTATAATTCTTGCTATAAATCAACTCTAATTTCACCTCTGTGTCAAATTCCCCTGCTTCCAGCTTCCAATGTAAGAAGGAAGAGCATATTAAATGGCTGCTTTTGTACTCCAAGTTGGGCAGTTTAAAAAAAACAGTAAAGGAAAGTGTAAGGGCTTTATAAATAACACAAGGACTCTTCATGATGAAAGGACAGTCCACTTTCCTAGTCTCAATAGACAAAAGTGACTTTCCCTCCAGCTCCTATATTACAGACACCTTTAACTGTAGACAAATGAAGGACACCAGTCTTGAGAAACAGAATGAGAAGAGACCCGTGCAGAAGAGGAACACACAAATGGCTGCATTGAGCCAACTCTGTATTACAGTAGATAGCAGATATGCACATGCAAAGCTATCAAATCTAAGAATATCATACACACAAAAAGGAATGCCTAGGATTTTATCCACTATGAATATACTGCATTACAGACCAATTAAGAAGAAAGAAAAAATCATGTATATTTTTATTTATTAAAAAACATAATAGCTCAATAGAATAACAGCTCAATATACTTCAGTGTCACATCTGATTATTTTTAAAAATGTGTATTCTATTAAAAATGATTGCCACGGCAAAAGGCGGGGAATATAAATAAATAAATAAATAAATAAAGCAAGGCCATGAAATAACACACAAGAACCATGACAGAATCCCACCAGCATAGCCCACAGCATCACTATAGCATGCTATATTTGATACAACTCCACAAATAGAAGCAGATGCCCTTGTTGGTTATAAGGGCCAACTCTTCAAGATACCTAAAGATACCAAAACAGAAGTCTCTGATTAACTTTAATTCCTTTTTCATACTAGGATTAGAGGGAGGTAGAATAGTCCTTCCTGGACTTCAAATAGTTCAGAGGGCAGGGCAATTTTCCCCACAATCCCTAGGGGGTATGGAAATGTTTTTAATAATAAAGTTTAATTAAAAAAACATTTCAAAGAAGTGGGGGTATTCCTCAGAGGCCCTGCACATGGAACTAATCAATGTGGGTGGTGTGGAGACAGTGTTACAAGGAAAATGTCCAATGTGAGTTGATACACAAGTGACCAGACATGAAAGGGTCACTGGCAGCCATAATGACACAGCACTTTCCACCAGGTGCTGTATCATAGGAAGTGACATTGGGTGATGGTCACAAGGTGCTGTAAAGCACCGAAATGGCTGCAAAACTGCCAAGTCACACAGGATGAGTGACAGGTGTCCAGAGGAAGAGGCAGGGCCAGAAGGCCACATGGAGCCCTGGGTATATAAGGGAGTTGCTTCTGGACACATGTATTGGTTGATAGAGTGGGTTGATGGATGGTTGGAGTTGTTGCTGTATATAGCCTTGAGGAACCAAAATTAAAGCCTCATCTGAGAGATGTCTGTCTGTAGAGTCTCTTTACTCTTTCTGGAAGGGGAGAGGTGCTCCTTCAGCTCACAAGCTACTACCTGCGTCTGAGAAGGTGGTGACACTGGTGCTGCACGTTGACATGGATCATCACACGCTGCATAAAGCAAAAGCAAAGCAGCTTCATTTATATACTGCTTCGTATTGGTATATAAGTGCTAACAGGTGGGGCATTTGGAACAGAGCCTCAGGTACCAGTCTTAGTACATAAGCTGAGGTTGTGGAATATAAGGGTAGTCCTTTTGATACTTTGGTACCTCTTCAACCATTTTGCTCAAGGATTTCAGATTTGTACCTGCTGGCAAAATTATCTGAATATGGACAGTATTTACCTCCACACCACACATACACATACACATACACAAGAACAGGTTCATAATAATCCTATTTCCTATTCTGATTCTCTCCATATTCTGTCACTCATCCTAAAATGGATATTATCCTAAATCCAGTGTGGACTTTTCTTTAACCAAGAAGTAAATCAAAGACTGACTTTTTGGTTTGTTGTGGTGTACCTTCAAGTCAAGAATTGTTAAATTCCTTCCAGCAGGTCATTCTGTATGTTACTGAATACCAAAGTCAGGATTATCCATGCCATAGTATTTCCAATGTATACGTATGGGTGTGAAAGCTAGGCAGTTAAGAAAGATGACAGGGCAAAGATCAACTAATTAAAGATGTGGTAGTAAAGTTCTATACATGTCATGGGCTGCCAGAAAGACAAATAAATGGTTCTGACAGCAAATTATTGTCACTGTCATCATCGTCGTCATCATCTTTGCCATCACTGTGCCGCACCTTATATCAAAAGATCTCAGGGCAGTTTACAAATATTAAAACAAATTAAACAGCTTAAAAATAAATAATTTAAATAAGCTAAAAACATATTTAACATAAAAGCAGATTTGTACAACAGTATTTGGAATGAATTAAAGAGCCCTAAAGGCCTTGTTGAACAGCAAAGGTAAATTTTAATGCCAAAACAAAATGAGTGCATTAGAATATGGCCATTTTTACAACAAAACTACTCATGTATATGCTCACAAATGAGACCACTTTTGATTGTCTTGCCAAAGAGAGTAAAAGGTTAACTAGGTAAGGTTTCTCCTGGTCAAATCCTATAGCGAACATCTTTGCTGAAGTGCATTATCTGCTAGTATCAAGTCTGCTTAAGTTTCCTGATTAAACAATTGAAATACTGGGGGACGGGGACAGAACAAGTTCTATCTCTCCCAGCAGGTGTCCCAGCAGTTGGAAAACAATGCATTACAGACAGAAGATGACACTGATAGAAAATGATGCCTCTAAGGCAAGGGTGATTGACTTAACACTTCTGTAATGTATTTTCGTAAGTGGGTGCTTGTCTGAGCCATTTTCACCTGTGGCTAACTCAATATGTCTCAGGAAGTCCAGGTGCACATCTTTTGTTTGAAGAAATGTCTTTGTTTAAGAGTAATCCTGATGTCATCTCCATCTTTCCCTGGATGAGATGCTTTAAAAAGAATTCAAAATCCAGAACAAGTCATTCTGGATCTTGGGTCTACTGGAACAACAACTCAGCTGAAAATCACTGACTAAACTAGCTTAAATCACTCTTTCAATCACTTTTAGCTGGTCATCAGGGAGAAAATGCAGTTAGATTCAACTGCAATATATTATTAGTGCATGTCTCAGGGAGTGAAATTTTCCATCCTATTTAAAAGGAGAGGTGGTATCTAAACAGTCCTCCCTGGACCCTCTGGACGTAAACAACTATTAACCACATTCAGGGGTAGCTGTGATGTCCATTTAGCAAATTCAAACAAAAATCCATCAGTGATATCTTTATTGGCCAACCAAAATGCACAATATACATGCTGCAAGCTTTCGAAGCTCCATAGGCTTCTTAATCAGGCAAGATGTTACAAAGAGAAAAGCAATTGGAGATGTTAGTCAGATGCCTCCATGTTGTTTCAGTCTTTAGTTAAGATGGTATAGGGTGGGGAGGTTATCTTTTGTATGCAAGCTCCTCCTTCTTCTGGCCCTGTGGCTACAGGGAGATTTGCAAAGTCCAGGAAACGTAAAGTCCATTTGCATCTCAACAGGGACCCCTCTTTTGCGATCCAATATGTCTCCATTCCAGTGAGGCCACAGGCCAGAGAACTGAGGCCTGCGAAGACTCTAATGCATTTAACACCACATATAAATCAGTAACAGAGAAGTAGGAAACATGTTATTTTTAATAAATAAAAAGCTATCCTGGTGTAAATAAAGTAGAATTGACCTGTAGCTTTAAGATGATTGAGTGAACCTATTCTTTGTTTTAAAAAAATATACCATCAGTTTTGTTGCTTTGATACTGAACCTGCTTCAATTAGAGTGAATACGCAATGCAAGACAGAGAGAGGTCATTAAGAGCTGGGAAGGGAAATCTGCAGACAGCAGGGACAGAAGTAGTGCCAACACAGGAATTCTTTTGTAAACATATCATTAAAGTCACTGTACCTGAAAGCTGGCACACTAAGACTACAGCTTGCTAAACTTAATTACTTCTAGACTTTCAAAACCAAGGCATGCAACTACAAGAAAGTCTAACTTTTGGTAATAACTGTTAGTTCTAACCAAGTTACTAATTAAGGATTACACATACTATACTGGGAAAGTTAAGAACAAGCAAACAAACAACGGAACCTTTATGGGGATGGACTAAAGGAGGGAGAACACAAGAGAGGGGAAGGAAGAAAAACCAGGGATAAGTAGAAAAAGCAATCAAACAAATATGGGAGGTATAATATAGGGAGACAAACAGTTACTGGGCAGCAGCAGTAGTGGTGGATGTCACTGACGACTGAATTGTGACACCATAGCTAACATTGGTTGGCACAGCACACAGGCAGGTGTAGGTGGCTCTTCTTATGTAACTCTACCACCTAGTAAACCCTATGATGAGACACCCCAAGTGAGACACAGGCAGGAATCAGAGCATTAACAGAAAGGGAAGGAGGGAAAAATAAAGGGATATCACATTTGAATGATTAGCCAAGGGCACAAGAAAGATGACAAGACAAATAGCAGACACCCTTAGAAAGGGAAATAGCATCCAGAGCAGCATTACTCATAAGATAGGGACATGGAAAGTGAGGAGCATGAGTCAAGGGAAGCTAGACGTAGTAAAAATGGAAATGCAACGCATGAACATAGCAGTAATGGTGATGAGCGAGTTACAATGGACAGGAATGGGCCACTTTGAATCAGACAACTACACAGTGCTCTACTCAGGGAATAAAAAGGCAAGAAGAAATGGGGTGGCTTTCATACTAAGAAAAGATGTGGCAAAAGCATTCAGTGGATACAATGAAAATCAGACTGAATCTTTTCAATAAGGCTCCAATGGTAAACCTATGAATATCACCATAATTCAAGTATATGCACCAACCACAGAGGCAGAACAGGAAGAAATTGATAGATTCTATGAAGGAGTATAGGAAGAAATTGACAGCACACCAACACAAGATTTCAAGCTGATCATTTGAGATTGGAACGTGAAAGTTGGAAGCAAAGAATAAAAAACAGTAGGCAGATTTGGATTAGAAGATTTGGATTAAGCAAAAGATATAAAGCAGCTAAGCTTCTGATAGATTTTTGTGAAGCCAATAACCTATTCATTGCAAACACATTCTTCATACAGCCAGAAAGAAGGCTACACACATGGACATCACCAGGTGGTCAACACAACAATCAAATAGAGTATATAATTGGAAGCAAAAGATGTCAAAACTCTATACTGATGGCCAAGACTAGACCAGGAGCCAACTATGGCACAGATCATGAACTACTCATATCAAAAATAAGAATAAGACTCAAGAAGAAAACAAAACCAGTGATTATACCAAAATATGATCTAAATGATATCTCAACAGAATTTACTGACAACATAAGAAACAGATTTGCATTACTAAGTATAATAGACCAAGAACCAGAGAAACTATGGTCTGAAGCCAGAGACATAATAAAAGAAGAATGCAGACAGACACTTACAGTAAACAAAAAGAAAGAGAAAAAAGAACATGGGGGGGAACACTACAAGCAATAAAGAAAAGATGAGAAGAAAAACAAAAGGGAGATAGGAACAAACTAAGAATTATGAATGCAACAGTACAACAGCTTGTGCGGAAAGATAAAGATAATTACTACAATGACCAATGCAGAGAAATAGAACACAACAACAAAAAGAGAAGAACACGATATCTATTTCATCCATTACATCAAATCCTCTTCCTTATTCAGCAGAGCACTGCTGTTGGTAATGGCATGACATACAGGCACAAAGGTTTTAAATGAGGTACATCATACATAAATGAAATGCACATTAACTGATAAACATGCATTAAACTGAAGTTTTAAAAGATTCAACAAGGAAATTTTATCCTGCTCCTCTGGTTATTTATCAACTTTTGCAACATAGTTCTTATAGAAGGAAGTTAACATTTTTGGAATCTGCTACATTAGCATATTGTTAAACCAGCAAGCAATCTTTGGCAACAAAAGAGAGAATACATTTCAAAAAGTATATAAATGCAAAACCAAGTTCTCATATCTGTTTTTACTGGGTTGTTTGATAAGAGAAAGTGAAAAGGGTAAAGGGTGAGGTGGAGGTGGAGAAAATAACGTGAATAAAACTACTGTTCAGCTTCCAAACTGATTATTCTCTCCTTCCTTCTGATCCTACCACAAATATTTTCAGCAAAAAGTTATGAAGCTTTTTCAGTTGATGGCAAGCAGGAATGACATCACTTCCTGAAAAGGGCCCTTATTTCCATATCTGGGAACTGGCTCAATGCTTCTGTTACTTGTTAAGAAAGCAGAAGGAGGGGTTTGATCAACTGAACAGTTACACCAACACCACAAAGAGAAGAAGAGGGAAAAACCACTGCCATACATTTCTGGATCTAAGAATTCTTGCAAAGGAAAAGTAGTGCAATATTCTCTTTATAAAGAAAAACAAGGACTTTGAACTTGCCTTCTTCATACCTTTTCAAATGTTGTCAGCACTTCTCGCAAGCTGAAGTTCAGGCCAATCATTCTTCACTGTCCCTTTGGCACCTACATCTTCCTATTGAAGATTTTCAAATCAACAGTCTGTTGCCTTAAAAGCTAGGTATACCTCTTCCCCCCCTTCCAACTATATTTCTCAAAAGTCCTTTCAAAAATCCTGATCATAACAACTCTCTTGCTCTGCCTTCGTTCAGTGGCACCTTAGGCATCAACATTTTGCTGTCCCACTGTACTTCTTGTTTTCACAGTGAACAATTCAAAGTATACTTAATGCTACTGGTCCTGCTACCTGGCTTCCGTGATGCTGCCATGTTTTCCACATCTCACTAGAGCACCCAGAATACCCTTCAGCTCAGCTCACTAATGACCTACAGGCCCAAAATGGTTTCTCTCCTGGACTCCAAAGGTCTACATTTGGTCTCAAATGCATTCAGCAAATGAGGCTGTGTCCTTGTGGAACATAAAAGCAAGGGAGGAAGAGGAAGAGAGAGAAGTACTGTGACTGTGTCTCCTCAACTACAAATGACTTTCACTCAAAAATACAAATTTGTACTATAACTTGTGGCAAAGTTAAAAGCAGGATAAGTTCACTTAAGCCTGAAGGAAAAGGGTGGGAAGGTAACATCAAATGTTGGGTAAAAGACTACCTCTTCTTATTCTCTCATTTTCTCTCTTTCTCTCTCTCTCTCTCTCTGTCACAGCAGACTTTTGTTGCTATGGCAATAACCAAGCCAGTTTCACTCCATTTCCCTCTGCCTGACTAGCCTAGGGGATGCTGTGTTGCTTTCCACTGGAACAGGGAAAAAAGAAAAGTTGTTCATTTTGTCCCCACTAAAAGTCCAAGGCAAAAGCCCACCCTATAGCCTCTCTAGCTTTCACAGGAAACCCTGTCCTTTACATTCCCCTTCAAGCTCTCACAACAGCGTGGCAATCTAGCCCTAGGATTTGTTTATTATTTTATTCAGCATCCTCGCTCTCTTCCACCAGCCTTTGCTACCCTCTGAAACGAAGCACACTCCCACTTCCTGGAGGCCTCCCTCCCTTGCAGAGGGGAAAAAAAAAACTTTTAGTACCTGTAGAGGAATGGAAAATCCTGGCTCATTCAGAACTCCTGCTATTTTACAATTTCTCTCATTCTCTTCTTCCAACCCCCTCTGCTTTCTACCCAATATTCAGTCTCTCTCTTTCTAAAGACAGCTTTGAACAGAAATATCCAATGTTTCAAAACAAGGCAAAAAGCCTACTATGTTAAATAAATAAATAAAAAAGCATGGCTAAAGTAATAGTAAATGTTGCAACAAAGCCTGCTGCTACTCTGTCCCCATTACCTCAGTCTCAACACTCCTAGATGGTTTTCATATGAGGCCTTTTGCTCTCATTTCAGCAGGAAATCCGACACCTGGAGTTTGGCTACCAGGCAATCACTTCCAATTTAGAGGGAAAAAAAGAAAGAAAGAAGGAAGGAAGGAAAGAAAGGAAAAGAAAAGAAAAGAAAGATTCCACTTGAAATTGAAAAAGAGTACCTATTTTAATTATTGACAATGTTTGCTTTACATCATGTGGGAATGTACAGGCAAAAAGTTTTAATATATTTCCCAGCAAGCAGCTAATTTCTGGAAACTGAGCAGCCATGACGCCTTCCAGCATTTTGGCTCTTAGACAGACCTATTCTAAACCCACCAATGATTTCATTCCATCTCCGGAGCTTAGGAAAAAATTACCTTTTTGGACTAGGACTCCCAGAATCTCCAGCCAGCATGACCAGTATGGGTGACCACAGTGCTTGTAATCCAAGAACCGCCATTTCCAAGCTCTGGTTCCCTGCCTCCCCCAGCATCATTACTCTGCTATGTTTAGGATGTCAGTGCCAAAACTCTCTGCAACAGGCAACAGACTTTCTCAGAAAAGTGCTGCTTTGAAAGTTGTGCTGCAGATGGACAGATTTTGTAAAAGACTTGAACATATTAGCATTTTCATTTAACTTTTGTGGGTTTTTTTGGGGGGGGGGAACAGATTTATTTCTGCATTTAATCAAAGTGCTGCCAAAAAGCCCAAGCATTGTGCCTCAGCAAAGACAACAATCAAGGTCAGAAGGATATTAGCAGTCATGGAGGTTTGCTTCTTGGTCCTCTCATGTACCCATATGAAAGAGCTTGAAGGCCTCCAGAAAGACAATTTTGGCACCCATTTTAAACCTCCAGGCAAAATAAGACTTCTCAAACTGATCTCACTCTGCATCCAGTTTCAAGATCCTAAACAAAAAAGGTCTTGTAATACCTGAATACTGTATTCATGCACCTGAAAAAGTGCATTCTAATCCATGGAAGCTAATGTTAAAATATCAGGGATAGGCAACCTTTCCCCTTTAAAGGCCAAGGGACTTCAGCTCCCAGAATCCCAGGAGCTATTGGCCAACATGGGACTATTGGTCAATATGGCTGAGGCTTCTGGGAGCTGAAGTCCCTCGGCCCTTAAAGGGGAAAGGTTGCCTACCCCTGTGTTAGACTTAAAGCAGGGGTGGGCAACTGTTGAAGGCTAGGAGGCCACATTAGTCTCCTAGGAGACCTTGGGGGCCACACTTGAACAACCCTCCCTCAAATCTGTTTTGCTCCAAACCCTTTTTGGGGATGTGACAGCATTTTCACCATGTTTTGGGTTTCATAAAGCCCTCCCCCACCTAAATTAGCCCAAGGGGACTGCAAAATGTGGTGGAAATGCATCTCATGCTCCTTCATGGACATTTTGGGGTATTTCAGGGCATATTTGTTTGAAATTTTTTACAAACATTGTTTTTTACTCTTGGTGGGCCTCCAACTATGGTGGAAATGCCTTCCTCCTACCCCAAAGTGTATCAAGGGGTATTCTGGAGCACACAGATACACAAAACATTTCTGAACCTTAAGAGATCTTAGGAGCCAAAAAAAGAATAGTCACACTTTGCCCACCCTTGACTTAAAGGTGCTTCTTTTAGTACAGAATAACATGGCTAATTCTTTGAAAAGTGTGTCCAGTTTTGCTGTATTTGATTACCAGCTGTATTTCAACATACGAAAACTTGAGGCACTACCAATAGAACAGGGGAGTAAAATATTGAGGTGAACAGAAAATGAAACATGGCTTTATTAAGTATTAAAATAACTTACAGAACTCACTTAAGCCTGAGAGAACTGTCAAATTAACAATTTGTATGCTGTTGACTGAAGGGCAGGATATAAATGTTCTAAATACATAAATATATAAGTAATGTCTAATAAGAAGATGCAACACTCACTAGAATATGCCAACTAGGATAAGCTAAGTCTAGAGAGGATAAGCGTAATAGTAATTGCCAGTCAGATTCCCAAATTCCCAAAGGAATGGACGAAGGAGAATAAATATATTAGGAGGAGATAGTTGTTTTTCTAAGTGTATGTAAGCTCTAAGATTCTTCTATCTGGCATTGCTGAAAACAGAATGCTGAGGTAAATGGGTTTGGTAATAATCCTTTTCTGTGGCTAGGTAAAATATCTTTTCACACAATATATCATTATATACTAGTAATCAAAGACACAATATGCCATAGTCCTAAAGACCTGACAATTTTGCCATTACATCATTCTTATGGACATATCTAAATGGCCACTTATACAGACTACTGACCTCAGTTTCCCCTCTTTTCATGTTTGTATTGAGTGGAGTGGCTAAGTAATCTAATATAGTTAAATCAATGGCTCTCTCCCACTGGCATATATGTTTTATCCAAATAATAGAAGAAACCAATAGATTTTGGAGATGAAAGTTTAAAAAAATGTAACACAAGTGTTTACAGCTGCCAACAGTTTTCCCTATTTTTTTATTCTACCGTGCCCTAAGATTTCATTCAAATGTTAAAGAGACTCTGGAAGACAAATTCTTTAGCAAAAGTCTGAAAAACAAAAGTTAGCATTGCTATGCTTCAGGTAGAGATGGGGAAATGTTTTGCTTTGATTTATGAGAAAGGCTAGTGGGCAGGAACAAGAGCCAGTGAAGGTCCAAATACACAAGAATATGTGGCCCTTTCTCTCTGCTTACCAGCCTGCGGTTAAATGCCTGTACTGCAGCCACTCACTCATAGACCACAAGG
>CM034701.1:309540731-309554729 GCA_020142125.1 Phrynosoma platyrhinos | reverse complement strand
GCATAACAACCGCTAAAACAAGTATTCCAAGCACAACTGATAGTGGTAGTAAAGTACAGAATGCACTCAAAATTACACCATTGAGTTATTATAATGATGTTGAAAAGACTGAGAAGTTTCGATGCATATCCATATCATAAATCTTTTTGTTGTTCTTGTTTAGGGGACTAGTTAGTTTACCTACAACTAACTATTTCCTTGAAGGTTGTTTTTAAATTTGCAGTTCACACTGGCTCTCTTTCCTGGATAATTGTGCTTTATCACTAATCTCTCATGTATCACTGACTTACATTGACACCTGGTGGAAGATGTTGGGATTGAAACATATTTACCAGCAATGGAATGAGAATTGTGAAGTAACAACTTAGAACACTTGAAATGTATACCAAAAATTTTAGGTAGAGACCTGTTTCTAACCCCAAAATGAAGCATTTGCATGCAAAAGGGATAATGTATATAAGCTTTATCATTCAAATTGACCAAAACAAAAATCCCAACTATAGCCCTCCTTTAAAAGTTGTGTTTGTATAAACAGAGGAAGCATCAGTACACATATGATTTCAGAACAATGAAGGTACTAAGACATAAATATAATAGAACTTGTAATATTTCCTAAGTACATTATAGAAACAATGGAGACTAAATGAAAACATATCCAAGATTGCAAGAAATATTTTTCCTTGTACAGATGTCCAAATATAAGCAATACATTTGAGTTTTTAGCATTCTTAATAAATCAATATTAGTTAATATTTGATACTGCTGCACAATAGTAACTGTGCAAATTAGCAATACAAATCAATTGCACATATTAACTCTTAAACCAGTAACAACAGAAGTTCTACTTCATACAAACAAATAGTTTTCTACTCTGATAATCATCCTTCCTCCCTCCCTCCTTTTTTTGGGGGGGGAGTCACTTTATTCTCCTGTGTGGTGTTTTAATGATCCAAAGTTATAAAAGGTAATCCACCCAATTTTCAATAACCTAGGAGAAGAGGAACTCTTGTACTCCCCCTCTCCCACTGGTTTTATTGACTGTTCAATACCAGCCAGGGGTTCAGGCTCGACTCAGCCTGGCATCCTTCCCTGAGCCTGGCATCCTTCTGAGGTCGCTAAAATGACTATCCAGATTGTTGGGGGCAATTAGCTTACACGCTTAGGGAGGGCTTAAGTGCACTGATAAGAGTATAGAAAAGTGCTTGCTACTGCTATTGCTATGTAAAGAAATGGCTCAAGAATGGACTAACAGTACACATAGTTTTGTTTTGAAAGTTAACCAACTTCAGCAATGAAGTTCAATATCTCACAAAGTTTACTTTAAGGCAACACCTAGGATTACTTCCACAGCAATAAAAGTTCTGCAACTGTGCAGAATTTGGGGGGCAATAGTTTAAGTCTGAAAAAAAGATCCAAAAGAGCACCATTAAGAATATAACATGATTAAGTGAATAAGAAGATCACTGGGTTACCTTGGACTTCTTTTGGATGCAAGAGCAAGGTTATATATTTGATAAAATACAGCAATTTTACCACCTTCCAGACTAATTTTGTAACAGATCACAACAGATGCAGAAAAGTAGATCCTTCAGATTTCCAGAAAATAGATGCTACTTTATTCTGTAAAGTGTAACAAGGAATCTGTATGAATTTCTGTAAAACAAATGTTGGACTAGTGTTTTTTAACTCCACTTTGTAAGAAGTAAGATTCCTAAGAGCATCTTTGCATCTATGTCATAAAAAAAGCTAAGAAACAACCTTTCAGTTTCAGTAAAATATTTCTAAGAAAATGTTTCTAACATCTGACCATACTAGGTACTAGACGTGCTAACCATGTGTTTCTATCAAAGCTGATATCCAATTTGTTAAAGAAAAGCAACTGCTTTCCTGTTTGTACTCACCTTGCAAAGCTTCTGATAACGTGGAGATGAAACTGCCATTCTCTGCAAGCGATGCAACAAGACCACAACTTTCTGCAGAGATGTTCTCACCACCGCCATCATTTTAAGTTTGCCACACTTCTGAAGACACCTCAAAATTTGCATTATAAATGAAGAACAACTATAATTTCCTCTTGGTCACTGGACAACGATTTGCCAGCTCTCTGAGCATGCTCACTTCTAGGGCAGCTTTTCCGAGTGACAGACTTAAAGGCAGTTAGCATAGTGTTAAAAGTATATCTTCTTTTAAACAGCCAAATACACACAAAAATAAAACCTTGCCTGCATCCTCGAAGCCTTTATTTGCTCAGTAGGTCCAGAGAAAGGAAGTTGTTGCTCAGACGAAAATGCCTGCTACTGAATGGTGAACTACATACCACCGAAGGTTTATTAATTGATTGCTTATAGCTGCAGAATCAAAGCAGAATTCCTCTGGGAAGCCTGCCCTAACACAATCATAATAATTCTCCTCCTGGATATGCTTCATATGAAAACAGAGAATGCCATTCCTTCCCTCACGCTGGAGGAAGATGCTCTCTCGCTCTCACTAAAAGGAGCTCTGGCAGAGCTGTGGAGCAAGTGAATAACACAGAGTGCTATAAATCTTATGAGAAGAGCAGAGGGATACCTGCCCTAATTATATCAGCCATACTTTAAAGGCTAATAAATCACATAGCAGCAGCTCTCAAAAGCAAGATTATCTTGCACAAAAGGAAGACCTGCAGGGGGCAAAACCTATCCTGTGAAAACTCTCTTAAAGCTAATGCGCTTCAACAGCTCCCAAAGGAGTATTTCTACATATGAACATATGAGTGCTGTTATGATGAGATTTCCAATGAGAACCTCTTCCCTGGACAGGTCATTTCAACAAATATGATTTTAACAAAACATTTAGCTATTGATTACTCACCCTCCCTCTTCCTCCTGATAAGCAGATTCTTCACAGCTTTAAACCCTGATAACAAACACTGACAAGTTGTATCATTTCAGCCACTTCATAACATGGCAATCCTGTTGATGTCAGCATCAGTGAGGGTTTGACAGTGAGGATACACTTTGAACATCACAAAATATGACTATATGCAATAGTAAGGCACAGTCTGAAGGCATATTATGCTGCATTCTTGCTAGAGCAAAGCAGGTCTGTGCCTGGTCAGGTCAGAGACCAAAGGCAAACTTTCCAGGAATTCTACATATCCCACCTTTTATACAAAATGAAGGAAGGAAAGGTGTAATATAAAACAAATATTCTTTGCCAAATAGATATCTGAAAATACAGCAGTATTGTATTGAAAGTTCTGTGTTTTAGGACATAAAACAGGGGTAGGCAACCTTTCCCCTTTAAGGGCCGAGGGACTTCAGCTCCCAAAATCCCAGGAGCTATTGGCCAACATGGGACTATTGGCCAACATGGCTGAGGCTTCTGGGAGCTGAAGTCCCTCGGCCCTTAAAGGGGAAAGGTTGCCTACCCCTGACATAACAGAACACGATGGCAGAAAAGGACCTGACACTTGTAGCATCAAACTTTTCCACAAGCAAAGAGCAGGCACACTGAAATAGGTATTAATAGACTTAAGCAAGCAACAACTATTCAAATGCTATGGGGAAAGAAGCAATATGAAGTTCAACCACAAAAAAGTCAAATGATGTGCAAGGAACAGCACTCTGGGAACCACCCTCAACTATTTATAATGGAAACAACTCTTGCCACCAACACATGTTGGTATTGAGAAACTGGAGCATGTATAGAAGAGGACGACCACAATGACGAAGAGTCTGGAAACCGTGCTCTATGAAAAGAGTCTTGGGGAGCTGGATATGTTTAGGCTGGAGAAGAGAAGATTAAGAGGTAATATGATAGCCCTGTTTAAATATTTGAATCAGTGTAATATGGAGGATGGAGCAAGCTTGTTTTCTGCATCTCCAAAAAATAAGACCCAGAGCAATGGATGCAAACTACATTAGGAAGAACCTCACTGTTTAACAGTGGACTGTGCTACCTCAAAGTGTGGTGAAGGTTCCTTCTTTGGAGACTTATAAACAGAAGCTGGATGGCCATCTGTCAGGGGTGCTTTGATTGTGTGTTCTTGCATGGCAGTGGGCTGGACTGGATGACTCTTGGGGTCTCTTCCAACTCTATCATTCTATGATTCTACATCATCTCAATAACCTCGTACTAAGGAAATGGCATGTTTTTCATAGTTCTCTCCTCTTGCTACTGCCACTCCTACATTACTGGAACATGGGAGGAAGCCATTAAGCATAGTAAGACTTATATCTAACTGTGCTAGCTGCCTAGTATTTCGAATTGATCAGCAACAGGGATACATCTAGAATGCTTCCTTTCCAATTCCAATGAGTTATATTTCCATGTAAAATCATATTACTGCTTAACTACATTAACAGTGCCATCTAAAATGCCACACTGTAACTCTACTAGCAATGAAGAGTGGCCATTTTAAGCCTCTTCTTGCTAAGCAGACTGTGATCATATCGTAAAATTACTCAGTAATGGAATAAAACAATTCAGCTCAATCCTCAAACTGCCATCCTGGGGCCTTATGCTCTTGAAGCTGTTTGCGTAGCCTTCAACCTTTCCAGACACCATTCTCTGAAGATGCCAGCCACAGATACAGGCGAACCATCAGGAATATATTCTTCTAGAACATGGCCTCACCGCTCAAAAAACCCACAAAAACCTAAATAAATTACTCTTTTTTTCACCTGACAAAACACCTCTCTAGGAATCCCTACGTCCTCCATTGCAACTCTATGGCCAACATCTGGCAGAAGTTGACCACAGAATTGCATTGGAGGACCTTCAAATGACTATACAAGTATCTTCTCTAGGCATCTCTAGGCCAACCAATGGCAGACTCGTGCTGGAGGTGCCTCAAGATAACATATTAATCAAATCCACAAATAACAAAATCCACAAAAGTCAAAGCCACAAATGTGGAGAGCTGGCTGTACTTTGCCTATTGTTGGCAAACACACGTAACTGCAGAAGGATCAACTAGAGTACAATCCAGCTGGTTTTTCCCAGCTTAGGCTTTGTTTATTGCAGGGGTAGGCAACCTTTCCCCTTTAAGGGTCGAGGGACTTCATCTCCCAGAAGCCTCAGCCATGTTGGCCAATAGTCCCATGTTGGCCAATAGCTCCTGGGATTCTGGGAGCTGAAGTCCTTAGGCTCTTAAAGGGGAAAGGTTGCCTACCCCTGGTTTATTGTATCCTTTAATGCAGCTATACCAGGGGTAGGCAACCTTTCCCCTTTAAGGGCTGAGGGACTTCAGCTCCCAGAATCCCAGGAGCTATTGACCAACATGAGACTATTGGCCAACATGGCTGAGGCTTCTGGGAGCTGAAGTCCCTCGGCCCTTAAAGGGGAAAGGTTGCCTACCCCTGAGCTATACTGATGCAACCTGACACCAAAAGTCTGTGGTTCTTCACCATCTTCCTAGTGCAGAAGCTGCTTTACAAAACAAACAAACAAACAAACAAAAACACTTAGAATCATAGTCATAGAGTGGGACCACAAAGTCCATCTAGTCCAACCCCCTGCCATGCAAGAATACACAATCAAAGCACTTCTGAAAGATTACCATCCAGCCTCTGTTTAAAAACTTCCAAAGGAGACTACACTCCAAGGCAGCATATTCCACTGTTCAACAACTCTTACTGTCAGGAGATTCTTCTTAATGTTTAGATGGACTGCCTTTTCCTGTAATTTGCATCCACTGCTCTATGTCCAAGTCTTTGGAGCAGCAGAAAATAAGCTTGCTCATCATCAGTATGACATCTCATAAAATATTTAAACATGGCTATCATATTCAGATACACAGAGGAAAAAGGGGAAAAGGGCTTGGTGGGCATAAAAACAATGTAAAAGGGAGCCTTTATTTATTTATTTATTTATTTTTGCCAGACACCATTATAGCATGCTTCTATAACTGAATACCTAAGTCAGTCAGGATTCATACGCTGGACATATCATGAGAAGACATGACTAATGACAATGATGCTTGGTAAGATTGAAGGCAGTAGGAAAATCAGAAGACTACATTACAGGTGGATAGACTCAGTCAAGGAAACCAGAGTCTGAAAGACCTGAGCAGGGCTGGTGATAACAGGGTGGATTTGGAAATCTCTCATTGATAGGTTCAACATTTAATCAACCCGTTGCAAATTAACAACAACACATCAAATCCAGGGAGAAGAAATGCTACTACTGAACATATACTTCATTTAGTAGCTGCTAACATCACCTCTCACAAAGGGAAACTTGGGAGTAGGGCCTCAAATAAGATCTTCGTGGTTAGTGATGTTATATCAAGCCATTGCTGGTCTTTAAGACTGTCAATTAGGAAAAAGTGGAGTATAAATTCAATGAATAAATAAAAGTTAATAAAATAAGAACACATGATAAAATTACATTGCAAAATGGAAGCAGAAACAAACAGCAGGCAAATTTGATGTAAATGGACTACTACACCCCTACTGGTCTACCTCTGAATTACAAAATGGCCTAAATCCAACTGTTAGCTAAACAGAATCAACAGAACTTACGTAAGTGTTGACTTACTGAGTTTTCCTTCTTTAAGGGGTATACACTAACTGAGACAATCTAAAAATGTAAAATGAAAATGCATGACATACAGCAATTTACTTCTGTATACAAATTATATCATTTTAAAACTCAAAGTAATTTGTACATTAACATTAACTGTCTCAGTTCTCTCAGACATTTAAACATTTGGTTCACATAGATCCTTCCTAATGGAGTAGAAACTGACCAACAGCTCAAAGCCATCAGCTGATTTACTTGTGGTGGCTACACATACATAAATGTAGTACTTTGTAAAAGGGTATGTATCATTTTTTCAACAATAAGATACAGCCATCACTGCAAAGACCAGAAGTGCCACAAGATTAGCTGCAAGATCCAATCTGCAAGACCCAGACCAGGATCACAGCACAGGCAGAAGGCAAGCTATAAACACAAGTGCCATCATCATTATTACCATTATCTCTTCATTTCTATCCCACTTCCCCCCACAAAAAAATTGGAATGTCTGATAGCTTACAAAAACATTTTTAGAAATTCAGATGGGCGTACAAAGGCATAACTAAACAGAAAAAGTTATTGTTGAAATGTAATTAAAATATCCATAAAACTGAAACTATTTAAAACAAATTGATTACAAAGAGAAAAGCATCATCCAATTATTGAGATAATCCTAAGTAAGGGGGGGGGGGAATGGTAACTACAGTTAATTGCATATATCATCAAGAAGATGTCTTCAAAGAAGACGTGAACCAAGGAGGAAAAGATAAAAATGGGAAGATCCAAAGTGAGATATGAAGATTATTATTTTTTAAAGTCACAGGGTGAAATAGAATTTTAAAAGGTAAAGGTTTCTCCTCAACATGTATATCTAATTATAGCTAGATATATAACCAACTGTAGGGGCAGTACTCAACTCTGTTACTAAACCAAAGCGTTGTCCAAAGATGACTCCGGTGGTCATGTGGCCAGCATGAATGACTGCATGGAATACTATCACCTTCCCACTAAAATGGCATCTATTTATCTACTTGCACATTTACAAGCTTTCAAACTTCTGGGTTGGCAGAAGCTGGGACTAGTGACAGGAGCTCTCTTCTATCCTGCTTGAGGGGCAGTAACAAAAACCAAGCACTAGGCCCACCAGAGATGCCAACTTTCAGCACTGTCTGAGGTAATTATCCTCAACAGTAGCTAGTAGTAACAGAGTGCAGAAGCACCAGCTCAGTTTTCAGTATTTGGCAATGCACTGACCACACTTGAATAACTCACAGAAACAGTTCATTTCTTCCAAGTCCTTAGAGGCTCTTTATTTCCAGTAGTTGTAGTATATACAAGATATTTACAAACACTTCTCTTGACTCTCATCAACGTACTTCTGCTGTATTCAAACATACCACCAATACTCTCCAATACACCAACCTTTCCACTCCAACCCACTCTCTTCAACAACCCACACATCCATTGGGTCTTAGTGTGGTTATATAGAACATATTAATTAAGGGTTGTCACTTGGTGCTACTTTACATGATGCAATTCCTATTGTAAGCCTTTGCATCATTTCAAATGCTGTGGCTTAACAATCTCAATCACTTCAGCTTCCAACAGCATTTGGGCCTCAAACTGCCAACTTTACAATCATCAGAATTGGTGTTTTAAGCACTAAGCTACCCATTGACTAAAATACATCTGCCATCACAAATTGTCTCTTATCCCACCTACATGTTCCTTCTACTTTGGGAGGAGGGAGAGAAGATTAAAGAAGAAAACAAATTTTGGTAGAACTGGAAATACATGCAACATTCAATTCCTTGTTGCCTAAATCAAATCCTATTACCTAGAAGATGAAATTGACATTTTTGCTTCTATTTTAAACAGACTGTATTTCATACAGACCTACAACTGTGGTGTAGGAAAAAGAATGATGATTAGAAGCAATGGCACAAAATTTCCTCATTGCCCTAGCATAGACTGACCACAGTTTTTCCAAGTGTGCACAAGCAACAAATTAGATGAAAACAGAAATCAAAGCTACCAGTCTCCTTGTGTAAGAGAAAAGAGGAAGCAGAACATGATCCAAAGGTCCAAGTATACTACAATTCAGTCTATAACCAAACACAGTATCTAGAAAATGAAGTTTAAAAAAATAATCAGAAGTCTCCTCTTCCTTCTTCCATTATTTAAATTAAACTTCCTGTAAATTTCTAATATCATGCTAATTAATTTCTAATATCAAATCTGAAAACCATGTCATATGAGGAGCAGCTTAGGCAGCTGGGTATATTTACATTAGAGAAGGGAAGGTTAAGAGGTGACATGACAGTCACATTTAAATGTAATGGGACCTTGGTATCTGCAAGGGATCCATTCCGAACTCCACCATGGATACCAAAACCCATGGCACCAGCAGACTTGACAGGAGATGAGAAGCGGAAGCCCTCCTCTTTCTAAGAGTTATCCTCTTCTTCCCCTGGGAGCCCAGGTGGCAGCGGTGGGGGTCCCAGCTGAATCGCCACCCCTTGAGTGCCTGAGGGGACTTCCACTGGGCTGGGGTGTGGCTGACCAAGAGCAAGGAATACCCCTCCTAGAAAGCCAAATCCTATCCAGTGCTGTTGCAGCTGCTGCCGCCACTGCCTTCCTCCTCCCCCTAACAGTCTTCCTCCTCCTCCTTGCAATCACTTCCTCCCCCTGAGAAGAGCAGCTTCTGCTAGATTGGGGTGGCTGCCCGTGGGGCCATGCTGCAGCCAGCAGAAGCTGCTCTTCTCAGGGGGAGGGAGCAATTGTGAGGAGGAAGAGGAGGATTGCTACGATGAGGAGGAGAAGGAAGAAGGCGGCAGTGGCAACAGCTGCAACAGCACCAGGTAGGACTTGGCTTTCTAGGAGGGGGACTCCCCACTCTTGGTCAGATGCACCCCAGCCCAGTGGCAACCCCCTCAGCCCGCCAAGAGGGTGGTGACTGAGGTGTGATTGGTAGTTAATGGCAGCGCTGGCTCATGCACATGCTGCCATTGGGGACAACGGGGCTTACATCCATGGATGCTGAAATCCAGAGATGGCAAACTGACCAATAATGAGGCCCCATTGTATTTGAAAGGATTTCATATTAAAGCTTTAGCAAGACTGTTTTCTGCTGCACCAGATATTAGGACACAGACAGTGGATTCAAAGTACAGGAAAAGAGATTCCACCTAAATCTCAGGAAGAACTTTCTGACGGTAAGAGCTGTTCAACAGGGGAACACATTGCCTCAGAAAGTGGTGGAGTCTCTTTTTTTGGAGGTTTTCAAACAGGATGGCTGGCCATCTGTCAGGAGTGCTTTGATTGTGTATTCCTGTGTGACAGGAGATTGGACTGGATGGCCCTTATAGTCTCTTCCAGCTCTATGAATCTATGTAACTATACATATAATGGGTTCTGAGATTTTTTTTTTCATGGTGATTACCAAGTGAGGTGCTGTTTCTTTTGTTGAGCTTGTGCTTTTCAACACTGATTACGAAATACACATACTACACACAAGTATTTATTTCCTTATGTCAAGCTATCTAGATTATGCATTAGACAGGCATATCTGATTGTTTTTCAGATATTTTTCATGGGTTCTCTCAGAAACTGGGAGACATCTTCTGTTTTTTTCCCTTTTAAGCTGTCCAGTTAGTATAACTGACCATGGGAATATGCTTATTACCTCTAGGCCATCCTAGTATGAATCTTAGTATTAGATACCCTTCCAAGACTCCTTCTCTAAATTTCCCTCACATTTTCCAAGTCCTTGGAACTAATGCTGCTTACTGCTTCACAAGCCTTCTTAAATTAGAATGTTTTCTCTAACACATGGCCAAGACCTTTTTTTGGACAGCTCACAATAACTCCTTTGCTAATGATAAATACTACTTCCATATAATTAGTACATGAATATTTAACTTCATTCTATATCCACAGCTTTCCTATAGCTTTTTCCTATCTCCATTTTTCCAAATTATCATCCCTCTTGATGTCATTCAAACTTGATGCCTGCCATCTGGGTTTACATTAAAAAAAACTTTCAGTAAAATCTCAGTTTAAAATTATTTCATCAAGCTGCCAGAAGTGCTATCTGAACACCATCTCTTCAGGCAGTATCATTTTTGGTCAGCAATAGTCAAAATACTCAAGTTTCTTTAAAATGTTGCCTCTAATGAGTTCTATATTCTCATTTAACTGAGCACCTTTTTCCTCATTTTCCTTCCTCCTGAACACTATGGCACATATAGGAAATCAGGTCAGCACTAACCCCAAGGATAACTGCAAACAGAGCAGTAGAGATTGTAAATGTTTTGCTCTCGAGTACTCTAAGTTTAACTAGAAACCAATACATTGAGACCTATTCACTGCACACTCTTACGATCTTGAAAATATCACAATTTCCCCTTTTCCTCTCAAAAACACTGCAGTCTATGTTCATGTAATTTTTAGCCTGCACAAATTTACATGTATGTGTGTCTTCCAGTACCCTGAATTCTACTTCATGATAAAAAGCACTGTAGCAAATTCAGAAATGACAATTTGTGATACAAACTGAAATAACAGGCAGAAAAGAGAGACGTAAGGAAAGTATTAATCTTAATAATATTTTCTGCTTAATGAGTATACCCTTTGGCTTATCTTTGAAACCTGAAAATTAAATGTGCCTTTTGAAGAGTTATGGGAAAGACATTAAAGAAAATCACAAACTGTTAAGTCCAGGGTATATATTGAGGGACATGCTAGCTACATTAGCCTTTCCCTGGGCAATGGAAAAGATAAAAGTAAAAAAAGTAAAACTGGTGGATTTTTTTGGGTGGGGGCAGGGGAGATAAGAATACAATTAATTTTAAAAAATATAATCTGTCATGTCCTCCTGACATTTGTCATGAGGATAGGACATAATAAATTATCAGTTGTTTGTTTCTTTTTTGTGTGCATAACGGACCAAGCATACACTAAAGCTTTATCTGAACAAAATAAAATGTGGTATATGAATTATATATTACTCCTAAGATGTTGAAAGTATATATCCAAGAAGTAACTACAATTAATTCAGAAGAAATTAGTTACAAGTGATACTCTTTAGAAAGCAGCTGCAACACACTTGTTCAAACATTTCATTCAGCTCATTTCCAATGCAGTCAGCCAGCCAGCACAGGATAGTTAAAACTGGTCTATTGCTCTCAAAATATGGAGGTCTGAAGAAACAATACAAAACACAAAAATTATTATTTGTTATGGAAAAGATGTGTCAGACTATTAAGCTTTGTTTTCCTAACAAAGTGGACCGTACTAGTTTATTAAGAAGTTTGTTACTTTTCAATAAACTGCCAGATACTTAGCCCACACTTTCTTCCTATATAAATACTGTTGGACTGCTCAAAAGGAGAACAAGATTTTGTGCAAATTCAAACTGTTGTAGTGTATTATTTAAGAGGGATGCTAGGGAACTGTTTCAATGGTCCAAAACATACTGCAGAAATAATCCAATTTGAAACCTCATTAACTGCCCTGGCTCAGTGCTAGGGAATCCTGGCAATTGTAGTTTATGGCACCAGAGCTCTCTGACAGCTCTCTGACAGAGAAGGCTAAATGTCTTACGAAACTATAGTTCTCACTAGCATTGAGTCAGATCAGTTAAAGCGGTATCAAACTGGATTATTTCTGCAGTGTATTTTGGACCATAATGGACAAACCAGTTCCCTATGGAAAGCCCACAAGCAGAATATAACAAATATAGGTTCAGCCTCTTGTCAGAGAATTAGCAGCTGAGCATTCATTCTCTATTGTTGCTGCTACTGAATTACATTTCTTAGATGCCTTTTTTGTAGTTTTAAAGAAAGGCTCCTGGCATCTCACCAATCCCATTGCATTTCACATTAGAGAGCTTGGATAGTTCCTTTTTACATGAAAACTCAAGATGAAGGAATGCTTGCATTGTTAGTTCTGCATATTTCTTACTAACAAGCTATTGCTCACTAAAAGCAAATAAGATTTTGCTGACCATCAAAAGGTTTTTTCCTGTCATTGGCACTGCATGCACATGGCTAATCTAGACATTATGCATTTTTTCTCATGTATTTTGTACAGTGGAAAGACTACATTATAGTAAATAATGAAGGGAAAATATTCAAGAAGATGTATTAAAATATTTGGTTAAGATAGAAATAACTACAAAGAGTTTGCATGATGTAAATGGGGCAAACAAAGGATTCTATAATTATAGGAGATGCATATTAAGTATTTCCTTTCAAACAGAACACATTAAAATAAATGTTGCATGCTTTAACTATAGTATTCAACTACTAGAAAGTGAAAGCCATAAATGTAAACTTCCTCAAAAACACCAAACAATATCCATATAAATGTATTTTCACCTTAACTCTAAAAAATATGAGTAATCAGTCATAAAAACCATCAGCAAGAAACGTACAATCACTTTGTGTAGAACTGAAAAAAGGAAAATGAGGCAGAAAAAGTTCATCCTATTACTTGCAATATCTTTGTTAAGAGATCATAAACAAATCAGATTAAAAGTTACAGGAAGCTGAGATGCATTCATTCATTTTCCAAATATTCTTTAATATACATTTGTCCTTGAATTATTCTGAGGCAATTTAGGTACAAAACAACCTTGCAATTTACTTTCAACTTCCAGGACATCAGAGTCAATACTCTAAATTACTCATTGTTCCAGCATTAATTAGTGTGATGGCCAAATTTTTCAGAGGCTTAGAATGAACTGCAGAAGTAAGTAAGTCTTATCTGGTGGGAACCAAAGGATTCAGAAGCAATAAAAAGAAGCTGTATAGTTGTTAATAGATGTAGGGTACGGGCATTACAATTATGTATTTTAATAAAAAATGGACCCCAAAAGGGCATATTTTATTAAATAAATGAATAAAAAACCAAAGAAAAATTTTCCCTAAATGTATGACTGTGAAAACACACTAAGTATTGTACTTGTTTTGTGCCTTCAAATGACTGCCAACATATGGTGACCCTAAGGCAAACCTATCACGGGGTTTTCTTGGCAAGACTTGTTCAGACAAGTCCCTTCCTCTGAGACTAAGGGGGGTTGCAGACTGCCAGAAATAGTGCAAATTGTGTCCACTTTTAGGGTTAGGGTTAGAGAATCATGGGAACTGTAGTTTATTGTGGCACCAGAGCTCTCTGACAGAAAAGGCTCAATGTCTCAGGAAAAAAAACAATTCCCATGATTCCCTAGCACTAACCCTAACCCTAAAAGTGGACTCAATTTGCACTATTTCTGGCAGTCTGCAACCCCCCTAAGAGAATGTAATTTGTCCAAAGTCACCCAGTATGTTTCCATGGCTGGGTGGGAATTTGAACCCTGGTCTCCAGAGTCAAATGCTGAAATCACTACACCATGCTGGCTTTCAAAGTTTATTATGCTGTTATTGTGTGCCTTCAAGTCATTTCAGACTTAAGGAAATGCTATGGTGTTTTCTTGACAAGATTTGTTCAGAA
>CM034701.1:309492822-309520841 GCA_020142125.1 Phrynosoma platyrhinos | reverse complement strand
CCCTTTTTGTTGCAAAATTTTGAGCATCACTTTGCTTGTATGTGAGATTAATGTAATGCTCCTGTGGTTACTGCTATCCCTGGAGCCTCCTTTTTGGGGAGGTGGAATGTATATTGAGTGTTTCCACTCTGTGGGCTACTCTTTTTTCCATATTTGTTGGCAGATAATGGTTGTAATTTGAGTGGATTCTGACTCTGTTATTTAAAACAGCTCTACTGGTATGCCATCGTTTCCTAGTTCATCTCTCACCTGAATGTTTGCAATGTTTGCACTAAATAAAGAGTTGGCTTCACAAAATTCAATCAATAGCTCTCCTGCTTCATCTATTTGATGCCAGGACACATTCTACTACAATGCTTGTTTTGTACTCTGATTCCTACTTTTGCATTCCTATGACTTATGATTATCAAGATGACCTATTCTGATGTGTAGTCGATTTCATGCTGGACTCCATTACAGAATTTTCAATTTCTTCCTTTTCTGTCTCTTGGAGCATACACTTGGATCAATGGGTTTTCACTGAAGTCTAACTGATATTACTCAATCAGACCTTGCATTATATTCCCTGATAGCTTTTGCTACATCTCTCTTCACTATTAATGCCATCTCATTTCTTCTTAATTTCAATTTCCTAAAGAAAACACTGTGTAATTTTCTGACTCAAAATACTTGCTGACCCCAAATATTGCAATGTTTATGTGTTCCACTTCTTATTTCACATCTAACTTCTCCTGATTCGTGCTTCCCCCATGTTTTTATAGTATGCCGCTTCCAATTTTCTTTTCACTTCCGATGTGCCAACAGCTGAATGTCCTTTTACCTTGACTCCAGTTGTGTCATTGGCTACAGCACTACTTGTACTTATCCTCTGCTCTTCCCCAGTAGCTCGCTGAGATCCTTTTGACCTGGGAGTTTCATCTTCTGGCACCTCTCTTTTTCATACTGTATTGCCCATCATAGGGTTTCCATGGTAAAAGATAGTCCAGATCCTCCTTCTGCACATTACTAACAAGTGTTAGCACATGTATCACCGCAAATGTCTGAGAAATCCTCCACCAGTGTCACCCCCCACTATTGCTGCTGTCCAGTACAGTCACGCCTGCGTTTTTGTGGGGGATCCATTCTGCCGCCCCCCAACCCCAGTGAAAATGAAAACTCACAGATATTCAAGTCCCATTGGCTTGAATGGCCGTGTGCACATTTTATTTATTTATTTATTAGGAGTATTCATACCTTGTTCTTCAGCTAAAAGGCTCTCAGAGCAGCTTACAAATGGTTATTTTAACTAATGGGGCTTGCCATTCTGTGAATGACCAAGACCGCAGACTTAAAGTCCGCGAAAACGCAGGGGTGACTGTATCTATTTGGCATATTTAGTCTAGCTCCTCAGCAAAAGCATATCTGACATGGGAAAAGCCTACTTTTCCACCACCATATAAAGTTAGTGCCATGGTGGAAAAAAATGGAACTTTCACCAAATAAGACTATTTTCTATGAGCAGAGAGATTTTAGGTACCGTAAAACAACATTCAATCATACCTTGCAATCTGTAAAAAACACCGCAAGGGTTATACCATATCCTATTTCAAAAAGTGATCAAACTGAGACACAAACAAGATGTTGAATGTATAAATCCTGAGAGGCAAACAATAGCATGCATTTGAACTCACTTTGTTTTCAGAGATTTGCTTAGTAAGTTTTTCTTTGGGTGTCTGTAAAAGAGTATGAAGATGTATCTCATACTGCCCAATTAGATTCTCCATTTCTTGTTTCAGGTCATCCCACTTCATGCTATCAGAAAGCATGCGTCTTAATTGCTGTTGACGTACTTCTACACCATGCTGAGTACTATCCCACTGGTTCTTCAATTTCTCCACTGAAAAAGACAATGCAGAAAAGTATGACTGCATGAAAATATGCTCTAGATACTTTGTTATCATCCATCTGTAACCCAAAATACAGAAATCACTAAGTCAATTTTGAGTCCTGAATGTGCCATTATGGATATGAATAGCTCTTAAACCCTTTCCCATTTATCACATGAGGTACTGCATCTATACACTTGTGTTCCCTTTGATGTTCTTTCTCTCAAACACTTGCACATGCTATAAGCATAAACAGCTGCTCATCTTTGACACTGACAGTTCCTCCTCCACAATCTCAAATTGGTTCTAGCCTGTAAATAGATAATGTAACTCCCACAGATCAGCACAGACCCCTGTGTTGCATGCTTCTCTTCATCCTGGATTCTGTAAAATTTCATGAAACAACTATAAGCTTTAACTATTTTTAGCAATCAGTAATGCATATATCACTCTAGTTGTCATGCTTGTGAGAAACTACCTCTTCTTTCTTTCTTTTCCACCTTTTTGGTCAAATCCACACTGCAGAAATAATCCAGTTTGACACTGCTTTAACTGCCCTGACTCAATGCTAGTGAATTCTGGAAACTGTAGTTTTATGAGACATCTGTCAAAAAGCTATGGTACCACAATAAACTACAATTCCCAGGATTCTCTAGCACTGAGCAAAGGCAATTAAAGCGGTGTCAAACTGGATTATTTCTGCAATGTGGATTTGACCTTTGAAGAAGAAAAGTGATCTTTCTCCTACCAGATGGATTTTTGCAAAAAGGCATACCCACATCAAAGGTGCATTTCATTGCTACCTGTGCAATAGCCAGTGGAACACAGAGAAGTCATGCCCCCCCCCCAATTATTTGCCAAGGGGCACAGAGAGCTTTCTCACTTCCATCTCTGCAAACACATGGAGATGTTGCTGTTGTCCCTTTCAGTAAAAGCAGAGTTTTGAGTGGAGCAGTTGCTTTCCTTCCCCAAGAACAACCAAGAAAAGGAAAGTTGTTTTGCCCCAACTTGGTATTGATGCAAATGGTAGCAGCAGTGCCCCCATTGCAGCCTGTTGTGAACAACTGTATCATAACATGGAAAAAACAATTCCTTTGCCCATGTCTTCCCTAGAGGAAAAGTGGTAGTATTCTCTTCACCTCCCATTAGTTTTTCTAGGAAAAAGCATGGGATAAGATATCTTTTTTCCAACAGAAGAAGTACATAACTTGTAAAACTTATTATCAGTACCTTTGCCAGACTATTACTGTCATGTTTTGAATAATCTAGTATTCCTTTACAAAGTATCCCTTTATTTCTCCTTGATTTTTACTTTTATTTCTCAAGTCCCTGCAGCTAAAGCTAAAGCCTTAGTCCACTGGTTCTAGTTCATAAATTATAATCTCCATAGTCCAACTTACTCAGTTTTTAATTTTTCTCCTATTTTTCATTGATTTGTCAAGCTTATTACAATATATTTTGATTTAAATGACCTTCATTATTTTTGAAAAAATAAGCAATTCTACCAATTCAAATACAGTCATCATCAAAGAATATGAAGATGCTACATTCAACCTCCTTATTCTAATTACTCTCATAGGCACAGCCATCAAAATTAGAGGGGTTTTTTAGATTCCTAAACAATTAGGGGTTTTGAATTCAATACCAAAATCCAGTTTATTTGCCTTTAGCAAGATGAAGTCTAATAAGTAAATCCATATTATGTCATGCAGTTATTGAAACCTAAAAAAAGTCAGTAAATATAACAAAATTCCCTAACTAAAGGTATTTTGCCACTGGAGCTCACCGAAGTGCCTTCCTTTGACCTTCCTTCCTATTAGGATAGGCCCTTGCTCCATAGATATCTTATTCTGCCTGGACTTCCTGCAGCCATTATGTTTTAAATCACAAATTGGTCACTCTACTGTTACCATATCTACCATAGAGCTCTTTGGTGCTCATCTCCTCAGACTTCTCTGCAACAAAAACATACATACATTTTTCTGTGATTGCTGTCCTCACATCTGAACTTGACGTTTTATTTTTCAGATTCTGTGCCAAAGTAAAAACAGAATCCAACTGGGGATGCCGATGCTCTAAATCTTCCTTTGTTATCTGTAAAGAAGAAAATTAACATCTGTTGCCACTGGATCTTTTAAAAAATACAAAATTTCATTTTATAAAGCTTTCTAGGGCTTCAGTCCAATAGTGAAAGGTCTTTTATATCAGTGGAAGTGAACTGCTATGGTTAGTATAAAGGATGGAGCCAGTACAGGTTTAGATTGCAAAAGACAATATATATGTACATTGTTTATTGCAATAATTCTTGTACAATTTCTATATTAGGACAATCTGTTGACTTTACCTAGAATATCAGGACATACTACCTATGTTCTTCTTTTTCAAGGATTTTCCCCTGTATTTTATTACACACATGTGCACACCCATACACATACACACCACACACTCATTGCTCAAAATTTTAGACAAAGGACATTCAAATAGTATTTAGCCAGCAAAATATTTTCATTTCTACTTGAGAAGAAATCAGCAGCAAGACCTACGATATATCCTCTCTTTCCATAGAAAGTAATATAGAAACCTCCCTAATGAGCCATTACATGAATAACAAGTTGTGTGTCCATCCAAAAGGCCCTCTCAGAGGAGTTCCAAGAAACTGCATTCAATATATTATTACAACAAAGTGTTAGGCAATTAATTCGACCACTACTATGTTAACTACATATACACACAAACATGTATATATACACACATCCTAAAGCTATTAGTTACTAATTGGTCCACTTTTTAAGTTTGTCAATATCTGAAGCAAAGAAAAGGACAACATAAATATGTGTAACTGCTTCTCTCTCAACTTCTGCCAGTACAATTTCCAGTGCCAATGTAGACATTCATATCTCTTTAAACTGCTTAGGGCTGTTGGATATCCATGTTTTACTGTTATTGAGTAAACCAATTAACCTACATTAAATGAATTTAATTATTTTAAACAGAATGTGAATATGACTATTTGTAAATAATAACAACTTTTCAGGAAAAGTGAACTTGTTCTAGTAACCTGCATTGTATGTCTTTTCAGCAGAGCATCATGCACACACAAATGCACCCCCAGGAGTCATTTTTAAAAATCAGTGTTGGCTTTAAAATAGTAACAGTCTGGGATAATGTTGCAGCATTGTATTTCTAGGAATCAGCCACAAAAACAGCACAATTTCAAATGTATGGTATTCAAAGAGAGATTTTTCAGAGATTTGTGCATTTGATGACTGATAAAAAAAAATAATTGAAGAATAGGATTCAAACACAGCACTACTTGTTCCACTTACTAAGGAAGGCTGCACACACCATAATCCTGTAAGTCATTTCCAAGGCCCTTCAGCAACATAGTTAGGAGGGTTCAGAACTATCAGGATATAACTCTTCACTTACTTAATTCCCACATGCAGTAACAAGTAATTTCAGTAGTTTTCTCCATTCTCTGTGAGAATATGAGGATCTTCGTGCAATTTTGAGTACTAGTAACACTTTGGGACTTCATTTATCCCCAAATACATGTGGGTTTTCTGATCAGAAAATATGCTTTGGGGCATAAAATGTATTTTTTCCCCAAAACGTAGTTTCTGAGTAGGAATCACTGTATTTTGTACAAAATACACTGCCTCCTGCATAAAATTACTGCCTTACACACATCATCTGCACAGGAAAAGTATACATGGTTTTTCTGTGCAGGAATGAGTACAGGGATGTTGCAAAATATCTTCAGGATTTCAAAGTAACAACATTTAATGGCTCCACATACTTTCATACGTGCAATTGTCTGATTGATCTCCTCAGCATTTCCCACAGTAACTATGTTGGACTTCAGCATCTGGTCAATCAATGCCAACCAGTCAGCCAGTTCTGTTGTGGTTTTATCAAGATCAGCAGGTGCAGAGATTTCCAAAGTCTGCGGCGTTTTAGCAATGTTTTCAGAGCCAGAGGACACTAGCACCATCTTTTGGAGAACAGGGAATCCTAAATAATTATAACATGTTTTACTCAGCACTTCATCTTTCACATAAGAGGTCCTAGAATTTAGTTTAAACTTGGAAAAGCAAGAAACAAAATATCAATTCTTGTCACTCTAAGCACATCTTTCCCCTTCCTTGTCCTAAATACTAGATTAGGTATAGGGAATATGTGGTCCTATAGATCTTTAGCTGTATGGTCCTGCATAGTCTATGAAAATGGAAGATTAGAGCTGTAATCAAACAGCATCTGGGTGATGCACATTCCCTATATCCCTGCCTTAAAGGGGTTGGACTTCAGGTTCAAAATACTCAACCACTTCCAAATATTCATATACACTCATCCCTCACCATTTGCAGTCTTGCTGCTCGTGTCCCACGCTCCTTCACAGATGGCCATGGTGTGTGCACTGTTCCATGTGCAGGAGGAGTGCACCCCCATTGGAATCAATGGGGTTTCAATATTAGTGATTTTCCCAATTCGCAGGGGGAGGGGGACAGAACAGATCCCCCATGAATTGGGAGGGGCAACTGTACTCACAGTTCCCCATTTGAACTATTGTCCTTGAAGTAGGGAAAGATTGACATGATGTATGTCATAATATGCATCACAGAAACATCAACAGCATCGTCATTACTATCAGGGTTAGTGAAATGTGCAAAAATTCACCATCTGATCACCTTACCCAGGTAGTTTGGAAACATTTAAAGGTAAAGTGGCAAAATCCACAAACCAATAAGCTGTCATCAAGGAACAAAGTCATAACCTGAATTGATCCTGGCTTGAGATCAGAGTAAATTCCAGGAAGTAGCAAATAAAAAAAAATCACTGGCAGCCAATGAAATGCCAGTGACTCATAAGCAAGCATAGGGATCCTCTGAATCATACAAATGGAAGAATACATCAATGCAGGTCTTTAAAATACAATAACATATTAGGAACTTTTTTATTGCTCATTTGAAGTCTCCTTTTATTTAGAAAATGTATCACATGTCCATTTGAAAAAGTACATTTAAACATATGGCCTTAACTACTCAGTATCATACCTGTTAACGGAAACAGCTTCCCTTCAAGGTCAAATAAGTATTTTAAATGCATTTGCTTTCTTATCCAATCCCTAAGATTTAATAAGGTAACAAAAACATCATATGTCTCTACCCACCAACCCTAAGAAACACATTTTCTGCTCAGAACTCACCAGGAGGCTTTGTCTGTGGCACAAGATGTAGCTGATGAACATACGTCTCCAGTTCTCTCACTCTGTTGGGTGCTTCTCTGAACAACTAATATGGCAAGAAAGTTTTATATCAGAAGAACCAAGGAATCCATAATTAGTGTTACACTAAAGCACTGCCACTATAGAGGCACCTGAACAAAAAAGCTGTCCCATCTCTATTATTCATTTACTTCATCACCAAAGAGCCTAGAGAAGCAGGGGTTTGCTTTCCGCTACTAATACAAACTGCAACTTCTTTAAATGTGGGTGGAAGTTGTATGTTTGGGGATGTTGTGTATGAATTGCCTGCTCAACAGGATTTATTAAAAATACATTACAAATTACATTAAATTACATTAAAATACATTACAAGTGTAGTGCTTAAAAAAAAAAAAAGGTGCCCTGATGAACAGCTGCACAATCTTAACTCTAGCTTTAAAGTGGAGCTTTTTCAACTTTACCGAACAAAAGACTGGAGCACACTTTCCTTGACCTAATAATAATGTTTTGCTTTAAATGGGATGGAGTTTTTCCCTTTCTTTCCCTAATTTTTGAAACTTAGGAAGACATACAAGAAAATCTGTAACTACAATGTGACTAGATCCATAACAATAAATAGAGCAAACAGTCAAGAGCAATGTAACAGTCAAATTGCTACAAAATCAAAAGCCACTCACAAAGTACCATTCCAATTGCTATTTAACCCTCTCTCTTAAAGAGATACCCTACACACCATGAGAGATTGCTCACAAATGAATCCCTCCCTTCCAGATGTTGGTGTGTTGTTTAAGGTTTGCAAGCAAAGGTTTGCAAGCAAACAATGGCATTCTAGAAACAGAAGTGTTCTATTAAAAGTTAGGCTATCTGAAAAGAGGGAGTAGAAACCCACTCTATACTTCAAACCCGGGGAAAGGCACGCACAGAGATCTCAAACTTTCAGAAGATGACAGGACTGAGAAGTAATAAAAATTATAATAAAAAGATTGCCAAAAAGGAAAAGAAAAAATCATTGAAACCTTTTCTGTGTAAAAGATCTTGTGTGAGAAGTAACATGGAAAGAAATCTGACACCAATTATAACCATTGCAATTTTTCACTTTAGTCATTTTCTCTTGAAATAAGGTCATCTTCAGAGTCTCTGACACTATGCATGCTACCACAAAGGAAAGAGCATTACTGACCTAGACCATAAGAAGACAATATAATGAAAGAACTAGAAAAGATCCTAAAAAGCAAAGACATACAACTTAGCACAAAAGTCAGAATCATACAAGCCATCGTATGCCCTATTACCATGTATGGATGTGAGAGCTGGACAGTTAAGAAAGCAGATAGGAGGAAAATCAACTCATTTGAGACGTGGTGCTGGAGAAGAGTGCTGAGGATCCCATGGACAGCCAAAAGACAAACAAGTGGGTCCTAGAGCAGATCAAGCTAGAAGCCAAGATGACAAAACTTAGACTGTCATACTTTGGACACATCATGAGAAGACATGAATTGTTGGAAAAAAGAATAATGATAGGAAAGGTGGAGGAAGTAGAAAGAGAGGAAGGCCACATGCTAGATGAATGGACTTTATTAAAAAGGCCACAAATATGAGTTTGCAGGAGCTGGACAGAGCAGTAGAGAACGGCAAGGTCTCTACTGCACGGTCGCTATGGGTCAAGATCGACATGAAGACAGTTAACAACAAATAATAATTTTAATTAGACCTTTAATATTCTGTCACTGTTTAACACTAATTTGTCCAATTCTCTCCCCCTTAAGTTGCAAACATATTCAAATGTAGCCTGCAAGAGATTAACTACATAGAACACAAGTAATGCTTGGTCATTTGTAAGGAATCCATACTAAAATCCATACCTTTTTCCACCTAATATTCAGGAACCTCAGTCTTTCAGAAATATTTTCTCTTTCTGAAGGCCCAATGCTTTTACTTGAGAGTACATCTGGTTCATTTCTGTTTAGCCATTTAAGTTTTTCTCCTTGCACATCCATCTCCTCAATCAAGCCCTAAAGAGATTAAGAGAATGTTTCAATCTGATGAAAACTAATTATTTTTGCAGTATCTGTGCTGTAATTCTAGGAAAGACCATTAAAATCACAGAATGTGGTTCTGACAATAAAAGGTGGAATAAAACATAAAAACTAAGCAGGTGATTTGTTTTAAAATGCAAATTCCTGTATGTAGGAGCTGGGCAAAGCAGTAGAGAATGGGGGGGGGGCTGGAGATGTCTCATCAGCAAGGTCACCATGGGTTGAGATCTCCCCCTTAAGTTGCAAAAATATTCAAATGTAGCTTGCAAGAGATTAACTACACAGAGCACATGTAATACTTGGTCATTTGTAAGGAATCCAAACTAAAATCCATACTTTTTTTCCATCTAATATTCAGGGACCTAAGAATGTGGTTCTGACAAAAAAAAGGTGGAATAAAACATAAAAACTTAAGCAGGTAATTTGTTTTAAAATGCAAATTCCTGTCTAAGCATGCTAAAAAACAAGTGTGCAAAGCCTAGTGCCAGAGAAAAGAGCAGCATAAACTGCTGAAAAGTTAGAAATTCAGGGTGCTGTTTAGTTCCTTGTTTGTTTGACATTGCTATACTACTTCCTAACAATCAATCCTAAAGTCATTTACTATAAAGTTAAAACCCAGCAGAATATACAGTTGTGGGGAAAATAATGTTCCCTACAACTACCAAATGCAGAGTTAATTATCCAAATTTATTGGAAAAGCAAATCAAAAGACACAGTTTCAGAGATAATAATGAACTTAAGTCACAGAACTTAACTGTTATTTCTACACAACTGAGTTTGATTGGATGATCATATTTTTTCAAGTAAAATATATGGCCTTGTATGTCTGTCTATAAGTTATTTACAACACGTGAAAGATAAAATCTTTTTGTAAGCACTTTACACTATTTATCATCAAAAAGATACCCATTTTCCAAAATCAGAAGTGGACATCTGGTCACTTCTGGGTTTAAGGCGGGAAAATTTATTTATTTATTTATTTATTTATTTATTTATTGCATTTGTAGATTCGTGCATCTCTGGCAATCCATGTGCCGGTTCCATAGGCAAAAAACTGGCCCCATAGGCACACTGTGGTTCCCCAACACTGATTTAGATTTAACTTTCTTAAAAGAGAAGGGCATCTTCCATTAACAAAAACCTCCTTGGTCGAGTGGAGGCTATCATTGGTGGAAGGGGAAAGAAGAAATTTTCCTCTTTCCAATGTAGCCCCATACTTCCTATGATGCTCCATATGATCCCCCAACATCTAAATCAGATTTTCAGAAGGCTGTAGGAATAACTGGAAAAAAATTAGTTCCCCTCTCCATAACACCCCAATCACCACAGTTCCACTACTCATATCTCAAAATCTCTTCAAAGGGATTGAAGATGACCAGATGACCAGACCTAACACTCTTTTATTTCAGTAACAACAAAATTCACTTATTTTACATATTTTATCATCTGGGACCACTTAGGATTCCCATTTTAGAAATGAACTAGTCATCACATTTTATTGCACAATAATATTTAAATAATCAAAGGATCTTTCAAGTTAATCATGCTAAATCATGTTTACCATGTCATCATACAGGGTTGCACCATATGTCTGTGGTCCAGTACCACAATGTAGACATAGAGGAATCTACACTCACACTCGGGGGGGGGGGGGACAAGGAGGAAGATTAATTACAACTCAAAAGTAATCAACATCTATATGTAACTTGCCATTAATTCTCGCAGATTTTCTTCATGGCTGACTGTAGGTTTCTCACCCAGGGCATTTTCTACATTTTCTACCCAGCAACTAAATTCTTCTAGCTTTCTTGTGAAGTCTATTAATTGTTGATTTTCCATTTTCAATCTGAGGCACAAACACAACATGGAATGTGACACAAGAAAATCATTATCAATACTGAAATACATATAAAAGGCAATCTAGGAAGAATCTCGCACTGTGCAGCTTGCCTCTTTGGTACCTGCCATTTTAGTTTGATAGAGAAAATATTTTTTAAGATTAGTAAACGTTTTACATTTTAAAAGTTTAAAATTCAGCATAACTACATTCAGATTTAGATAAACTGGTTATTTAGATCGACGTGTCACTTTGGCAGTCAAGTTTTAATTTGTTTGCTATCTGTTAAGAAGTATGCAAGGCTGCAGCAGTATGCATAGATCACTAATAAAATGTAATTCCAAATCATCAATTCAGCACCCAAACATACCATAATTTGATGGGCTATTCCACAAAACTTAGCAAGACAAAGGGCCTAAGCAGACTGCCAGGAATAGTGCACATTAAATTGAGGCACTGCCCTGGCTCAGTGGTAGGGAATCATGGGAACTGTAATCTATTGTGGCACCAGAGCTCTCTCACAGAGAAGGCTCAATGTCCCAGAAAAAAAATACAGTTCCCATGATTCCCTAGCACTGAGCCAGGGCAGTGCCTCAATTTAATGTGCGCTATTTCTGGCAGTCTGCTTAGGCCTAAAGTCTTACGTTTCTCTCCTTGCACATGCATTTCCTGAAAGCAGAAATGATTCCTAATTGCTACAAAGAAGCCTTGGGAACTTTTGAGAATCAGGCCACAGAAGTTTTGAGTTAATGGCAAACAGCCTCACATGAAGCTTCTAAAGGAACATGGTCCCATCCTTCTCCTAAGATACCCCAAATTCTAACTGATCCAGTTACCTCAGTTGCCTTTCCTTGACTTGAGCAGTGGTGGCTTTCCAGCGTTTATTTAACCCTGCTAGTTTCTCTTTCAAGAAGCTTCCATCTGTAGTGGAGAGTTTCTGTATGATTCCTTCTCCTGTTCTGTTCAGTGCTGAAAAGCTGGCCTGATGGCTGCTGACTCCCTCTTCAAGTTCCTGTCACAAATATAAAAAACCAAGCTGAATTTTGTTGGTTACCCAATTTGACATTGATCTGTAGCCTGAAACAATGACTGAGCACACAGGGCTTTAAAAAATATATCATAAAGCAGAAGTTATATCAGCGTTGCTTCAGAGACTGATTAGGCACTTGTTATTAGGAATATGAATATCAAGCTATCAGTAACAAATGGCAAAGAACAAACGGTTGAAGCTAGGCCAATATGAAGACTTAACACCCTTTAAAATTATATTTATTTATTTATTTATTTATTTATGCATATATACATTTGTTCTTGTTAACCACCCTTGAGTCAATTGTGAGCCATTGCAACACTACGGATGAGACATCTCCAAAACTCCCTGTTCTCTACTGTTCTTTTTAGTTCTTACAAAGTCATACCCATGACCTCCTTAATATTTCGTTAGACTTGATCTCAGCAAAAATGCTGAGAATATATATTCAGCCTTTTTGTTAAGTGTATACATACACATATTTAAGTTTCTGTACATTTTTAACACTTTACCAGTTGTATTTTATGGGATAATGCATTAGTTTATCACAAAATGAATATGCTGCCTCTTCTTTGTAACAGTACAAGGTTTCAGCTAGGCTAATTAAGGACATTGTTCCCATGATCTGCAGATATGATCAAAAACCCAAGGAAATTGAGAGAAGTCAGAGGACGTCAGACTCAAATATTCACATCCTTAACAACCAGAAAAGCTATTCCCTGTCATCAGAGATCTCTTCACTATAAAGTATAGTAAAAATTATGTAACAAATAGACTTGTTTTAGGCACAGTAGAAAATAGAACTAAATGCTTCTCGTAGCTAAATGCTTTTTGTAGCTAAATTAAATGATTAAGTTATAACAAATTAAAATGTGGGTTTCAGCATTGTGTTACAGCTCTGGAGAATGGGTTCAAATCCCCATTTGGCCATGGAAACCCAACTACAAGGATAGGAAGTCTTGGAAAACCTTAGGCACATCACACTCTCTCATCTTCAGAGGAAGGCAAAGTTAAACCCTCTTTGAACATATCTTGCAGAAATTATTTGAAGGTATATATAACACTTCTATTTAAATATAATCATAATGCATCATGCCTTTAACATTCTAATTTCAGTTGTTATCCCAATAACAGCAGAAATGTTAAAAGCAATAGAAGTTACAAAAGTGATGATTTTAGCAAGTCTCACCCATTCAATGGATCTTACTAGTTGGGAATAACATAATTTATCTCAATGAGTTTAAAGATAAGGTTTTAACCTGAACTCCATACAAATATACTTAGGACTAATCCTCACTGAATTAAATGAGATTGACTTCAAAGTAGATTGCACCAGTAAAATTGCGCCAGAAGGGAAATATGGAAGTCTGATTATTTAAAAGAAAAAAACTGACACAACAGGAGCAAGACAGACATCAGCAAAATATGACATTTATGAAGTATTTTTTATTGGTAGTATCTCAGTAAGCAGTTTTCATTTGTTTTTCATCCATACTTCTCTTCCAGAATGCTTTCTCTCAGCTTCCACTGGAGGAATGGCTTTAACTGTTGCTGGAAGATAACCTAATAATTTTGGAAATGTCTGGAGTCCTGTTGCATGTTATAAAGTGACTGCCTTTAAGGGAGGTGCAGAAACTTCAATTATACAGAATATAGGAGCCTATGAGTTTGGACTTTTTTATCGTAAAACATTTCTCCTAGTTTTACTGGACACAATTTGAAGTGCCAGTTCTTATATGTAAAATCAAAAACTTGATCTGGGTTTTAAAGATCATAAGGTACATCCCCTTCTCTATAGGTTTCCTCCCCACCACCAAAGCATGCACACAATTAACATCTAATGAGGTCTTGATCCAGCTTGTACCATTTGTGAAACAGAGGTTTGCCTGTAATGGAAGCAGGGGCTTCTCAACAGCAAGCCCAGCCCTTCATTCATTCTCCCCTAAGACAGAGATCTGTACAGCCACCTCCTTGTTTGTTTATTTTTAAGTTCTCAGATGTGGAAACCTTGAGGAACTGCAGGATAAAAATATTTCAAAATGACAGAAAATAAATCAGTCTGCAACATCTAACTAGGGTCATAGGATATCCACCTTCCACCTTCCAAGATGGAAGTCTCCAGGTGAAAGAGGGAGCCCCCTCTGCATTGACTCTACCATCAATGCTGCAATGGTGGTAACAGCAAGTATTTAGGGGAGAATCTTGGAGACTCTGGATCCAGGTATGACTATTCTTCCACCATACTCCTAATTAGAGAGGGAAAGAAGTCAGCCTAGGAGATGCTGTGCTGATTTACACTCCTTCCACCCCATTCCCACCATGCCATCAGCTCTTGTCAAAGTTTTGAATGTGAAGGATTCTCCACCTTGGTTTTTCCTTGCCTGACATCCATAGGATTGTCCTGTCATGGGGAAGAAGTAGGAACAGGCCTGCCATAAGTTTTAATAGTGTTTCCATCCTGGCACGTATGATTAGTTTTGTGGAGAAAGGTTTCCAAAGTAAATGTTGACATTTGCACTTTTATTAATATTGAAAAACATAGCACAGGCACTCTCATATAAATGAAAAGCCAGAAGATCAAAAGCTGTATAGTTGGCAGTTGCACTATCAGAATAATTTGGAAACCACATCCATAATCTGGCATCACAATTTTTCTCTATTTAAAATAATTGATTTTAAGGAATATTAAGGAAAATTGTTTCATTTTATCAATACATCAACTGTAAATGACAATTGGGAATACAGTATTACTTTGTTATGTTCTTCTCAATGACAGAGCTAAAAGTAAAGGATAGAGCTTGCTGTCTTAACAGAAATTCAGAGAGATACCTGCTGGTGTATCCTTGCTGTCTCTATGTCCAGGCTACCATCTGCAGCATGGGCTTCAGCCAGCAAACCTTCCGCTTCTGTTAACCACTGTGATAGATCATTGAGATCGCAATGGAACTGCCTCCACTCTTCCACAGACTTATCAAAGCAACTGTATGAAACATGTGGGGTGGAAAACAGTAATTTCCTAAGTATATTTCAAAAACATTAGTGTTTTGTTTCCTTTGCAAAACAGAAACTGAACTTATGTTTTTTTTAAAAAAAATCTTCACATTATAGGACTAAGAGGACATTGCACAGTCATTTAGCTAACAGAATCAAGTGTGAGAAATCAGATTTAATGGCATGGAAGATAAAGATTGATTAGGCACTAGCTCCAACCTTAACAAAAACTATGCACACATCAGCAGCTGTAAAAGTGATTAATTATCCTTGATTCTGTTCCTATGTATATCTTAGATATAGATCTATTTATGAATGAAATAAATGTTCTCCTTTAAGCACTAACTTTCAGTTATTCCATCCAACTACTATTTTTACCATTTAGAAGAGAGTTAGGAACAGTCAAAGCCTAAGTTCAAGGAGGAGGCAGCAAAACTAGCTCACATCAAGTTTAAATCGCATTCTAAAATCAAATTTGCCCATAGACGTAACCAGAACCCACTGCTTTAACAAATACATCAAGAATCAGTAGGATACTATAACTGAGGATCAGAATGAGGAAAGTCTTCTTCAAGAATGGATAGGATCAAAACAAGACAATTGTTCTGCAAGAATGTAGAAAATGAAGAAAATCCATGCTACAGATTTAGCAACAAAACTGGCACTGATTTGCAAGCAAACTTTTTTACATTCCACCCTTGAGAAGTTTTCTATATAAATAGAATGTAGTTTTCAAATCAATGGTCAAATTTTTGGATACACAGAAAACTGCAGGACAGGCCATCAGATGTTGTTGGATTGAAAACCCCAACTGCCTTAGCCAATAGAACCAATGAAGAGAAATGCTGGGAGATGAAGTCCAACAACATGGGGGAGGTGGGGGTTGTAATTCTCATACCTGCCTTAAATCATCATGGTTTGAAATATTTAAAAAAGTATAAATTCCAAACAGAAAACCTTGATTTTCTATTTTGTATAAGGTACACCGCTTTCTATGCCATTGTATTTAAAGGGACCTGAGCACTCACAGATTTTGTTATCTACCAGGTTTCCTAGAACCAAACCCCAGCAGATAACAAGGACTCACTGTACTTCCTGTTCCACTCTAAAGTAAGTGTGGGACAGCAAGTCTCAATCAGAACCCTACTGAAGAGGTAAGGGTACTTTCCCACTTTCTTTGTGCTATGGTGCTAATCTGAATCTGGCCCAACACACTTGCAAAACAGTAATTCATTTCAAAATACTAGTCTATTACTGATAGAGATCACTATCTTGCAAAATGAAGTACAGGCATGGTAGGTTTCATTCAGATCTAGTTACATAATGTAAAATAAAAGAGAGAAAACATAAAGGCCTCAAGAGAAAATAAGTATCTATTTATGGTCATGTTTACTTTACCCTCAGTAAAGATCTTTGTAGACCATGTGCTTTGGTATGTCTACCCCACTAAGCTTGAACACTAATATGCCTGTATTTGGAGTGTCTAACCATGAACAAAAAGAAAGAATGTTAACTAGTCGGTGTTGACAGAGGCTAACAAAAGACACTCAACACTGAAAATTGTAACATACTAAAATAATACAGTGAAGTACTCTATCATTCAAGTACAAGTGATCACAAAATATTTGTATAGGCCAACTATGGTGGAGAGCAGACGGGTGGCCGTGGGCCGCCCCGAGAAGCGGAGTATTGGGGCCGCTGGTAACACACGCAGCGGCCCCAATATACCCTTCTGCTAGCCCTAGAAGGAGCGCTAAAATGCTGCTCCTTCCAGAGCGGGCAGAAGGGGCGCCTCTTCCGCTCTCCTTCTGACTCACCTGTGCAGAGGCTGTGCCAGAAGGACGTCATTAGAGCGCTCACCATGCGCAACAGCGCGTGCTCCATTGACGTCCTCGGGAAGGGGTTGTCCAGCTGCCCCTCCCCTTCCCTGGCTTGAAGACGGTGCTTTGTGCCATCTGCAGAGCTCCTATGTGTCTAAAACATGACTGAAAGTTTAACTGATGCAAAAAGTCTGGTTAAATAGTGATATGGGCAAATCCATTTGCTCATAATGACCACAATTAGCTTTACAAGGGGAAATGCTGAAATATAATAAATGTCAATAGAATCCCAGGTCTTAATTGCATAGGGACACTGAGTGGGCTCTCCATTACTTTTTTTAGGCTATTTATTATATGCATTCATGGATTTACAAACATACACTCCTCTTAGGGATAAACATCAACTTTTCAATGTTTAGGCCCATTACTTTCATTACATTTCATTACAGATAAGGCATCATACATTCATAAGGTATTTAACCGTTATAACATCTGCATTTCCTTAGCAGGCACCTCTACATTTAATACATAGAGGGACATTAAATCTTACACAATTTTGGAGGTATCATAACTTATACACCATTTGTGGAAGAACATGCAGGTATCCAAGAGAGGTAATATCCCCTGCTGTTGTAGTTGTGTCCTTTCAAGTCATTTCTGACTTCCGACCTAAGGCTAACCTATCATGGAGTTTTCTTGGCAAGTTTCTTCAGAGGGTTTTGCCACTGCCATCTTCTGAGGCTGAGACTCACCCAGGGTCACCCAGCGGGTTTTCATGGCTAAGCCAGAATTCAAACCATGGCCTGCAGAGTCCTAGTCCAACACTCAAATCACTACACCAAACAGACTTTCTCCTATAATATACCTATGCATTGCTATATCTAGCAACAACCATTAGATATGTATAAACATCCATTCTGAGCATCCATTATATCCCCAATGGGCATATATCTATGTAGAGGAGAACTACATCTAGCTTAGACTTTACCAGCATTGTTCAGGTCTTTTTAACAGATAGGAGCAGCATTATCAGCCTCAAAGCTGTCATGGACAGATGTCTTCATACATAGGAGGCTGACCCTAGGTCTGCCTCCTGCCCCTCTCTTCTCCGCCTGTTTTATATCCTTCCAGCCAACCATATTAGAGACCTTCACTAGTCCCCATTTACACAAACATTACTCTCCTCCAAACAGGAGAAAAGTTCTTAGGGGTATCTTGTTCTTGGCTGCCTTCCATTAGGTTGCATCAGACATCTAATTGTATCAGCTGGTACTTTTTAACATGGCACCTTTTGGGGGTTCATTGTAGGTCAACTGGCATATTTTCTGACTAGCTTATTATTTGTTTTTATTAGGCTGGCTTTATCCCTGAAACTGACTATGCTGTTAGTAATACACACACATTCTACAATCCCCAAAGCTTTCTGCTTTATAAACACACTACTGTATTTAAACTTCTGGAAATTTTAATTTCACAAACCATAACCCAAATCAGCACTCAGCCTGTATTACCATTAACTACCATGAAAGAATTACCCAAGATCAGCACATCGTTTTCTGGTATGAAGGTGCAAGATGTGAAACAAAGTGTATCAGCAAAGTCAGGAAGGCAAAGAAAACAAAATCTTCTCCTAAGATTGGATCTGAAAAATTGGTAAGAATTACATTTAGTCTTGCCTGTTTGCGCTACCCATACTCTGTTCCCTTAGCCCTGTCCACTGAAGTGAAACCACTGAAATTTGCCTCCTAAACTAAAAAGAGAGTTCCCTATCATATCCAAGCAACTTTGTGAGGAGGAAGAGAAAGATTAAAACAAAAAAAGTTCAGCCTGGTTTCACCCAAGTTGAGCAGATTTAACCTAAAATAAATGTCCTGTCTCTACAGGAAAATGCAAAACACCACCGTGCCACTGAATATGTTCTATCCCACATAACTTATAAAGAAGTCAATTGCTCTTCCTTTGTTTCTTTTTAAACATAAAATATATAGAGTCCTTTTACTTACCTTTTGCGATCGTTATACATCCTGTTAATTCTGTCCCATTCTGCATTCAGCTGTGTTAGTGAGTCTCCTATTTGTATAGCTTCAGGTCCAGATGCTTCCAGAATAACATCCGGTTGTTTTTCATGAATAATTGCAATCTGATCACCAAGTTTGTCCAACATGTCTTTTATGTTCTGTAAGCAGAGTATATCAAAAATAATATGGAAATGTTCAACAAGGCAGCATCAGCACCCAATTAAGATTGAGAACCAGCTGGGAAAATGGAGGTCTGATTAGATGACAAAAAGCATTAACAATATATAAATTTTAATACCTTCTCCAATAACATCCAAACAATGATACCTTTATTGGGCCAACCAAAATGCACAATTACATGTTGCAAGCTTTCGAAGTCACACTGGCTTCTTCATCAGGCAAACAGGAGAAAAAAACCTGAAGATGTTCGTCTTAGGCCTCCATTTTCTGTTTCTGATCTCAATTCAGATGTTAAGGATGTATATGGCCTCCCTAACATCTGAACTGAGGTTGCTATATGGCCAACATGGCTACTCCTAGATGTTTTTTAGATTTCAAGATATGGCATTTTAGCCATCATAGAGGAATCCTAAAGAGAGAGCCAAAGCACTGGAACCTTGCTATCTGAGGCTTCTGCCTCCAACAAAGGTAAAGCAATTTTTTTTCTAATATTGGGGCTGACTGGCATGCTTTACCCCTACATCACCTAATGTTTTCCTGATGCAAAACATGAAGACCTCCTGAGAAATTCAGTGTTCTCTGCCTGCATAAGAGCCTGAGGCTTCACAAAAGAAGGAGATATGCTGGATTCCAAGGAAACATCTTCTTTGGATTGCAAATGGACATTAAATTTCCTTGGCTTGCAAAATTTTGCAATGACCGCATGGCCAAAGGGGGAGGAGTTAGCCTGTAGATAGCCTTCCTCTAACATCTGAACTGAGATCAGAAACAGAAAATGCAGACCTAAGACTAACATCTGGAGGGTTTTTCTGCTGTTTGTCTGATGAAGAAGCCAGTGTACTTCAAAAGCTTGCAACATGTAATTGTGCATTTTGGTTGGCCCAATAAAGATATCATTGGTTGGATGATATTGGATTTGCTATATAGCCAACACAGGTACCCCTAGATGTTTTATACCTTCTGCTTAGGTATAAAAAGGCAAACTTAATTCTAGCCAAAAGATTTTACCATTTCATTTTAATAAAGATTTTTTTTAAAAAAAACCATTCCATCCTGTGAGATTAGAATCTATACATCGTGTTGGAATGTTTGATCATGTATATGCTTTCATTCCCACAGAAAAATATTTTTCCTGTATTAGACAATCATTTTACATTATTTGTCTCTTTTTCTGGCTTCATCAGAGTGTCCTGTTCAGGTCCTTCACCATCACACAAATACAAGCATAGCCCCTAGTACATGCAGACATACACATATGTATACTGCCACACACAGAAACATACACACATAAGCTTTTTACAATGTGATGCTATCAAGAGAGAAATATTGTACTCCTGGGGAGAGGGAGGCTACATATGTCGCTCCTACTGGCCACCCCAAGGATTGGTAGCTTTTACTGGCTCCATACTCTACCTGTGAAATGAGAGAAGATGTGGATATTGTGTTGAGGCCCCTACCTCTCTTACCTGGATCACACCAGCTGAGACACAGGCAGAGGGGACACCCAGAGTCCTCTCTCCCCTTGGGCTTGAAAGTCTACACACCCTAATGGCAACATTATGGTAAAAATAGGTGACTAATATAATAACATTAGGCACACAGGTATATATGAATCACAAGGTTACAAATTTCTTGCATCATGACCACCTGGGTTGAATCAGTTTTGTAACATTAGGGATTAATTTACGCTGCACAAGAATGAGGCCTTCAGTAACCAATAACTACCATTTTAAGCACAAATTTCTGCTTTCTATCCTCATATTACATTTCATTTTCCAGTACCTTTAATGAATCTTCTTGAGTAGAGAAATCCTCAAAAGCACCAGAATGAAGTTCAGGAGCATTTAGCAAGAGCTCAGCATCAGCTATAGCCAGCAAAATCTTGTTAATCTCTACCAGGTATTCTGCAGGGAATGGAGATGCCCTGATTGTTGATAAATGAGGACCTTGAATCCTTTCTGGGGCTTCCTAAAGCAAAAGAGAAAAGAACTCAGTTTAACTAACCATTTTAAACTGACCTCATTGGAATATAAAACAATATTGCATTTATTTGTACTTTCACTGTACTCTATTCTTAAGGTTCAGTACAAGTTGCAAAAAAACTGAAGAGTAAATTGAAAGATAATTTTTAAAAAAGCAGATAAGCTGATTAAAACGTTTACATACCATTCCAAGTGAATCTCAGTTATAATTGCCAGATAGCAAGTCTCCTGTACCTAGAGCAGGTATTCCTATAAATTCTTTTCAGGCTTTGTGTGTGTTTCATTACTATCATCCTCAGCTGATGCAGAGGTTCAGACTTCAGAAAACATTAGGAGGTACTGCATATACTCAATTATAAGTTGACTTCATGTACAAATTGAGGGCAGATTTTGAGTTCAAAATTAGGGATTTTGATATGTCCCATAGATAAGGCAAGGGTAAAACCTAGAGGCATGTCTCAAAGCATGTAAAGGATGAAGCAAAGGAAAACGATGCTCAAGAACTTACAAAATTCTGGCAGGCATAACTGTTTGTATTCACTCTAAAGGCTGGATGGAAGAGGAAGAAACTACAGGAAATGGTGTCTGTGTGATATATGAGAGAGGAGATCAGCGCAAGCAGGGATAAGAAAATGAACACATGTCAAAAAGGATGAAAAGGCAAAGCAAAGAAAATGGTAACTGTATTAGCAGCACTTGTAGCCTTTAACTTTAATGTGCTAACTTTGTCTGATTTTAACCCAGAAAACCTGACACACACAAATATCCAAATCCTCCAAAGCCCAATTCCTTTGAGGGGAGTCACCAAAAAGCTGCCACTACTGCCCATTTTCCCACTGAGGCATCAAAAAGGTCAGAAGCAGCAGAGAGAGCAGAGGGATCAGTACTTCTTTTAGGTTCTCCTGGGACAGACTAAGCTCTCACTTTTCACCACTCTACTCACAGAAGGATGTGGTTCTTTTTATATATATGTAACATTTAAAGTGCAGTACATACATTGACACATGGATAAGTCAATTCAGTTTTTTGGGGGAGTCAATTTTTATATACACACACACACTCATACTCATATACACGGGTATATACAGAATTTTCTAAAGCAATAGCCATAGTCTGCGGCAGTAAAAACCAACAAGGAGTTCCCTTATATATAGAAATTATCCAAAGTTGAGATTTAAATGCAGTACACATAGCTAATGATGGGTTTATCAAAAGTGAGATCAGAAGGAAATTCAAATACTGTATCTAATTCCCTCTGATTGCCAATCCCATCTCTAACTATGTGCTTTGTATGTCTAACATAAGACCTAAGCAGACTGCCAGAAATAGTGCACATTAAATTGAGGCACTGCCCTGGCTCAGTGCTAGGGAATCATGGGAACAGTATTTTTTTCTGGGACATTGAGCCTTCTCTGTGAGAGAGCTCTGGTGCCACAATAAATTACAGTTCCCATGATTCCCTAACACTGAGCTAGGGCAGTGCCTCAATTTAATGTGCACTATTTCTGGCAGTCTGCTTAGGCCCATAGTCTGTAACTTCGCGAGTCTGAACAAGTAATCTGTAACAGTGCTACTCAGAGTGGTGGTCCTTGGATCACTGCCAGTCCCTCACACAGTGTCTGTCCCTCTCTGGTAAGTTTCCAGGAAAGAGAGAAACAACTGTGCTCAATGGGCACAAATTTAATGCCTGTCCTATCATGCTGGAAAAAACAATTGCTGGTTCTTCACATCTGACAGCCTGAGAATTCCTGAGTTATGATATGCAAAAGCCTATGGTACAGTCCTTGTGTAGCAGGATAAAACAAACTTGCACTGAATTAGTTGTGGAGTGTTTTACCTATTAGCACACCAATGTATTGCAGGATTAGCAAGATGGTTAGGGTTAAACAATTTTTGTATTTCCTGTACCCACAGAGAAGCCAAGTATTCTCCCATCCACAAAAAGGGCCAAACTACTGACAACCAAAATATCCAAACACTGCACTTTTACAGAAAAAACACATACCATGGGGATTTCTGAACCAGGAGATGAACATTTTGACCTCCCTCCATCCATTCCTGAAATTCTTCTTCATCATTATTACTGATTCCCTATTGGTGAACTGCCTACAAGAGGACAAGAAAGCTTGCCAAACACTATACCAAATTGCAACTGAAGTAACCAGAGATGTGTCTATTCTCTCTTGACATCTCAAACAATAAGTGGTATGCCTTCCACACTACATTTGTGGAGAAATGAAGCAACATACAAGAAGCTAGGAGGGAATGCTGCTGAGGTTAGAAGAGCTTCCTAGCTGCAACCATCACTCCCAGATGAAATTATTCTTTAAGGCAGATAGTGAGGAATAATGAGGAAAATGAGAAAGACAAATATTTTGAGGTGGCATATCTGAGCTTCATACAGATTCCATTGCAAGCAGGCAGGGCTGGTTTAGGAGTTGAAGGAAAGGAGCTGAAGGAGAGGTTGCTTTGCATTATGATGCTGCCACCTGATCAACAAGTCAAGTACCCTGGTTTTGTCATGGATGTCATTAGGGGGGTCAGGACCACATTGGGTGACATCATTAGAGGATATGTGACACCACTGCTCCCCAAATGTCTGCCTTTTGGCAGAAATGACTGTAGCATTCACCTGTGTGCCTTTAAACCCCTGGAACTCAGCAGAAGGGAAGGAGTGATTGAAATGAGGCTCAGTGGTTGAAGGAAGAGAGGCCACATGGTTGAATTTTGCTAGTTGTTTATGTCACAACTATTGCCATTACATTCTGTGATATGTGGGAATTACAATTTATGAATAACATTAATAGAAAAAATATTACTAAAGATTTTGTATGGCGTGGTATGGGAGAAGATCAATGGGGGGGGGGACACCATAATTTACTGCATAGGGTGACATCAAACCTAGTGATGCTTTCCCCTACATTAGGAAATGGGGATCACTGATTTGGGAGGAACACAGAATGATTTAAGATGAAAACTTTCTGGAAGGAGAAGAAAAACAGAAGGCTATGAAACAAGCCAACAGGTAGAGAAAAGTAGAAAAATGTATTTTCTGCTGGCAATCCTAGAGTTCTGGATCACCTGATAAAGCTGATTGGCAGTAAGTTCAATGCAGACAAAGAGGGGCACTTTATGATATGGTGGTTGCTAGTTACATGATTTAAAGTAAATTATTATATGGTCCTAGACAGGAAAATTCTGTTCCTCCAAAAATTGTTGAGAGTTCACATCCCATTAGCTCTGCCAACAGGAACAACTGTTTGAGATAATGGGGACTGTAACACATCATGACAGGAAGGGACATGGATTCCCATCCCAGGTTAGAAAACATTCACAGAGGTCAGTAGCTATTAGTTATGACAGTCAGATGGATACATATTCTTCAGAAATGTTCTTTTGAGTACCAGATGCTATTGACAAAAAACAGTAGATGGTCACCTTCATGCCCGGCTTGTGAGCTTTCAGAAGCATCTGGCTAAATGCTATTAGTAACATAATACTGGATGAGATGGACTTTAGTCTTGTCCCAAAGGCAGCTCATTCAAAAAGGCACAAAAATTAACTGCTTCTATTCATCAAAATTGTATCTCACTCTTCCTACAAGGAGCTTAGGTTGGTATATGAATGGTTTATTAGGCCAACTTCACACCAGAGGCAGAGAAATAGAAAATATCCCCAAAGGGCATGTCTCTAAAACATAAAAGTCAATCAAAACTAGCCATGAAAGGGTGATTGTTCATTTTTCTGAATTACTGTATACTGAACTGAATTATGATTAGAACAGAATGAAGGTCATCAAGGTCCCCAAAAGGGAAATGTTACTCACAGTACTACTGATCAGTTGTTTACCATTTGTCTTCTACAGTGTGCCAAAGATAAATGAAAATTAACCCTCCCACCTGTCTTATGGTCAATGTTCTGCTCAGAACAAAAGGCAAGCATTATGGTTTTCCCCAATAAAAATATATATTTGAGATGGAAAATAAAGTATGGCCATTTCATACTTTCTTAATAGTTGAGCACTTTGACACATTAGCAATTCATCTTCTGAGCTCTCTATATTTAATTATTCAGGCACTTTTCAGATGTTCTCTATATGCATATGGAATGTGGGAATGGGAATCAAAGGTATTCTCTCACCCCGCCTGACATTTACACACTAGAGTAATTTCTGAAAAGGACATACAAAAATGGACTCCAATGTACCAAAACCACACCTGTATCTTATTTCAAAAATGCAAAATGGAGAAAAGTTGCTGTTCTCCTACTATGTAGCAACAAATAGTACTATATTCCTGAATCGTGAAACAAATCCCCCAATGTAAGAGGGTGTAAATGTGCATCACAATGAGGGAAAAAGTACAGGATATCGGATTCACATTCCACAAAGAGGAAGGTGAAAAAATTAGAGACAGAGAAGGACTATAATAAATGAAATATAGACAGTAATGCTGCACATAAAAATAAAAGCTAACAAAGCCTTGAGAAAATGCATCAGTATCTAAAAATTGGTATCTTTTGGCTGACATTCGGCACATGGGGGGGATGCAGATGGGCGGCCATGGGCCGCCCTGGGAAGCGGCGGATTGGGGCCAAGGCTGCCCCACTCCTCGGCCCCGATCCTCCCTTTTGCTGCCTGGGAAAGGAGCATCAAAATAGCACTCCTTCCACAAGCCATGAAAGGGGGGCCCGAAGAGCCGCCATGCAGTTCTTTTGCGCCTCTTCCGACTCAGCGTGTCTGAATGCTGAGCTGGAAGGACGTCATCGGAGCGCCCGTCTTGTGCAACGACGGGCACTCTGATGATGTCCTCAGGAAGGGGTTGGGGCATCCAGCTGCCCTTCCCCTTCCTAGCATTGAAGACGGCGCTTTGCACTGTCTGCAAAGGGGGATATAGAAAAGCACAGAAATGAAGGAGGGAGGAATAGGAAGGGTGTAGTTTTGTGATAGTCAACTCCATTTTCTAACCACACTGAATGTTTTTATCATGCCAATTCAGTATTTTGAGGAAGGAATGTTGAATTAATATTTTGCAGGACTGTTACAGTGTTTACTGTTTTTCCCTCAGTTCTTTCTTCCACAAGCAGGAACCGTACAAAGTTATGGGGGAAAATTTGGGACCTGGTACATTGGATGCCTCACTGGCAAATGTCAAATGTTCAAGTAAGTTCTTTTTCTGTCATATGTTGTACATCATCTGCCCTTGTCATGCCATACCTGGAAGAGGAGCCCAGGGCAAGGCTTTGGTGGTGTCCTGTGCCAATGAATTCCAGCTACTGGCTCAAGGCTTGATCTGGAATGACTCTGTCTGCCGGATCAGTTCTGAGAAGGCCTGGCTGGGGAGATTCTGGATGAGCAAATCTGAAGGCTCTTATCCAGAGGTGCATCTGAATTAAAGTGTGCCTGGGCAGCCACCACCAGGCTCAAACCTTCTCTGGAGAGGACCAAACCTCTCAGCACTCTTGCATCCAGGTCTCTTCCAGAAATGTCACTCTCCTCCAAGGGACCCATGCAGTTGGGAGGAACCAGACTGTGGCAGGCCCCAGAAGAGAAGGACCTCAGAAACAGGATGGCCTTTGTTTATGTTGTGGGACTAGTGGTCACTTCACCAGGGCCCACCCATCAAAAAAGTCCTTTGGTGTTTCACAAACGTCCACCAGGATAACAGTGTCGAGTTACTGTCACTAGCTGATTTCACATATTGCAATTCCATACATGCATCCATCCTGCAGATACCAATCCTCACCAACTACAGTTACCATCCATACCTGTTCGCCATCACTGTCTCACAATCATCCGTCCATGCAAATGATAAACTTCTTCAGGAACTGCAAGCTGCTCAGGCCATTCTCGGGAGCAACTGGACACAACCAAACAGACCTAGAAACAGTTCACAAACACCAAGTGTCCTATGCTCCAGTCAGCAAGCATCCCAGGAATCAGATGGTTATAATACAAGAGCTGCTGAACAGTTAATTCAGTCCAGGTCAGTCACAGGGTTTCCAGCAGGATGAAGGGAGAAGCAAATGGTTGCTTGTTAGTCAGACCGCACTCAGCAAGTCAGTAATCCAGATAGACCAGGGGTTGGTAACCTACGGCCCCCGGGCCAGTTCCGGCCCAGGACGCCGGACTTACCGGCCCAGGCGAACCCCTGCCGCCACCTGTTTTCGTCGGCGCGCAACTGCACACGCCACGGCCGGCATTTTTTCTCCAAAATGGCGGCCGCGACGTGTTTGCGCATGTGCAAATCCTGCGCATACGCAAATGCGTCACGGCCGCGCGCCGACGAAACCAGGTGGTGGCAGCGGCAGAGGCTGCGGAGGCGGAGGCGGAGGCAGCGAAGGAGGCGGCGGCAGTGGCTGTGGCTGTGAAGGCGGAGGCTGCGAAGGCAGAGGCGGAGGCAGCGGCGGAGGTGGCGGCGGCGGAGGCTGCGGTGGCAGGGGCCCACCTGGGCCGGTAAATCCGGGGACCCTCGGTGGCGATGGGCTTCCAGGAGGCCCATCGCCACTGAGGGAAGCCTCCCGGGGGGACCCTTGGTCGCGACGGGCTTCCAGGTGGCCCGTCGCTGCCAAGGGAAGCGTCCCCGCGCGCACCCTCCACCGACGCGCACGCCCCCCCGTACATGCGGCTGCCGCCACGCCATGCACAGCGGCTGCATGTGCGGGTTTTGCGCACATCAGTGGAGGGTGCGCGCGCACGCGCATATGGCCATTCCCCCCCTTGGCCCAGCCGAGACCTGGGCTACGGGAGACTGGCCCAGGTCTCCAAAAGGTTGCCGGTCCCTGAGATAGACAAAGCCAACAAGAAGTGAAACAGGATCATAAATCATAGCCAATACAAGGTCAAAAACATAAGACATGGAAAAGTAATGCTAGTCATTGGTGGCATTAGGTGGGGTGCAGTGGTGTAACCCACACCAGGTGACATCTGGTTGAGCCCTCCCTCCTGCACTGTCCCTGTGTTGTCCCATGCATGCTCCCATCCTCCTGTGCCATCCCAACACTCCCCCATGCACGCTCCCACCCTGCCATCCCAGAA
>CM034701.1:309395625-309415360 GCA_020142125.1 Phrynosoma platyrhinos | reverse complement strand
CCTTGATCTAGATACTATACTTCTATTGATGCAGCCTAAAATTCCATTTGCCTTTTTAGCTGCTGCATCACACTGTTATCATTGCTATTTGATGTGGAGTTTTATACCATTTTCTAATTAACTTTAATTGTTGTTCTCTTACCTTTATATTTTTAATTTTAGTTATCTGAGAGAGCCAAAATGTTAAATCTTCAGTGTTTATCTTTACATCTTTCTCCCATATACCCACCAGTCCTTTCTTTATACCAAATTGTTTCTCCAAAAGAAACTTGTAAAACTTTCCTATTAACCCCTTTTCTTCCCTAATCCTTCTTTTCAGTATATCCTCAAACTGTAATGTACTATCACCTGTTCCTTTTAATTCTTATAAAGTTCTGTTTATTAACATTAACTGAAGGCAATATTTCTTACCAAATAGTTGTTAATTTTTCAATCCTAATTGGTTTCCCTCTTTCATCAAATAAGTGCCCCATAATTCTATATCCTTTATCTTTTATTACTGTACTGTATTACAACAGTCTCAAAATACAGTACCTGAAAACTGTGGTTTGTCGCAGGACCAAAAGCATATTATCATTCAATAGATAGTGTTTGTTCACCACTATTCTATAATGATAATATTTTCTAATACAATAATATTCTAAGAATAATTAGCTATGTCCCTTTGGCACAGTTCTTCAGCTTTCTTAAAATGTAAAAGAACTGTACTGTTTGGGAATATACTGGATATACTGGATAAAATATTTATCAAGTTATATCCAATAACTTGATTTATACTCTGGAACTGAAGTAGGCACATTTCTCTCTGTCACTTATCTAATATGTAGATAACCAGTCACTGGCAGCAAATAACACAGAACTGTTTTAGTGGCTAATAGTGTTATACTTGGAGATTATAAATCATCCTTAACACACATATAAAAAGGAAGAATATCTACATGCTACCAAAATGTAACTATTCCTCTTTAATTAAAATACTACCAACATAACAAATCTTATTCAGGCAAATCCATAAACACTATTAAATTAATAAATTCCCTGGAGCAAATTATTGCAGAAATCAAGGAATCTTTAACGTAAAGAAAAAAAACCTAACATCTCTCATGGTACACATTCTAAGAGCAGCAGCTGACAAAAAGCCAGAGGCAATATAAATACCTTCCCACGGAGTAACAGCAAGTAATAAACTGATCTGTATGTGTGAAAACTTTTTTTCAAATTATAGTACAAGAAATACAATTTACTGAACCCAGTCTAGATTAATAGTCTTCCTATACAGCATAACTCTCATTATATAAAACAGCATAATTCTCATTCCTCATAACTTGTCTTGACAAATCAAGGTCTCCTGAACATTTTTAACCTAAAAGTGATCAAAACATCAATTTATATTTGTCTCCAAAACATTTTTTCTAAATTATGCTTCCTTTGATAAACCAATGAGGATTATTTTCACCTGGTTCAAATGTAATGTATGATTTATTTCTGAACTAGGTCAGAGTAGTTCAGGTGCAAGCTACACACATTTTGTGCAGTACAAGAATAAAATGTGCAGTAGCAAATAGTTTTCTTGGTTTAGTTGGGAATATGGGCTTTAATGTAAAGCAAAATTATTCCTTAAAACAAATAGAAAAAAGTATAGATATAAGAAAGAAAATGACTAATACTATCAACATAAGATTATGAAGACAGAAAGGTAATAAGCCTTTGTAACTTCATATTAACAGTATATTTGCTAGGAGCAATTATATGAGAACAACTACAGGAAGCTATGTCTAGCTTCTTTAGGTCTAGCTATGTTGCTGCAGGTATTGGCAAATGCCAATGTATCTTTAGTCGATGTCCAGAATTCTGCTGAACAGTTACAAATGCAGAATCCATAGTTATGCACTTATGAATGTTTTGCATTCAGGAACTATGTTGGGACCGTGAAAATCCTTCAAACTCCACTTACTAGGAAGCATCTGCTGGGACTGAGGATGTTTGTTCCCTGTTGACTGGAAATCAGCTAGCTGATGGTCCCACTTAACACCTTGTGTGAGTGATCTCCAGCACAAGGAGAACTGCAGCAGCAACCCTGCTTCTTCCTGTCACACTGGAGAGTGCTCACAGGAGGGATGGAAACATTAATTAGCTGCTTCCCAATCAACAGGGAAATAAAAAAAAAAACATTGATTGCAATGGTTGTTTCCCAGTAAGTGAGGCTTGAGGGGATCAGGATGGGATTCACTGTGTATCACCATGTGATAATGGCCCCTTCCATTGTCTGGGTTCAGGTCACCTTCTTCCCAGGTAACAAAGGTTTAAATGATGTGAAGAGGTTGAATTACATTTTAATGAGGCTCAGTATCACAAAGATGATGAGAAAGCAACGGCCCAATGAGATCACCAGTGGACAGAAGTGTGAAATTTCAAGATCCTTCTCAGCAGCGGTTATAAAAAGCCTAGGAAAGGACCATGTGGCAAATTCTAAGAAATTCACTAATAAAGAAAGCTTGGGGCTGGAGCACCTGTCCCCTTGGGAAAGCTAGTTTAGGCTGGACAAAGGAGTCTAGACTCTCAGCTAACCCATGAACATCAAGGACTACAAATCCCATCTGATCTGTGAGCAGAATAACACAATGTATCAGCTAGTTGGGTTAGGGCTTTTATTAGTTTTCCTGGCTTGGCTGAAATGATCTAATATGTCTGTAACTTGTAACTTCTAATCTTGTGTCTGAAGGAAAGGTGCTACTTCACATAAAGAGGTATTCTTTTGCAATGGAGATTTCTTACTTCAAATAAAAACCTTTTCCTTTAAATGTACTTCTTTCTCTCATACTCTTCTTTCACATGCCTCTGCTTGATCTAGTTCCTTCACAAGGGCTTAGGGAGGGAAAATAACATCTCTGAAGCATCAGGGGTGGCAAGTACCAGTGGAATTGCAGTAACATCCCATTGGATTAGTATAAAAGGAGAATTCAATTAAGTGGGTGGTGACAGAGAGGTAGGTGCTCTCTGGAGGTCCCATTCTGCTCAGCAGAAGCAGAAAGAAAGGGCCTTATTATCCCTAGTATACCATACAGAGCTCAGTCCTAAGTGTGGGAGTGGGGTTAGTTTTCAGTCTCTGTTCCCAGCTATCTCATAAGTAGGCAGTGTTCACACTAGGTTTTGATCTAAGGATACACCCCCATCAGTAATTTGGCACCATAAATTACTTTTCATGGCTAATCACAACAAAGCCATGTTGTAAGTTCATATCCTAATGCAGGAGGAATCAGTGCCTACATGGGCCACAGCACATGTAAGGGGTGACCACTGGAGTCACTCCTCTATACATGTTATCGATTCTGAGGAGCTTCCTATAGATATTAGGGGAACAGGCAGGGCTACAACATAGCCGTGGGCACATGTAGATTGGGGAGATACAGCTCCTTAGTACCAGCCCTCTGGATTCTTGGGTAGCACCCAGAAAAGCTTAGAATAAGCCCTGAGTCAGACTTCCAGTTGGTCATGGCACCTATCTGAGTGGACTTTTAGTGACTCTAAGAGCCACTCACCAGATGCGGCAAAAGGGCTGTACAGTTAAATCAAAATAGCCCGAAATTGCCCCCTTTGCACTGAGGACTCAGAGGGGTTTTACAGAGATCCAGATCCTTCCCCAGGACAGTGGAAAGAAGAAATAACTACAACACTGTCTGGTAAGGAGTGGAGGGGACCAAAGAACAAAGCCGCCATCATGGATGGCTCACTGCCGCCACCAACTAATTATAAAAAACACAAATCAAACAGAAAGCTTGAAAACCTTTACTTTTGATACATTTGGTTTCTGCAAGGAGGACAGTTTGGCACTTAAAGATCTGAAAAATTATGGACATTTAAACAACATTTAATGAATTAATGCTAAAAGACCAATGAATTACTCAAAGACCGATGAAGGGCTAATGAATTAATTGAAGGATATAGATAATTAATTTAAGGGCATAATCGATTAAATACATATAGACAAATGATTGGAGAGACAGAGACAGAGACAGAGATGGAAATAAGCAGAGAAAAGACGGAGAGTAGCTGGAGAAAGAGATTGGGAAAGAGACCAGAAGGCTATTGGAGGTAGAGTGAGAGATTGAGGAGAAAAGCAGTGCAAGATGGACATCAGCCAGAGTGGAGTAGGAAGGAAGTGGAGTGCCGAATGGAGCTGTGTGGAAAAAGAGACTGAGATTGAAAATGAGCAGCGAGGAGATAAAAACCGACACTGAGAGTGGCTGGAGGGGAGAAAGAGACTGAGAAAGCAGGAGCCTAACAAAAGAGGGGAATAGAGCACCAGTGCAAGATAGACAAAGAAAGGCAGACAGTGGCTGGATTAAAGAAAAAGACAGCAGCAAAAATAGTTGGGAAACAGAGGTAAAAACAGTTAAAGAGAGAAATAAAGACAATTACTTGTAATTATCTTGGGGTAATTTTACTCAAATTTATTTTAGTTGTAAGCTGCCTTGACTGCTCCGCAAAAGGCGGGGTATAAAGAAAGATGATGATGATGATGATGATTTCAATTCAGCGTTTTCAAGGTCACCTGGCCACGAGAATAGAGTAAGTGAGATCAATGGAAAAGAGTGACTGAGACTTAATAACAAGCAGAGCAGAAGCTGGACAAGTCCGTGACTATTGTAGAATTTATTATGTAATAGAAAAATTATATTTAATTTGTGCTGAATTTACTGTATTTATACTATAAATTTATATTTAGTATTTAATATCTCTTGGACTAACATATCGTAGATGTATCATTTGATAAGAATAGAAGGGAAATCTAGTAGTATTTATTTTGCAACTAACACAACAATATCAATTTGGGTGATTTTATTGTACTTAATATCTTTTGGATTATTCTAGACTACTAAGTGATTTGCACCAATTTATTGTTAAGTAATTTACATTATTAAGTGACAAACTATCTATACAAAAATTGTAGGAGAAAAAGGAGAAATTGTAAACTGTGTTGAAAAGTGAAAAATACTGTATTAGAGTACACCAAATTGTATTATAAATCTATACAAAAGGCAATATATTTTATAAACATTGCAGTTACAAGATTACAGGCCTCAAAAATACAACAACTACAAAGAACACCTTCAATAGAACAACCTAAAACACATGATATGAATACAGTACTACTGGACAAGATAAGACTGATGAGACAGGAATGAAAAAAGACAAAAGAATTGAGACAAGATATGGAAAGAATGAAAGGAGAGATAAAACAAGAAATAAGATCAGACCTGAAAGAAATAAAAACAAAAAATAAAATCAATCTCAACAGATATAGGACAAGTAAAATCAAAAGCGAAAAATCTTGAAAAGAAAAACCAGGAACTAGAGGAAAAATTGAAAGAAGTAGAAAAAAGAAGAGAAATGCAAGAAGAAAGGATAATATGAGAACAAAAAGCGAGAGAGAGATGTCTGAAAATAAGAGGATACCTGAAGCAGAAAATGAGAATCTAAACAAATATATGACAATAATATTCACAGATTTTATGGGAAGAGACAGAGAAATTATGAATTGAAAATAGACAAAATATTTCGTATTAACTCTTGGATTGCAAAACAAAGGAAACTGCCAAGAGTTAATATGAAATATACTTTGTTAGAACACAAACGAAAGAACTAATATTACAGCAACATTTTGAAACAAGACTAACAGTTGGAGGTGTGGAACTGCAGCTTTTGAAGGGCATCCCAGGCCCGGTGCTGAGAAAAATAAAAGAATATGTCTTCATAACAAAAAGCTGAGGGAAGCTGGATAAGAAACAGGTGGGAAAACCCAGAATGAATTTCATTTTGATAGAGGCAAAAGAAAGTCAAACTAAATTCAATACAAAGTGCAAAAGAATTTTACAAGAATCTTTGTAAAGATGTAGAACAATATGAAGAAGATAAAGAGCAAATGCAGATGAATGGCAAAACTACAGAAAGAAGACTGAGAGAGGAAGAAAGATGGAAAAGGAAAAAGATATTCGACTACTTGGGAAAAATGAAATATGATGTCTTCTGCCTTCAAAAAATCCACATAAAGAAAAATGGAAAAAAAATGATAAATTGATAATTAGGAAAAGAATACGTGTCAGCAGGAGATAAAAGGAAAAAGGGATAGTAATATATGTTAATGAAAAAGTAGCAACAAAATAATTGTTTAATGACCCGAATGGACACTATATAGAATTAGAATTAAACTGGCAAACAGAAAAAACATTAGTTGTAAGAATCTATGTGCCAACAGTGGGAAAAAACAATTTAGTGAATAGAATGTCCAGTTGGCCAATCAGGAGGCAGCTGAGAGTCAGCCAATGGGATTCCAGCTGGGAGCATTTTAAATGCCCAGGCCGACAGCTGGTGGACAGTTAGAGTTAGTGTTGAGAGGAGCAGAGTGTTGAGAAAGTTAAGCCAGAGAGAGAGCTGTGCTTTAGGGTGTTCCTAGGGGAACTGTATTTTGGGGACATAGAGTCTAGAAGGAAGAGACTCTGACCACGCACAGAGCTCTAAAGAAGAGAGTTGCTGTGGTGTTCTCTCCAGATAGATATTGTTAGCCAGTGTGGCTGAGGCACTGTGTGTGAATTAGAAACAAACATTATAATTTTGTAACCAAGAAAGACTATAGTAGCAAGTTCTGAAGCAAGTTACATTTATTACATGCTGATTTAAAATAAACTTTTCTTCTTGTTCCAACATCACTTGGCCTATGTTTTAGTCACAAAACACGCTACTAATATTTTGACGTTTTGGAGGGGGACATCATACAAAAGACAGTGTGGGTCCCTTACACTTCATTAGGTGGCAAGTGTGGGGATAAAAAGTTCCTACAGGACATCAGCTAGGATTAAAGTGAAAAAGGAGAAAGGTGGCAATAGTGTGAACCACAGACAAATTCTTCTAAAAACTAACAAAAATTCTGATTCAATATGATTACAAGAATGTGATTATATTAGGTGACTGGAATGGAGTAAGAGACCCAGAAATTGACAGAAAATTTGAAAAACCGATCAAGAAAAGATAAGGAAAACTCCCAAAAGGTTTTTTGAGATGAAAGATACCTTATCACTAATGGATATTTGGAGAATAAAACAAGGAAATGCAAGAGATTATACATTCTACTCAGAGAGACACAAATCATGGTCAAGGATCTATATGTTTTTGGTATCAACATCACTGGCACTTAAGATAGAGAAAATTGACATAATGGCAAAAATTATGTCGGATCATAATCCAATTATAACGGAAATTAAAAATAGACCAAAAGAATTTAATTGGTATTTGAATGACACATTATTAAAAGATGAAGAAATATTAAAACAAGCACAAGAAAATTTTAAAATGTTCTTCCAAGAGAATCTAAACAGAAAAGTGGCACCACATATAGTATGGGACACCTCAAAGACAGTGATGTGAGGATTTTTTATCCCAAAAACAGTGGGGGAAAAACAAGAAAGATACTACAAGAAATTAAAAAGAAAGGATCTGTTAAAAACAAACCCGACAAAACAAAACAAAAAAAGAACTGATAGAAGAGACAAAGACAAAGTTCTTTATTACGACCAATCGGTCAGCACAATAGAAGAGATATGAATTCTGGAAAAACAAATATCAATAATAATGGTGGAAGAAATGGAGAAAAAATCAAATATACAAAGCAAAAACAATTTAAATTTGCTAATAAACCGAGTAAGTGGCTCACTTGGAAACTGAAAAAACTAAGGAAAACAATCTGGAGAATAAAGGAAGGAACAAAAATCTATACCAGGGACCAGCAACCTACGCCCCAGGGGCTGGTTAAGGCCCCGGTCCCCGGACTTACCGGCCCAGGCGGAAGATTTCCGCCGCCACCACCGTGCGCCACCAAGACGCGCCGCCATTGCAGCGTGTTTTTGCCGCTCTGCGGCCACGATCGCTGCAATCGTCATTTTGGAAATCAAAATGGCGGTCGTGACACGTTTGCCCATGTGCAGTACTCTTGCTCATGCGCAAACGGGGCCGCGATTTGGACTTACAAAATGGCGGCTGCAACATGCGCTGTGGTGGCTGAGGCCGTGTGCACTACAGCGGCGGCTGCGACAGCAGCCACGGCGGCCGCATGCACAGGGGGGTCATGCGCAGCGGCGGAGGGTGCACACACGCTGCCATCCCCCCCCGGCCCAGCCGAGACCTGGGCTACGGGAGACCGGCCCAGGTCTCAGAAAGGTTGCCTGCCCCTGATCTATACTAAACAAAATAAAATTTAAAAAGTATTTAATAGATACTACAAAGAATTATTCACACAGAAAATAAGAAAGAAGAAATTAAGAAATTTTTAGATAGGCAGAAAATACAAGCAATAACAGAACATCAACAAGAGGAATTAAATTAAAAAATTACAATTACAGAGACAATACAAGCAATACAGAGGGCAAAAACAGGGAAGTCACTGGGCCCAGATGGATTCCCATCTTATATTATAAAAAAATTGTAGACTACATTGCCAGTCTACTACAAATAACAATGAATGCCATTTTAAATGGTGAAATGTCAGAAACATGGAAATCTTCCTATTTAACCCTAATACCAAAAGAAGACAATGAACTACTGGATGTCAAAAACTTCAGACCAATCACACTTCTCAATACAGATTACAAAATTTTCTCATCAATGTTGGCAGAGAGACTTAAGAAAATATTGAGTAAATGGATAAATGAAGACCAATGTGGCTTCTTGCCCAATAGATTGATGAAAGAAAATATAAGAAACATTGTTAATATTATAGAATATCACAAAAAAAGACCAAACAAACAATTAGCAATAATATTTCTTGACATAAAAAAGCCTTTGATAACATGAATTGGGATTTTATGATAGAAATATTTAAAAAGATGGAATTAGGTCAAAATTATTTGAAATGGATAAAGGCAGTTTATAAAAAAAAGAAGCCAAAATATTGATAAAACTGAGAAAAAAACAGAAAGTTGTCAAATACAGAAAAAAACAGACAACGTTGTTCACTTTCCCCCTTCTATATATCACAGTGTTAGAAATATTGAATAACAAAATCAGAAAAGAGCAAACAATTATGGGTTTAAAAATTAGAAAATTTGAATGTAAGGTAAAGGCATACTCGGATGATATGGTGATCTCATTATCCAAACCACTAGAAAGCATCACACCACTACTAGAAACAATTAAAGAATATGGAACACTCGCAGGGCTGAAGATAAACAAAAAGAGACAATCATAATAACAATGAATATAATAAAATCGGGGGGGTTGATGCAAATATCAGAATTTGAAATAGGAAAAAAGATTAAATATTTAGGAATAAATATCACAATGAAAAATTCTGAACTTTTTAAAAACAACTACAGTCAAGCATGGCAAGAGGGGGAAAAAAGATCTACAGTGGAGGTCAAATTTGAACTTGTCGTGGTTAGAAAAAATATCAACAATATAGATGAGCATGACATCTAAATTACTATTTATTTTTCAAGCCATACCAATTATAACCAATGAAACACCATTTAAAGAATAGGAAAAAGAAATATCAGCTTTTATAGGGACTAAAAAAAAGTCCAGAATTAAAATGAAGACTATGCAAGACAAAAAAGATAAAGGAGGATTGACAATACCAAACTTAAAAATCTATTATTATGCATCAAAGAATGGGTTAGAATAAAAAATGAAAGATTACTACCATTAGAATGTCCAGAGAATTTGGTTAGTTGGCACACATATTTAATATATGATAAGATAAAAGCTAACAGAGAATTCAACAACCATTACATAAGAAAATTGTTACATAGAGTGTGGCAGAAATATATATCACAACTTATACAGAAAATACCAAAATGGACTTCAATAACTGAAGCATTTTTATAGAAGAGAAAGAATGAAAAAGGATGAATGGATAACATATGAAGATGTTTTAATGATGGAAAAAGGGAAATACAGAATGAAAACAATAGAGGTACTTATGAATGGCGGCTTAAATTGAAATTGGTTCTTATATAAACAAATCAAGGAAAGGTTCAAAATGGGTGAAAGACTTTGGGCCTTTGCAGACTGCCAGAAATAGTGCACTTTAAATTAAGGCACTGCCCTGGCTCAGTGCTAGGGAATCATGGGAACTGTATTTTATTGTGGCACCACAGCTCTCTGACAGAGAAGGCTCAATGTCTCAGAAAAAAATGCAATTCCCATGATTCCCTAGCACTGAGCCAGGTCAGTGCCTCAATTTAAAGTGCACTATTTCTGGCAGTCTGCAAAGGCCCTAAGTCAAATAAAAAAGGAAGAAACAGATTTTGGAAAACTGATGATTCACGACAAACGACATACAGTATCAAAACTCTACAAATGGTTATTAGACATGGAAATGGAAAAAGAAATAGTGAAGCAATATGCGATAAACTGCGAAAACAATATGCGAAATAGTGAAGCAATATGCGATAAACAAGACATAGGAAGACCTATAATGTTAGAAGAAGGGGGGGGGAGAGAATTGGAAAAGAAGAATGAAACATACGCTGAGCTATGATATAAAAGAAATGTATTTTAAAATACAGTACAGATGGTACTAACTCCAGAGAAATTATCGGAAATATACAAAAATACAAAGGAAGATTGTTGGAACTGTTCATGAAAGCAAAGCACATTAATTCACATATGATGGGAATGCAAAAGAGCTAAAAATATTGGAAGCAAATACATACAGAAATAGAAAAAAATACTAGATACTACAATGAAAATGGGTCCAATAATATACTTACTGGGAATGATCGATGAAGAGATAGTGCAAAAATATGAGGAAATCATTTTCTACATGATAATAGCAGCAAGAATAATTTTTGCAAAAAAAAATGGAACAATAAAGAAGAATCAGCTATAGAAGAATGGAAAATAAAACTATGTGATATAACGGAAATAGATAAATTGACATATTTGCTGAGAGACGGAACAAGAAATAAATATAAAAAAGTTTGGTCAATTCTAGTTAAGTATCTCTCACAAAGAGCAAAACAGAGGAAGGTGTGTGCATGTGTTATTTTAGATGTTAAATTGTTTTTGCTTTATGTTTTAAGAGTTATGTTTTATGTTTAAGTGATATATGTTTAGTTTGTGAAAGAGAATAGTAATTAATGTTTAGAATAGGAGTTTATGCTTAGATGTTTTAACAGTACATTAAGAGTCTTCAAAAAACAGAAGCAAATGCAACAGAAATTTACTTCTGAGAGAGAAATGAGAGGTTGTACTTACAATGAAGAGTCATTCTGGGATGGCAGGATGATCAATCCATTGTCCTTGGGTTTATCCCCACAACAACAACAACCCTTTGTGAGGCAGAAGTTCTAATCAGTTAAGATTTTTCCATTAAAAACTCTTAATACTCTTCTCCATCATTTTATTTACCAAGCTGAACCAATCTAACCTGACTCACTGAATTATTTATTTATTTATTTATTTATTTATGTACAAGGGGGTATTGTAAAGTTTTAATTATCAACTTATAAAAAATTGACATAAAGTTTGTTTTGATTTGTAGTTGTTAACATTTCTCTACAGTCACCATTCAGATTTATACATTTTTCCCAGTGGTTCTTGACCCTCCAAATACCATTATTGTAGAAGTCTGAAGACTGAGCCTTAAACCACTCTTCCACTTCATGAATGATGTCATTGTGTTGTCAAATCAGTGACACCCAGGCATTTTTACAGTATATTGAAAATCAGCTCTTTGTGTCCTTTATTTTTGTGACAGGTTGTGCCAGAAGTGACTAAAGTGTAAGCTGGAGAAGATTGAGGCTTGCAGCATGATAAATTTCCTGCGTTTGAAGGGTACTAGTGCCCGGCAAATCCATGATAAGATGATGGTAGTTTATGGAAACAATTGCCCATCTTATGACATTATTGTGAGGTGGAAAAGGAATTTCCAAACTGGTCACGTCTCTCACAGACAAGCCAAGACCTGGAAAACCATCACTGATGGACAATGCAGCCACAGTGAAGAAACTGGAATGTTTAATCCTGGAAGACAGATGAGCAACTATCCAAACAATCCTGAATGAAACTGGTCTCAGTTATGGTAGTGTGTGGAAAATTATTCATGACGAACTCCACATGTCTAAGGTGTCTGCATACTGAGTTCCATGTTTGCTAACCCCTTCCCAGAAACAAACATGGCGTGACAGATGTTGACGTTGTTGGAACAGGATGAAGAGGATTTTTTGGTTGTCTGGTAACCATGGATGAATCTTAGATCTATCAATATGATCCAGAGACCAAAACCATGAGCATGGAGTGGAAGCATGCCGATTCCCCTCCCCCCGCAAAAAGCCAAGGTGCAAAAGTCATCAGGAAAGGTCATGCTCTCAGTTTTTTTGGGACTGTTGTGGAGTCATTCTCACAGATTGCCTTGCAAAGGGACAGACCATCACTGGCACATATTACAGCAATCTTCTGGACAAGTTGTGAGATGCTCTGAAAAAGAAATGCTGCAGTATGTGCTCCACAAGCATTCATCTCCTAGCTTACAAAGCACCCGCTCACAAAGCTTACAAAGCACCTAGCTTACAAAGCACCCGCTCATCTCAAGTTGAAGTTAACAAAGCAAGGGCATGTGGCTTTGAGATTTTCAGCATCCGTCTTATTCCCCCAACCTTCCACCAAGTGACTTTTTCTTGTTCCCAGAAATCAAAAATCCACTGCGAGGTCCCCAAATCTGACAACACAAATGGTGTCATTCATGAAGTAGAAGAGTGTTTAAGGCAGAATCTGCAGATTTTTACAGTAATGGTATTCGGAGGGTCAAGAAACGCTGGGGGAAATGTGTAAATCTGGATGGCGACTATGTAGATCGGGGTAGGCAACCTAAGGTTTTATTTTTATTTTATTTATTTATTTATTTTTGGTGCTTTGGCCCCCCAATTGTCTGAGGGACAGCAACCCGGCTCCCGGCTCAAAAAGGTTGCCTACCCCTGATGTAGATAAATGTTAACAACCACACATCAAAATAAACTTTCTGTCAAATAAAGATGATAACTAAAACTTTGCAATACCCCCTCGTATTTTAGATGCTTTATGACCAATGGTTCTAGGATTATAAGACACAAATAAAGCTTCTCTCTGTCTTATCTCCTCTGTTCTTCTCTTATAAATCATTACTGCTCTTTTTAGATATAATGTATGCCATTGTTTCTCTTTTTCATGTTTTGGCTTTGGCAAAAAGTTGGTAAATACATTTTTTTCATCAAACCCTGATTTAGGAATATATTTTTACAAAAATGAAGGGTCTAGTGATAGAACTAATCTTTCCTTCTTGAACATGCACAAGTGTGGTTGAATGGATAGTGCTGCTAACACAGATATCCTCCTTGCTGACATAACTGCTACCAAAAAACATACCTTGAAAGATAGATGTTTGAAATATGATGCATATAAAGGAGCTTTTGCCAGTCAATTCAATATTATATTCAGATCCCAAGAAGGAAATCTATGTCTTGTTAGGAACGTTGATATAGTTGCTCCCCTTATGAATCTCTGAATATGTTCATTATTTGATATTATTTCACTTCCAAATTGTAAAACTACAGATAACACTGAAACTTGCCTTCTTATTTTATTAGGCCATAATCTTTTTTTCACCCCTTCTTGTAAAAATTGTAAAATATGTTTTATCTCAATATGCTGGCAATTAATTTTTCTTTTCTTACACCAAGCTATAAACGTCCTCTGTTCAATTAGATATTTCCTGTGCAGCTGATCTTCTAGAAGACATTATAGTGTCTATTACTTGAGATGTGTAACCACATTTCTCTAGTTTTATCCTCTCAATTCCCATGCAGTTAGTTGTAACCATTCAGGGTTCGAGTGCCAAATTGGGCCCTGAGTTAACAGGTCCTCTCCCTCTGTTAGCTTTAGTGGATGATTGATCAGTAACTGTTGAATTAATGGATACCACATTCTTCTTGGCCAACTCAGTGCTACCAATAACACATGAGCCTTTTCCATTTGAATTTTGTTCAAGATTTTCTGAATAAGTTTCACTGGAAGAAAGGCATACAATGTCCCCTTTGGCTATGCGTTGTTTAATACATCTATCCTCTCTGCTAGGTAAACCTTCTCTATTGAAAAATACCTGTGTACTTTGTGATTCCTGCGATTCACGAACAAATCTACTGCAAAAGGTTGAATTTCTTTTCCAGTCTCTCAAATTCCTCCATATTCAGTTCCCACTCAACTGGATTTATCTGGCTGCAGCTCAAATAATCTGCTGTTATGTTCAAAGATCCCTTTAGATACATTGCCAATATTGATTTTAGATTGTTCTCTGCCCACTTCATTATCTTTGTCTAAATCTGCCTTTTCTGATTGAGATCTAAGTATCTGCCCGGACTTCTCCTTTTTATTTTGCAGCCCTTCAGACGTTCCAATCTTTTTTCCTCTAATTATACTTTCCTCCATTTCATTCTCACTTGATGACTCAAATATCTTTCTTAGATCCTCCATTCCTATTTCTGATATCTCTCTAATTATCCCTAGTGCTAAATTTGTTTTTTCAGAGGAGGGTTGCCTCCATCTGGATGGTACGGCAAGTAAATAAAAACTGAGGGAAAAGAGTGTTAGATGGTTTTTATGGAAGAGTCTTAATTCTTTACTTAGAACTAGAATATTCTTTACTTAAAATAAAATTCTGATTAGAATTCTGACTCCTGCCTCATGGATAGCATGTGTGGATAAACCCAAGGACAGTGGATAGATCCTCCTGCCATCCTGAGAATTATTTCCTCACCAAAATTTCTTGAAGGCATAAGAACACAGGACATTGATTGATATGATTTCTCTTTTAAGGAAATGAACTATTCCAAGCACTTCAAGATTAAGCATCAGGAAAGTACAGTGCATGGCCCCCCTAAGGACTCTCCAGGGACTCCCAAGCCCTCACTCAAAATTTAAATATAAACCCCTGAACCAGCCTTCTGGCAATTTTTACACTTGAAAATAGGCCAAAACTGACAGAAAACAGTTTTCCAAAACCAACAATCTTCTTAATTCAAAAAATGTAAACACTGATCAGAGAACACAAAAGAAAGTGTCCAGAAGTGAGTTGGGTCACATCCAGTGCACCTAGGAGACAAAACAAAAATGGGGGCCCAACTCTCATGCTCACCCTGCACTAGATGTAATCCTACTCAACTATGAGCAATAAAGAAACTACAGCAGGGTAGGCCATTTTTTAAAATAAAAAAGGTCTTAAGAATTTTACCTTAAAAACACATGTCAGAAATATATACTGGATAACAGCCGAATTATAAGAAATTTAATGAGTTTTTTTTAATACCTCTGGCTGAGAATACCAGCAAGTTTTGACAATTTATTTTCTTTTTTAAAAATTCTGGTTAAATAATAATATATCTCTTTATAGACTTAAACAGTGAAATACATTTATTAAATAAAATAAATTTAACCTGCTCTTCCAACAATTCCTGCCATAAAATATTAATCTCTTGTAGTTTGAGCCACCGTTCTTCGGTCCAGCGACAAACTGCTGTCCAACGTTCACCAAGCCTCTGGAAGAAACAAAATGAATTTCTGAACTTGGTTATTCCCTCCAAGAGTAGGTGGAAAATCCAAATGTATAGAAGCGTAACTATTTTGACTAATCCAGGGGTAGCTGTGTTTGCTTGAATATTTTTCCTTGAATATTCTAACCATTTTTGCAAATATTCTAATTCTAAGTAATGTTATCTTAAATCTTAACATATAGTATTTTTGGTTTCCCTCCTTCATTTAAGATGAGGATCAAATTTTTAAAATCTGAAGTACTCAAGTGCAGTAGTATTCTTGGAGAGAACTATAAAGTCCCTGTCCAGGACAAAGGACATAATTCAGAGTTAGACATTCACATATAAGTGCCTTGATATATTTTTGGATATATTATACAGTCTACAAATCAGATAAAGCAAGATCTGAGTCCTTACTACTATGGCTTTCAAAATTAGAGGTAATATTTGCCAATAGTGAAGATGCAGGACACCATGCTCCCTCTACTATATCAGATATACCATGTTTACTGAAGAATTCGAAATAATTTATTGAAATCTACATGATTCATTTATGATGACATGTCTATAAAGCATCTTATTCTGTTCACAACAAGCATTCACCTAAATGAATCTGTTCAGAGTATGTGAAAAGTGTGGGGGGGCAGTAATAGAAGGGAACAAAACAAAAAATCCAAGCTAATAGCAATCCTTGAAATAAGATAGGGAGACAGAGGGAAACAATTAAACAGAATGATAGTTGAGATGTTTCCATTGCAATTAAACTTCTATTACCCATTAAACAACATCAATAGCAACATCAATTGCACCAATAAAAATTAAGAGAGTAAAATAGTAAAAAAAAAAAAAAGTGACTTTCACCCACCTGTAGTTGTTCCTCTAGGACAGCTGTTGCACTCTCCCCGCTGTTTTCGTCAACAATGACGACCATGTGAGTCAAAGAGTTTACTTTGACCTGCTCTGCTTCAAGATCATTTTGTAGCCCCTGAAAGTTACAACAGTCAGAAATGATATTGCAGAGATATTGTTTACTTTACCCACTATTTGTGTGTGTGTTTTTTTCCTTACAGTATTGTCCTAATAAGCCAAGATAGTTCGGCCATAACCTTTATAATCACACTCCCCATATACATCTAGGTTGGCAACTGGAGGAGCAATACTCCTTACAACATGTTGTGTGGTAATAAGATTATTCCTCTGGCCAATATTTGATTAGGGGCAAGCGAACAGAAACCAAATTCAGCTGCCTTGGGAGTATGGCAAGTTGGAAGCAACTGTGTTGTTTCAGCTACTTGATTCTAATACAGAAAAAAATAGAATGGCAAAATGTTCTGAAATGTCCAATCAATTGAAATTACTGATGGTTTGGAGATAATGCAGATATGCCATTTTGAATTACTACTCTCAAACCTGCCTCTGCCCAAAGTGAAACAGTCAGTCATGAGACATTTATGCCTCTTGGCCTCTATCCTTCCCTCTGCACTTCACATGTTTCAATTAGGCTGAAATATTTTAATCAATACAGCTTTAACTTTTGTGTGTGTCCACTATATCCCTCCTCACAACTGACAACACTCTCAATCTACAAAGATAGTCCAGTGAAGATGCTTGCTAGGAGCTCAGGAATGGGAAAGGGGACAGGACTGCATTTGCCCTCTGGTCACATTTTAACTATTATGAAGGTGCAGTTCCCTTCCAATGGAAACACTTCCTCAAAGGAAGAAGCATGTATCCATAACATGCTTCCAACTCCATAACATCACACAAGATGAGCGTACAAAAAGTCTCAAGTTACTAAATGTCACTGAAATAGCATGACACCTCAGCACTAGGAAAGGCCTGATTCTTATTTTAAAAGACATGTTTCTATTTTAGCAATTCCATTACAGTTGCAAGTATGAAACTTGGCCATTTAGAGTGTTTTTTCCTCTCTATTGTATATGTTACATGAAGTAGTAAAAGTACTTTATGTTCATCCATCTGCTGTTGAAAGGCCTCTAAGTCTCCCATGAAGCCCTGAGACTCCATCTTTTGAATGCGCTCTTCTGTCTCAGTCAACCAGTCAGACAACTGCCGCAATTGCTTCTTCTGAAGTTCCATCAATACATCATGGAGGCTGCAGATACCAAAAACACAAAGTGAATTCTGATAGCACTGTAAATAAATAAATAAAATATTCTTAAAAGGAACCTAGCAATAAAATAGTAAAATCCTATGCAAATTTACACAAATTCTACTGTCTTCAATACATAGATTGTCATTTGTCAGAAAGCCTAGAGAATACCCCCAAAAGAACTCAGTAGGACTTACTTATGGGTAAATATGCTAAGTAGGTAAATTTATAAGCCAAAGGAAAATAACTGACGTAACTAAACCTCACTGAACTCAGTGAATTTTGCATTTGAGCTATCATAACTATGGCTGCATCTACACTGTAGAAATAATCCTATTTATTTATTTATTTATTTATTTATTTATTGGAGTATTTATACCCCGCTCTTCAGCCAAAAGGCAATCAGAGTGGCTTACAAATGGTTAATTAGACATTTCCCTGCCCTCAGTCTTACAATCTAAAAAGACAAGACACAAAAGGAGAAGGGAATGGTGGTGGGGAAGGGGAATAAGTCCAGCAGATCTTCTCTCCCTCTGAAGCTTGGACCAAGGCAGACGCACTGGAGGGAGGGCCTTCTTCTTACTGTGGCTAGGCCTGATGCAGCTGGCCTGCCCTTCTCTCCCTCTGGATGATGGTAGATGGAGAGAGGGTCTTCTTCATTTTGAGGGTAGGCCCGATTGAGTTGGCCTGCTTTTCTCTCTCTTATGACCTTCATAAAATCTGCATGAAATGATATGACACCACTTAAATTGCCTTGATTTGTTGTTGTTGTTGTTGTTGTTGTTAGTTGCCCTCGAATTGATTCCAACCCATGCGACCCTGTGGATGAGACATCTCCAAGAATCCCTATCTTCCACTGCCTTGCCCAGATCCTACAAGCCCTTCCCCATAACTCCCCTAATGAATCTATCCATCTGGTCTGTGGTCTTCCTCTCTTTCTTCTACCCTCTACCTTTCTTAGCATTATTGTTTTTTCTAGTGATCCATGCCTTCTCATGATGTGGCCAAAGCATGATAGTCTCAACTTGATCATCTTAGGGGTGTTGCAGACTGCCAGAAATAATGCAACTTTAACTGTGCTAGGGAATTATGGGAATTGTATTTTTTTTCTGGGACATTGAACCTTCTCTGTCAAAGAGCTCTGGTGCCACAATAAACTACAGTTCCCATGATTCCTTAGCACTGAGCCAAGACAGTTAAAGTGGCCTCAAGCTGCATTATTTCTCGTAGTCTGTAAAGGGCCCTTAGTTTCCAAGGAGAGCCCTAGTCTGATCTGTTCAAGAACCCATTTGTCTTCTTCATAGTCCATGGTATCCTAAGTACTCTTCTCCAGCACCACATTTCAAATGAATTGATTTTCTTTCTGTCTGCTTCCTTCACTGTTCAGCTCTTGCATCCATACATGGTACTTGGGAATACAATGGCCTGAATGATTCTGACTTTAATGTTCAATTGTATGTCTTTGCTTTTCAGTATCTTTTCCAGTTCTTTCATAACTGCCCTCCCCATTCGTAGTCTTCTTATTATTTCTTGACTGCAGTTTCCATTCTGGTCAGTGTTTGATCCTAGATATGGGAATTATTTAATCATTTCAATTTCCTCGTTTAGATTGAATTTATGTATTTCTTCTGTGGTCATTATTTTTGTTTTCTTTAGGTTCAGCATCAGACCTGCCTTTGCACTTTCATCTTTGACCTACCTTACTAACTGTTCCAATACCTGAATGTCTTCTGCTAATATTATGGTGTCATCCACATATCTTATGTCATTAATGTTGCTTCCTCCTATCTTAACTCCTCTTTTCTGAGTCTAATTCTGCTTTTCTTATGATATTTTCAGCATATAAGTTAAACAAGTAGGGTGATAGGATGCAGCCTGGCCCCTTTGCCTATTGGGAACCACTCTGTTTCCCCAAATTCTGTTCTGACAGGGGCCTCTCGTCTTTGGTACATATTCTTCATGAGGACTATCAGATGTAGTGGCACCCCTGTGTCTTTGAATACATTCCATAATTTTTCAGGATCTATACAATCAAATGCTTTGCTGTAGTCTATGAAACATATGCTAA
>CM034701.1:309375150-309395525 GCA_020142125.1 Phrynosoma platyrhinos | reverse complement strand
GCATCCCTGCCCTTGGTTTGAACTTGGTTTTAATTTCTTGGATTTTTTTAATGGAAGTCTCTCATTCTCCCCTTTTGTTGTTGTCTTCTATTTCTCTGCATTGGTCATTGTAGCATTTCTCCTTATCCCCTGCATTTCAGATACTAGACAGTTGTAGTCATACTTCTGGCTTTGTTCCTATCTCCCTTTCCTTTTGCTTTATTCTTTCTTCATTTCTTAGCTTAGTGCTCTGGAATTGTGGGAATTGTAGTTTTGTGAGGCATTTAGCCTTCTCTGTCAGAGAGCTCTGGTATCACAATAAACTACAATTCCCAGAATTCCATGGCCTTGAGCCATGGCAGTTAAAGTGGTGTCAAACTGGATTATTTCTGCAGTGTGGATGCAGCCTATAATTCCGCTGGATTTCTCTGAATAAAATCCAACAGTGTCTGTGCCATCTCAGAATAAGTATAGCTAGCAGAATCAGTAATCACTCCCCCTCCCTGCCAAAAATGCAGATCTCCTTCACAAAGTCAAATAACTATCCAGAACAGATTTGGTGATAGTGTAGAGAAAGGAAGTGAAGAGGAAGCCCCACTGGATGATCAGACAAACTTGCACAACACTGGATGGAACGGTATGGTTTTTAAAAGTATAGATTAACTGAATGCACATTTTAAAACATACATACTTACATTCATAATTTATTGCAGTCCACAGACCCAAAGTATTTTAAAACAATTTTGCTTACATTTCTTTAAATTCTACTGACTAAGCCATCAGGAACTTTTCCACTGCAAGTTCTTTTCAGGAGGTAATATGGAAGTATTTACATTTCAAATTATCAAACAGGAATTCTCTTCCATAATGAATTATCTAATAACCTGGAACTTAACTCCCTTTCAGCTCCTCCTTATAATTTATGTAGTTTGGTTCTGGTGGTTCAACCATATTACATGCTGTGCTGCACCTCATCTTCTCCATTCTCTTGTGGTACACTGTAGTCTGAAACATATGGCTAATATGGAGAGAATGCTAACTCCATGCCAGGAATTTGACGCTGTTCTGGCCTGCTTGGCTATGCTCCTACTTCACCAACACACACATGTGTGCTTGTATTTTCTTTTGTCATCCTTGTTACTGGCATCAGTTTCCAGCTTGGGAGACAAATAGCTGAGACATGACATGAGATTCAGTTGATAACTTAATTCAGAGGACTGCAGTGGAAGAGAGATCACTAAATAGGATTGTGTCTTGAATAATTCTATACAATATGAAGTTAATTATAAAAAAAAACTCTTCACTTGGTAGTGGGGGGGAACCAATGTGTAATATTATAACAGGGAAAGTAATCTCTGCATGTTCAGAGTGCCACTTACTGTGATTGACGATCCATACTTTCCACTCTGAGAGCCTCCCATCTAGAATTCAGTAAGGTCATCTGTTCTTGGATTTCACTTTCTTCCTCCTCTGATAGATTGCCCTGAGCAATCAGCTGGTTACCAGCCTGAAGCACGTTGCCCACACTACTTTGGTGTGCAGTCAATTCCATCATAAAAGCCTAGAAAAAGTTCAAGCACTCAGATCAATGTGATCTGTGACCATGGATAATTTTAATAGCAACATGGCTTTTGCAAGCATTTTAGTAAACAGATAAATTTACACTGCTACAAAATAAGCTTGGATCCTCAAAGGCACAGAATAGCAAATTATTCCTAGCCTCACATCAGAAAACTTTACTAAAATATCAAGTCCTGTATTTATAAAACAACAACAGTGCAATTAGTTGTCCATAACAGAGCAGACTCCTGCTTTATCAATGGCAGCCAAAACACTGAATGGCAAAATGCTTTTGAAGCTTAGAGCCAGACCATAGAATCATAGAGTTGGAAGAGACCACAAGGGCTATCCAGTCCAAACCCCCCCATACATGACATTAATCACATAATTAGCCCCTACATGTTTCTTTACAAATTAGCAACTGTGTGGGTTTGATTCACACCAGAACCCTGCCAAGAATAAAACAGGTTCCCAATCCACACTAGAACCTTTCTCCTGAAGCTACTATTTGCCCCAAGTGGACAGCTTCCATCACTAAATGTCAGCATCCCTTTTGGGCCAAAGATCAGCTATATGCAGAGTATATGATTCAAACTGGGTGAACAATGAGAGCAAAGGTGAACAGCTCCTCTTCCCGACAGTGCAGTCTCTATCCAGATCAAACCAACACTATCACTCCTGTACCACAAGTACTCTTTAAGTAAAGAACAAACAAACACACAAGTACGAATCATCCTGCCTTTTATTGTGAATATCTAAGACATGCATCTAATATCTTTTGAATTCTGCTAGTGGTGTGTGTTATTTGCTAGTGGTTTATGTTATTTGAACACTGTGGTCATATCTACAAATTATGAACACAGAACAAAGAGAATATTAAGTGGAAGTCACATTGGCCATCTTCCATGCTGTGGGCATACTCTGAAAACAGTACCTGAGAAGCAAATAATGAATGAAGCAAGGGCTTTTCAAAGATATATGTGCAAGAATTTTTTTTTTAAAAAAAATCTCTGACAACTATAACATGGGATCACCCCTGCATCTGGGGAAGTCTACAAAAGCTCATGTTTCCAACTTCTCTCTTTCAGTTAGTCTCAAAGGTGCTGCAAGATCCCTTTGCATGCTAATTATCCAGACTAACACTGTTATGCCTTTGAGCTATAATTCATGCTGTAGGAAGTCAAACAATGAAATTCTGGCTTTTAACAAACATGACAAAGTTATATAGACATGCCATTTTAGTAGACATCCCTTTTAAAGCTTCACAAATACTATATATATTTTCTGATCTCCTTGTACAATTCCATGAATTCTGTTCTTAATGAAACTGGCAGCCAGCACACAGGTACTGCAAATAGATTAGCCTATGTATGACGTAATATCCTATATCAAGCTTTATGTAATGTTGAATCCACATCAGAGAGACATATAAATAAAAAAAGAAAGAATGTACAAGATATAACTGCCATTCAATCCACTGAATTCTTTATCACGTCACTGGAGGTTACTCACCATGCATATAGAAACAGATCTTCAATTTTAAAAAGTTTAATAAAGACAAATTTATAATTTATGTTGCTAATCCATAAATCACTGAGTCAACCATTAAAAATAAGTCAGAAAAAGGATCAAACCCAAAAATTAGCTCACATATCCCCAAGCACAGTAGGTTTAATGCCATCCTTAAATAGTCTGTGCCCTGTTATTTAAGACATCATGAAGAAAAATAGTTTTTTTACACCTAGAACCTGTAATTCACTAAGCCGATCACAGCTCACAAGTCACAGATCTGTAACTTGACAGGTGTCTGGCACACATAGAATTTTTTGCATTCCTAGGAAGGCAGACAGGCAGACAGGAAAAGATAGGATCTTTATTAAAACCCTGTCAATCCATTGTTTTATTGCTGGCAGACTGAGCTCAGCTTAATGGGTCAACAATTATTCTGCAGGTTTATCTAAAATGTGCATGAAAACCAGGATAGTCAATTAAATCGTAAGAGTTTTAATATCTTGATTAAATCTGCATGAGCTTCCATATGAATAAAACAACAGTCCTAAAGGAGAGGAAAGCACTCTGTTTTTAGATAAGGGATAAATGTGTCATAACAGACTCTATCTCAGAAGATGCACCCCCTCCTATGTGAAAAAAAAATGAGAATAATGGTCTTGGAGGGATCCTGTCAGCCATCTACTACCACCACCACCATTATTATTGTTACTGCAATACACTGAAGGCACCGAATCCCTTCTTATCTTGGAAGCTAAGCAGTGTCAGCCCTAGTTAGTACTTGAATTGGAGAGTGCCAACAAATACCAGGTGCTGTAAGCTGTATTTCAGAGGAAGGAACTGGCAAAACTACATATGAGTATTCCTTTCCAAAGAAAATCCTATGAAATTCATGAGATCGCCATATGACAAGTAACTTGATTGCACATCCACACACACGCTTGTCATGGAATCTCATAGTGGCCTACAAATAAGATCAGTTTGAATAGTTTAAAACAAAAATAATTTAAATAGACTAAAAGCATACTAAATAACTTAACAAGCTGAAATAGCATTACCGTATTTTCCGGCGTATAAGACGACCTGTGTATAAGACGACCCCCCTGTGTATAAGACGACCCGTGTATAAGACGACCCCCCCCCCATTTTTCCAGTCAAAATACAGAGTTTTAGCACCTCTATCCTCATTATCCTTATATCCGGCGATTGCGATGCAGAGGGGCGGGTTAAAAATAAAACTTATTATTATTATTATTATTATTATTATTATAAGACGACCCCCCCCCACTTTAGCCACAGATTTTGCAGGTAAAAAAGTAGTCTTATACGCAGGAAAATAAGGTAGTTTAAAACCATATCACTGTGCATTTTGTAAGAACTCGGTCAGGCCCCAAAGGCTTTAATAAAAAGCTTTGTTTTAACCAGGCAGCAAACTGAGGTCAACATCATCGTCAATTAGGGATTCAAGGAGATGGCATTCCACAAACAAGTAGAGAAGCCCCTCCATCTATGTCCTCCAGACCATATTGTTTCCACTAGTGGGACACACAGGAGGAACCCTCCAGTAGGTTACTTTCATGTATTAGAATCCCAGGTCCAATATTATCCAAATATTTGAGGACACTCACATCCTAGACAGCTATCTAGCCTTTGTAGTGAGGGAGTTTTCTACCTATGCCTTCTTAAACTAGGCATGGGAGGACAGACAGATGTAAAACTGATTAATAATTTAAACAATGAGATCTTAATATAACCTTGATGAACACCTGCTACCTCATCCCCAACCTACTTCATGTGTAGCAAATTGTTCCTTGACTTCTTCAACATTGTCAGATATATCTTCTTGCTCTTGGAATGTATCTTCAGCAGAGAGCAGCCATGTGAGAACTTCTTCCAGAGCAACTTGGTAGCTATCCAAGTCCATATCCACCTCTGTCACGGTGCTGGGGGTTTCTGCTCTTGAACCCCCATAGTCCTCTTCTGAGGTGGAACTCTGAAAAGTAGAATAATCAAACTGAAAGCCACTTCTATTAATATTTCAAACACTTGACATTTTAATTTTGGGTCACTCTTTCTAATCAGCCTAATATAAAGTGAGATGTGTGCCTGTGCCATTAAAAGTGAATTCATACACACACCAGTCCATGTGTGTTTCAGCAGTATTGCACTTCAAAAGGAACAATCAACAACTGCAGAAAATATATGATAGTATTTCTGAAAGTCTTAGATACCTAAATATTCAAGGTAAGAACCAAAATAGATGTTCTGTGATATTCTACACATGTCATCTCCAGGTTTTCTATCATCACATAAAGCAGGTGGCTTCACAGCAGCTTTTCTCCCCAAATATTAAAAAATACAGACATCATATTTGTGCTCGGGGGCAACTGGTGAGCAGGCATAATTGTAAGCAAATGGATGGGAAGCATAGAATAAATGGGCCTCTTCATCCAACCACTCCAAAATCATCTGCAGCTGCTTTATTTTGATTTTAAAAAGCCCTTGAAGAAAAGAAACACTGGGTTCCACCTTAATACAGTTGGCTACCTTGCCAATCAAGATAAAACGGAAAATAAAAAGCACTGGCACTGGCCACTGCCACATGAAGTGCAAGGGTTTTTTGCTATTATTTACTAAATACCTAAGCGCACTGTCATAACAAAATTAAGGAAGGGCCTGAACAGACTGCCAGAAATAATCCAGCTTGAAACCACTTTAACTGCCCTGGCTCAGTGTTAAGGAATTGTAGTTTATTGTGGCACCAGAGCTCTCTGACAGAGAACGCTCGATGTCTCAGAAAAACTACAATTCCCATGATTCCCTAGCACTAAGCCAGGACAGTTAAAGTGGTCTCAAAATGGATTATTTCAGGCAGTCTGTTCAGGCCCTAAGAATAGGCCATGCATACAAGTTTATAAACTAAAGTTAATCTTCTCAACCCAATGAGGTTGCTGCAGACACTAAGAGCTGTTTATAATATTTAACATATTTATTTAATAAAAATTACTTTCTTTTTAGTAGCAAGCCTGAAATACTCTGTGCTCCACATAGTCCTCAACAATTATGGAGTTAGTTGTCCTGTAGCAGGGGTAGGCAACTTTTTCCTACCTGGGACCGGTCCGCTGGTCCCGAGGTCTTCCGCGGGCCGAGGGGGGAGAATGGCACCCGCGTGCCGGCGCACTGCACATGCGCGAGCGAGTCACAGCTGCCATTTTGTTTTCCAAAACAGCACCGCGACTCATTTGCACATGCGCCGGAGTACTGTGCATGCACAAACGAGTCGCGGTCGCCATTTTTTCCCCAAAATGGTGGCCGTGACTCGTTCGCACATGCGCAGTACTCTGCCACATGCGCAAATGAGTCGCAGCGCCATTTTGTAAAACAAAATGGCGTCGTCGGCGCACGGTGCATGGCGCGCAGTGCACGGCGGCGGCAGGACCAGGCTGGGGCTGGTCCAAACGCCTCGGGGGGGCGGATCTGGCCCCCGGGCCATAGGTTGCCGACCCCTGTCCTGTAGTGTTTCATTCCCTCTCTCATATCTTTTGAATTTTTTTAAAAAATGCTGAATCTACTAAACTATCAGTATCCTATTTACACCCATTAAAACCAATGGGAAAATAAACTACCAAAATAGCAACACTAAATTATGTTCTATTCTATCCCAGCAACTTCTCAAAATATAGTATAGAAAATTATTAATAATTCTGTCGGTATCATACATTGTCATGTGAATCCTACTGTCCCCAATTAAATTAGACCCATTGAATCAATTGGACTTACCTAAATGTTCACTCACTATTCAACAAATTCAACAGAACTGATTCAAATGTTCTACTCTAGCTAGGATTAACTAACAAGATTTAAGCCTTTCATTTTTTGTGGAGATGCCACTCAACAACACTATATATTTCTGTGAATGTAAAAATAAATGCATGAATTACAAATTACTGCAGAATGCCACAAAAATAGGTTTTCCTAAAAAGTGGAGAAGTGTTCTCAAAAGTGCTACCACTTGACAATGAGGGAGTCTCAAAGTGCAACATGAATTTCTCATATTGGAAGAAGCAATTTATCAGGTCTAATGGTATATATTGGGGGGGGGAAACCCATTATTATGATTCTAGTATTTTGCTTGGATTTTTTTTTTTCCTGCTTGTTTCTCTTCTGTTAAAAGACAAGCTTTTCACCAGTGCATCTTTCTTGTTTTCCCTTCCATGACTTGGTAATAATCTAATGTGAAAGTTGTTAACTTTAGTATCATCTAGGAGTGAGGGAGAATGATTCTCTAACCCAGAAAGAGAATAAAGAGCAAAGGAACCAATAATGAACTCCCCCAGAACTCCCCTGGAAAATTAGGAAATTGAACCATTGACAAAAACCTTAAATAGGAGGTAACAAAACAGGTAGGTATGCTAATGTTTATGGAGCATGACTGGTAGGCCATACTGCAAAAGAAGCAAGTAATCAACTGTATCAAAAGCCAAAGAAATTTCTAAATGGAGTAGAAAGGAATTTTTTTCTACAAAAAATAAAAATAAAATAACTGCAAGCATGACACAGAACTCTGTGAATTAGGAGAGTAAATAAAAAGATTGGAAAAAATTCAGAACAGGAATGATAAAAAGAAACAGACCACAGGAAGGAAGGTTAGTAGGAAAAGGTTGATACATTTGAGTTAGAAGGAGAAATGAATTAGACAAAGTAATAATAATAATAATAATTTTTATTTATAACCCGCCCCTCTGCGTGGCAATCGGGGCGGGGAACAACAAATTTAAAACAAACAAAGTTAAAAATCAATCCCTCATCCCACAATCCCACCCTCCCATCCCCTTAAAAAAGAATTAAACACAATCAAATTTAAAAATGCCACATTGATTAAAAATAGATAGGAGCACAGGATAAAATCAGGGCAACAGATTAAAACATATCTCCCAGCTGAAGTTATGAAGGAATGAATTATTACATATATGTTAAATTGCCGTTTAAATATAAGTTAAATGGCTGCTTTAAAAGCCTCATCAGAATGAATCTGAAAAATTAAATCCATTCTTGTACTTCTGCCTCCCCTACTTGTCCCTGTTTTGAGCTTGGCAGAGTAGGAAACAGCTGCATAAATTATATAAAGCCCAATTATCCATCTCATCAAAAACCCTTCTTTTGCTTTCCTCTCTTAAAATCTTACCTCCTTGCACCTAGTATTCTTTAATCTATGTACTTGGATCTTGTCCTAGATGTTTTGTCATTTCTTATCCCTGATGGGCTAACAAAAAGCACAAGGCAGCATTGCTAAAAAGCCAAGAGAACTATGCTTTGAGTAAAGAACCACCTGTAAAATATTGAATCTAATTGGATGTTTAGCTCTGCTCTCGTTTTCTTCATTAATAGCTTATTTAGTAACTTAATTCTGGAATTAAATTAATGCTGGAATTCCAACTTAATCCAATTTAAGTTAACTCTTCAAATTAAAACAAACTTGATTAAGTTTGTTAGAAAATTTCCAGCTTAACTGACAAAGGAATTGATTTCCATTAGTTACGCCATACCTCTCTCACACAGATATTGCCTGAGAACAATGTGCTTGAAACCTTGATTATGAATGAAAAGCACAGAGCAAGAAATAGATCAAGACAAAGGAAGAGAGGAATTTTTAGGAAGAGGATAAACAAGGGCAGGTTTAAAGGAAGAAGTTAATGAACAAGATGAAAACAAATAATTGTTAATATGTAGTCAAGAAGAGAAGATCATGGGGAAGTAGATTTTCAGGAAAAGGGAATAGCAGCAAGAAGAAAAAGGAAAATAAGACAAAGAAGACAAAGATTTGCAATGGAATTGAGAAAATGTGAATGTAAATCTGAAAAAATACTGGTGAAGAAAGGAGAAAACTGAAGTAGCACCAAAGGAAATGCAAGAAGCAATAATGGAAGAAAATAATTCACCTGGAATGAGAGAAGACAGAACCCACTGACTGAACAAGTTGATTGTACCAAAGATGAACTCACACAGGAGCTATCATAATGATAATTAAATGCCACTGACATTATAGTAGAAGACATTACATATCAAAGGAAGTAATTAGAATACACCACCTGTATGTCCCCTTCTTCACACTCTTTTTTATATTTTCTTGGTAGAGTCTCCACTTCTCGAATATCTTCCATAGTAACTTGCTGAGGAAGGACCTCGAACAAGGAAGTCAAGTACATAATAATGGATTTCTTATCTGGAAGTTGTACTGCAACATCTGAAAACGTAAATGGAATATTTACTGGATACTGTTCCAAGTTTTCAAGTTAAACTTATGTCCAGAACCACCAGATGCTCCTATATGTTCAGTTTAGAGTCCTTAAGCTTACTCCTTTTTCCCCAAAATGATTCAACTTCACAAATACAATCAACATGCAGTTCACTGAACAGAGAAATTCCATTATTATATACAGCCACTGTACTGTCATTACAGTTTCTTTTTTAAAAGACAAAGGAAAGCAACATGTCTGTTTGCAATTAATTTTAAAATGGCACAACCAAAGTAATTTTAAAACAGTGCAACAAAAACACATAAATTATTGTATATAGAAATATTAAAATATCTGAAATAATGCCCCTCCTCTCTTATTTGATGTTAGATCAGCATTAAATGCAAAACATATGCCCACAAGTATATATAATACATAACATACTCAGGTCCATAAATGTATTATACCTTCAGGATCTAACAATTTTTCTATCCCCAGGTAACTTTTGGCTATGTTGAAGGCATGTTCTAGTCTTTCAACTGGAGTCATTTTGCTCACTTTTCCCCAGCCAAACAGCTCAGGTCTAAAAAGATGGCAAAACAAAGTAAGCGAGAAATAAGAATGTGGAACTGCACAACTATTCACCATGTGAACTAAGTATTTTTATATACTACACAAGCATAATATTAACTATTGCAAAATCATTTTGTTTTCTACAGTTATCTATGAGGAAAGAAAAATCTGGGACAAAGGGAGGTTTAAAACATGTGTACAGAAATGCTACAAAGCATACAACTGTAGGTCTCCAAGCAATAACAATGTAATCAAGTGAAGAGGCTGTAATACAAGGCAACGTGGTTTTGAAACTCTAAGGGAGGTGTTCCAAAAGCATTATATGCTACAGCATTGAAAGAACTCAGAATTAGCAGTGGGAGGTCAGTTAAGTAGTGACTATTTTGTTGAATTGTAGTACCTACTGTATATATTCATGTATAAGTCTAGAAGTTTAGGTTAAAAATTTGACCCAAAAACCTAAGTCAACTTTTCCATGGGTCAATGGGGGGTTGCAGACTGTCAAAAATAGTGTGAATTCAGTCCACTTTTAGGGTTAGGGTTAGTGCTAGGGAATCATGGGAATTGTTATTTTTCTGAGACATTGAACCTTCTTTGTCAGAGAACTCTAGTGCCACAATAAAATTCAGTTCCCATGATTCCCTAACCTTAACCCTAACCCTAAAAGTGGACTGAATTCACACTATTTTTGACAGTCTGCAACCCCCCAATGTAAGTACTGTACTTTAAATCATATATCAACCTATAATGAGGCAAGAGTTTCATCTGCCCCAGAAGCACTGACCCCCTTCTACTCTCTCATCCATCCAGGCTTTAGTATGAGCACAAATTTTTATGCCTGCTGGAATTTTGTCTCTGGCATTGTTTTCCTTTGTTTGTCCTTTATACCCTTCATTACATGCCCCTAAGTTTTACCCTTAGCTTATCCACGGATTATATCAAAAGCCATAATTTTGGCACCAAAACCTGCCCTTGACTTATACATCAGGTCAATTTATTGTTGAGTATATACAATAGTTATGATTATATGTAAATTGATTGGGGCCAAAAATTGTTCCCCCACCTTCCCTCCCACCCTCCTGCACCCAATACATCTTTATGAACAAAACAAAGCATATAACCAGCTCATAACTTTACTTAACACAACACTTAACTATAAAAGATTTTAGTGGGGGGAAAAATAAAACTTTTCAATTCATGTTAACCTTTATAATGGAAAGAGGGAAATAAGGTGGGAAGATAAGATAAATTAATGGAAATATTAGTGTTGATCTTAAGAGTTTGTTAAAATTATTGATTTCTTCTTTTTCTCTGCATATGTGCTTTTAAAAAAGCTGAAACAAAGGATATCCATTATTGGCTCCAGTTGTTACTTATAACTCAAAGTAGTAATCAATACATTTTTAAAAAAATCCTCATTTAACTTTCTGAAATACAAGTGAGCTTTGAAATTATTGTAAATATATATATTTTTTAAAAAATGATCAACAACTAAAGTCAGTTTTTATGCTCTGTAAGAAAATGTTACACTGGCAGCTTTCTTTCATTCATTTGGCTACTGATATTTTTTTGGGATGCACCACTTAGCACTGAAAACCCAAAGATCTGCCAGAATGAAACGTTACAGGTGTCTGTTTCTCTAGCTTGGCAATATTTGGGTAACCAGCCACCTACTTGTGCCTATGGATCACAGCATTGAAGGCAAGCCCATCTGTCCAGCTTGTTGTGAAGTTCAAAACATTCACTTCACTATAAGGCCTCGTAGACTGTCGCACCCAACTCAACAGGATTTTTTCACTGTTTGTTTGCTGTAGATCTGACATTATATCTTTCATGACATCTTTGACCTAAAAGAAAGTACACACAATGGTGTTCAGGTAAATATACAAAACAGCTAACTCTGTTTTGTATATTTATTCTGGTGCATGCATTTATTCTGGTGCATGCATTTATTCTGGTGAACAGCTTATGGTTTAGCAAAATGATTTAATATTATTACTAGAACAAAGCAGAGTCTTTCCACAACAATAGAAATGCTTAGCTTAGGATAGAATTGGTCTCAGTAAAAATCATGCTCAGTAAAAAAAAAAAAAAAAAAAAAAAAAAAGGAACAGCTGGTATTTGCATTCACGTAAAATTAATGTGCAATACCTAGGAATCAAGATGAATATATCCACAAGCATATTACAACATGAGGTTCAAGAAATACTTCTGATCTAATTAGTACATAGCGATTATCTTGTAGCACCTTTGAGACTAACTGAAAGAAAGAAGTTGGCAACTAGTCTACTTCCTGAGATGCATTTAGTGAGGAAGTAGACTGTAGACTATGAAGGCTCATGATGCCAACTTCTTTTTTTTAGTTAGGGCTGATGCAGACCGGCACTATAGGCCGGCCTAGGGGTGGAGTTGAGGCAGGGGCAACCGCACACCGGCCGCCCTGACTCTGCCCCGACACAGCATCCATCTGTGCAGCACGCAGCATCAGGACACGCTTTTGTTGCAGCATGTGTACACGCTGCGCCAAAAGGGTGCAAAAGAGCCACAGCAGCGGCTCTAAGGGCAGCTTTTTGCTGCTCCCCAAAGGAGCTGCATTTTGCAGCTCTTTTGGGGGCACAGCATGTGCTTGCCATGGCTCCAATCCACTGCTCCTAAGGGCAGCCCAGAGCTGCCCCACACGGGCCGTCTGCATTGGCCCTTAGTCTCAAATGTGCTACAAGATCTCTCTATATACTGATTCTACAGACTAACACGGCTATATCTTTGAATTCTAGTCTAATTGTTATGTATAAAACTAAGAGAGCCTCTTGTGCAATCAAAGGCAAACAGTGTGTGTGTGTGTCTATACAACCACATACTTTAAGTCAATACATGTTTTTCTGTATACATTGTATACAGAAAATGTATACATACCATTAACTGGTTCAGAGATAAAACACTGATTTATTGTTAGAATACATACAAAGACATCAGGCTCACAAGCAATACATTTCTCCCCTTCCTTTGTGCATGAATTGAGGAAAAAGCTTACAAGGACAGTTTGAACAAGCTGTGTGAAGACAGGAAAGTCTGGTTTAGTTAAACAGAGATGGGAATCATGTAGCCCTCCAGATATTTTGGACTGCAACTACAAACACTTCTTGAACAAACTATTGTTTTCTATATGTTGATACAACGAGAAAGTGAAGCTTATTCAAAAGTATGAGTGGAAGTTTCAAACTCTCTACTCTTGAGGAAAAAGGAAAGGAAAGTGGAACTGAAAGCACATAAAGGTACTAAGCCATATAATTTAGTAATACACCTGAACAAGCTCTACTGTTTTCATAGAAACCCTTCAACACATCTCTTGTTGCTGCCACATTTCCAGAGTTTGAGTATTTGTTAGTCAGCTAGCATGAAAAGACTGCACTCCTTCTCTTTGCAACCAAAGAAAGGTTGCATATGTGTCATATTGCAATTTTACTAACTCCATAATAGGACAGAAAGAAGGCATCAAATCTGCTCACCTGCCAATGCAAAATTATGCTCCATAACAACCCGAGAGTCAGTTTGTGATTTCCATCAACAATGTCAGTCCCTCCTATGTTTACGAGCTCCACCTGAAAATATTAACTGAAAGTCACATATCAAATACCATCCTCTCTCTTAATTAGAGGCATTTCAAATTTGGAGCGAAACTTTCAGATTGACAAAGTCAGCTATCAGATACCATTCTCTCTCTTAATTAGAGCCATTTCAAATTTGGAGTGAAATAATACAAGGTATACTTGATTTAAGCCATCCTCCAGAATCTGTGGGCACAAAAGCAGGCATTAAATTTATACTTATAAATGTATTTATTTAAAGCACTTTTACTACATTCCTCAGCTGAAAGGGATCCCAGAGCAGCTAATGTGTTATTAACAGATACAGATTCCAGACCACGGGTTTACAATCTAAATGGCACAATACACAAAGAAACAAAGATGAAGAATTAATGCACCAAATTTTAACATTAAACATCAGTATCAAATAATTGGGACAGTCATTAGGGGTCTGACAGCAAAATGTCATCAAAATGCAAATGGCAACCAACACCATTTCTGTGTCATCAGTGAATATCTCTGTGGGTTAGCAAAGAGGTTTGGTCTTTCAGCAGAACAGACTGTTTCCTATCAGTCCTTTTGCTTCAGCCTAAAGAAATTCTAATTTCACTGAACTGAAATTCAAGTTTCAGTTGAAAAAGCTCTCTCCCACACTCCAGTGGCAAAGAAACATTCTAATAATTAACAGGAATCGTTCACAATAAGTGCAACATATTTTTAAATAATTAAACAGCTGTGAACACAGGGAGCCAGAGTGTGCCTTTTTCAAAGCATCTAAATAAAACCGGGATGGAGACAGAGGTATGTGTAATTCCCAGCAGTGACCTTTTTCTGTTAAATAGGAGCAGAGGTTCTGTGGCCCCCTGCTTAATTTTATGTGGCCTGAGGTGTCCCCTCATACTGATCAACGCAAGAGAGGAGAAGCTCTGTGGTTTCAGAGTGCCAGTGCTCCATGTCTGGTCTTTCCCACTTGCTCAGCTATTCTCCATCAACCAGCTGGGCAGTACAGTAAAGCAACTCTGAAATATTTTGCAAAATAAGATAACAGACCAAATATTTAATGCCAGGAAGAGGGATAGGACTCAAAGCATTAAATCATCAGAGTTAAGGCAAAGATTATTGCCAAATTCAATCAGTTAATGGCTGCAATATACCATTATATTAACATGCTCACAACATGAAACCAGAGTCCCTGGGATTCTATTGGGCTGTTTGTTTGATTGCTTGCTTGCTTGCTTGTTTTAAGATGGTGCCAGTCAGAGAATTACCATAAAGAGCTGTAAAAAGGTGAGCAATGGGAGTGAGCATAGGAAATAAAGACTTCAAGGGCTATTATTTTCCCTTTTTATAGTATCAGCAACAACAGTTCTACTACTAAATATCAGTGTGGATGTATTCAGAACAAATATTTCCAAATATACTGCTGTGACCACAGCTCTGTAGTTTTCAACAATGTAATGAAGAAGCAATTTCATTCATGAGGCTTCTCCTCCCTCATTTTTTATCATAATAAAGCTCATAATAGTGCTGAGTCTCTGGTATAAATCATCTGCTGGATCTTTACAACCTTTAGCTTTTTATGTTGCCAACTCATTTGCAAACTAATGCTTTTGCCAGCTCAACAAAGGGTTATTATATGGTGGCTTACATTTAAATCTGTTAACATTTGCAAAAGTCCAATTACTTTTTGGAGCAAGAGGGCCATTTACCCTAAGTAAAGCAAAAACTGGTTGCTGCCCTGTTCAAGTAAGGGAGAGAACAGTTTCACCAACCACAACACCTCCCTCCAACTCCATCCCATGTACCATATCCTTCAACAAGCCCAGGGATCCCACAACTCCAGTAACACTGGAGGGCTAGGTGTGGGGTTCCAGAGGGAAGGGGGACAGGAAAGCCTTGTTTTGAGAGCATGTTTTATTCCAGGGGTCGGCAACCTAAGGCCAACTCCCCCCACCAAGGGAGGCCCAGCTTGGTCGAGGGAGCCCTCCTGGGGGACCCCTGCAGCTGCCAAAATGGCGCCCTGCCCCACACGCCACCGAGGAGGGCTGCTCTGGGCCTCCCTTGGACCCGGTGCCTTTCCTGCAGTCCTCCTCCGCAGCGTGCGGGGCTGCAGGAAAGGCACCAGGCCCAAGGAAGGCCCCTAGCCGCCCCGCACGCCGCCAAGGAGGGCTGCTCTGGGCCTTCCTTGGGCCCGGTGCCTTTCCTGCAGCCCTCCTTGGCAGCATGTGGGGCTGCAGGAAAGGCACCAGGCCCAAGGGAGGCCCAAAGCAGCCCTGCGTGCCACCAAGGAAGACTGCTTTGGGCCTTCCTTGGGCCCAGTGCCTTTCCTTGGGGAAAGGGTTTTTCTGGGCAAAATTTCTTCAGAGTGGGTATGCCATAGCCTTACTTTGTGGCTGAGAAAGTGTGACGAGCAAAGTGCAAGGGAGGAGAGAGTGCATGCGTGATCCAGACCCCCCAGCCATGAGGACAGAGGTTAGTTGGGAGGGTCTGTTTCTGTTTTCTTGGGGGTTTCTTGGCAAAATTTCTATTATTCCTATTTTTTACTTCAAAATATGATGTGTGCAGTGTATGTAGAAATTATTATATATTTTTTATTTTTAAATTATTTGTTTATTTATTTATTACTTCGTCCCTCCAATAGTCTGAGGGACAGCAACCTGGCCCCCAGCTCAAAAAAGTTGCCTACCCCTGTTTTATTCTATTACTGAGAGAAAGTTAGGATCAAAATACATCAATGTTTGTGTGGATCACTGAGCCAGTAACAGTCTTAACCACGCAGCCACCTTTTAGCAGCAAATAGAAATAGTAATAATTTGGCTCATCGCCTAATAAATGTGCATTTTAAATCATCTATCATGTCCTTAGGAATTTAAGAACAAGAAATACAAGTTCATTTCCTAAGGTAAAAAAAACTACTAATTATAAATTAAATGTCATCATGCATTACCATGTACAAAGTATAATCCACTATAGGAACAAAGAGGTAGGCATGTTGAGTTTTATGAAATTCTCCTCTCCAATCTGGCATACACCAAGATTTTTTAACAGTAGAGTCTAGTTGGCAGGATGACATATTTTAAACCCATAATTACCTTTTCCTCTCGTTTCAAGGATAGGTGACACTTAGTAAACCATTTAGAAACTTACATTGTTCTGATGTAACACCTGAAGTACTTTGTTGACATTATTCAAAGCATGGACTCTTGTTGATCCACGTTCTTTCAGCTTTAAAAATAAACAATTTTAACTGTAAGAGCAGAACTAAAACCAAACATTTTTGCAGTTAACACTTTTTGGAAAAACAAAGCAAAATTACAGCTACAAAATTTCTGAATACAAATCTAGCAAAAAGCTAACTTTTCAGCCAAGCCATAATACTATGTTCTGTATACTACTACAAAACTTAAGCTGATTGTTTTTAATAGAAATCCAGACAACTGAACTACACACACACACTGGCTACAGTAAGATGTATAACAGTTAAAATACACTGTGGTGATCTTCAGGCTCACAAATTTTCCCATGTCTTTCCTCTCCGCCATTTGAGGGAAAAAATAGAAAATCTGAAGCTTCTGTTCAGTTTGCTTTGCAAGCCAAAAAGCTATAGGGTTTGACAGAAAAGTACCATGGGATTAATCTTGAGTAGGCATGCACAAAAATGAACTCTGGTTTCCATATTCAGTCTAAATTGGTTAAAATTACATAGTGATACTGCCCCCCACACACACACACACACTACTTTGGCCGCACTTACCCCATCCTTGGCCCCACCCTGAACTTACAGCCCCACGTAGTTTTGAAATGCAATGCTCAAATCAAGAAAGGGCTCCTCAACACCATACACATGACAGTCTGTGGCTTGAGCACTATATAGAGGGCAGGTATCCTTGGGTTATCAATTACCCAAATTAATGGACAGAGCTACTCAGCTGTAAATTAACTATAGTTTGAGGAAGCTACTATTTCCTGCATTTGGATACTTCCAATTTTCTCCTTTACACACAAAAGGAGAGAAAACAAGGTTGGAGTGCATTCTAGAAACAACAAGCAGTAATTTATTATAATATTTGAATTACACCATTTCCACACTGCTATTGTTCAATATCAGGATACAATTTACGACATGCTCAGAACACATGCACGCGCACACTCACACTACACCAAATGTTTTCCCAAAAATATCTACTCCAGTTTAAAAAATAACTTAGCACATGGCATTGACAAAATGTTGCTATTTGACAGAAATAAGCCAAAACCCCTCAAACATTTAGACAAAACTAGTTGTTTAGTACTCTGGATGCCAGCCAATGAACATTCTTAAAATACAGTACTCCTACTGTACTTATTATTTTGATATATTTTTTGGCAATTATATTTATATTCATATGAGATGTACGCTTTATTTCTACATATTAATGGAATGGAAGTCATGTTCAAGAAATGGAAATCATACTGAGGGTCTGTCTATCATCAATTTTAATTAATGTTAACATTAGCATTGTCTAACTGCAAGATGCAGTTAATTTACAGTCTACAATATTTTTATTTCTTAATAGAGTTTTGTTTTATATTTTATAGGCATTACCAATGTTTGGCACTGGGAAGATGATCAAGCCCTGGAAAATTAAAAGGAATTTTCATTGTGTTTCTTCTTGCAAACACAGAAGTAATTCAATCTTCCTCTTTATTTCTGTCCATTCTACCATGTCCTGTGTACCATTCTGAATAAAGTAATAGACAACTTCATCCTAACCACACCATTCAGATATATGTCTCACTTCTAGACTACCATGATAAATGTTTTCAACTCCCTAAAATAGTCTATAATTACAAACAATTATTAGTGTTAGCTGAATTTTCCCATTTCTGAGTGCTCCCATTAAAGTTAATGTGTTGCTTTCTAAAAATCTTACCATATTCTACTGCTATGTATTATCCTTCTATGTATTATCCTACAATAGGAATTTATCAGAAGAAAAGTAGAAAGCTGTTCCAGCACAATTGGTTTGATCAGAAAACTAGTAGAATCATCTGTTACAACTGCAAAGCAAAGATTGGATAATAATTCGGAGTTCATAAAATCCCCTAAATATGTGAGGCAAATTCAAAGTCTGAAGAGTAAACATCTATTGGTATAACTGAATGCATTCATTCAACTGTTGCAAAAAGTGAACTGTAGATTTTATTTTAAAAACAAGCAAATGATACTGCTATCATGATGTAGAACAGTTTACCCTTCAACAGGTGCTCTGCTTACCAGTGGATTCCCTGTTAGTCCCTCCAAGAGATCCAAAAGTTTCCTGCCATCTCTGAGATCTGTGAACATATCCTTTATTGGCAGTTTTCCACACTATAACACAAAATAAGAGTTTTAGAAAGATAGCAAAAGACTAAAAGAAAGAAAGAAAGACCTGTCACAGATTTTTTTGTGGTTTTTCAGATTTCTGTATACAAGATTTTTGAATTCTAGATTTCTCAAAACAGTCTTTATAGACACGATCAGAGTTATACCACTATATGGTTCCAGCAATCAATATAAATCAACTGTCATGCACACTCTTACAAGTCTCCTTCTCCTTTGATGTTATCAAGAGGAATTCGCATCGGTCAAGATCTGTGCAAGTCTTAAGTGATGCAATGCATTCCCAGCAGTTTTCAAAATCACAAAAATAAGGCTGAAGTTCAGGAGAAGTTTTATGAGGCTTTATGGCCTTCATCTAATGGCCAGGCACCGCTAGATTAGATCCACTGAATGGTAAATTTACACAAGTCCTGACATACCAGTCAACAACTGACTCAGATTGCAGTATGATACCACTTTAACTGTCATGAGTCAATGCTGTGGAATTCTGGGAACTATACTTTTGTGAGACATTTAGCCTTCTCTGTTAGACAGCTCTGGTACCACAGCAATTTACAATTCCCAGAATTCCATAACATTGAGCCATGGCAGTTAAAATGGTGTCAAATTGGATTATTTCTGCAGTGTGGATGCAGCCTCAGTGAACATATATTTTGATTGGAACTGCAGTTAGTTTTTAGCCAATATGTGTGTGCTTGAATGTGTGTGGTGCATGTGTGTGTACACATGCATACACAAACAGCAAGAAGAAACAATTGTTTTCATGCATGAGTTCGACACAAAACAGATCACCCTCCTAGTTTCAACCAACCGTTCATTCTCCCTCACCACTCAGTCTCTCTAATCTGTAAACATGCAATATATCTTGACAGGGTCCTACTTCTATACTAAACCAGTTCAATATTTTTAAAATGCTTTAAAGTCACAAACAGAACAATGCAAAGCCAGTCACTGTCAAAATTAAACCTCAACAGCAGGGGTAGTCAAGCTACAAATAGCATATTAAAAATTAAACAGCAGAGCTACCTGCAAACAGAGAAAGTTTATTTCATTATATCTGCTTCATTTGTAATCATGGGAAACTGGAAAAAAATCTGAATTTCTTTTTTACTGGCTATGCTTCAGTCCAGACAATGAGTTGCAGGTTTATGAATAAACCAGAGAAGTAAAAACTTGCACTCTATCTCCTTTATACAGATCCCAAATCCATTTTTTTTATTGTTAACTCTATATAGTTCTCTACAAGTGATGACAGAAGTGCAGCCCCACCAGGGGTTCAAATAAACAATGGGGGCCAAAAAAACATATACCGGTATATATTTTTTACTCCAAAATGCCTCCAAAAGCCCTCTAAAGGGCATGGAGGCCAATTCCACCATATTTTGAGGCCCCCTAGTCCCCTAAGAGTCAAACCTTTTTTTTTTCAAAAATGTTTGCAAATTGTTTTGAAGCGTGTTTGTCCCCAAATGCACTCTAGAAGGCATGAGAAAGATTTCCACCAAATCTTGGGTCAATTTTTTGAAACACAAAGGGGGGTTGCAGACTGCCAAAAATAGTGCAAATTGAGTCCAC
>CM034701.1:309356190-309375050 GCA_020142125.1 Phrynosoma platyrhinos | reverse complement strand
GCTTTGCTTTGCTTTGCTTTGCTTTTGCTTTGAAAAGGACCAAAGACATGGCAAAAAGGACCAAAAACATGAAGAAAATGCCCCCCCTTTTCCTCTACAGGGCATTTGGGGACAAAATGAATGTTTGCTTGTTTGTTTGTTTTTGTGATGGGTGCAGCCCTTCATGATCCCCTGTGGGAGCAATGCAGCCCCCTACCCTTCTACAGTTTCCCACCCTGTTCATACAACTGCCCCAAGTGAAGAAGCAGGAGCATGAGGAAGGCAGGAGGCCAACTGAAGAGATTATTCCAACAGGACTGCCTTCTACTAGGCCCATATACATTTAAATGCCCTACTGGAAGGCTCTGATGGCATGTCATATTTTGGTATTTTTTATTATTGTTTGATGTTGTTTATTATTTGTTTGTGAGCCTTGAGCTTGTTTGGAGGTTCTAGCAGGGGAGCGCAGCTATCGTATACCCTTGACCAAAGAACGGTACACTCCTTCTATCTGGGATGGTCGTCCTCTTCCACCGAGCGCGCAGCTTCGGGAGGGACGCACATGGAGCGGTGAGGGAGGAAGGGGACACCCGCCTAGCCAGCCAGATCAGCCTAATCAACCCTGGCGATCAATGGGGTGACAGATGTCGCAGCCAGATCGCCCTCACATCCTTCTCGGCCTTTTGGCTAAGATCAAGTGTTTGTGAGCCAGCTTGAAATATTACAAAGAAAGAAAGAACCAAAATTTTATATGACTGCAAGACTGGTAAATTATAATTATGTTAATCCTCTTCTATTCTTGATTTCTGATTTTAAAATAAGTGGGACCATAATTCTACATACTGACAAGAAAGCTGCAGAGAAAAAGAAGGGAAAGCTATGAATTCGCAGACCGTTTCCTTCCTGTCAAAAGTCAGTGTTGTAGTCATTCCTTAACAACACTTGAATTCAGCATCTTGCTATCTCACCTTCCTCACCAATTTCATCCAAAAGAAATAAGAAGGGAGAAACATGCTTGTGAATCACTAGATAATACTAATTTAGCATCAAGGCCATTTCCATTTACTGTTGAAAAACCACAGCTAAACAATCTTGGTAAAGAGACCGGAAATTAGTTTTGGGTTCATCTTGCATAATATGAATTATGTACTTTGATATTTGTGTCAAGTTTTTCCATATCATGTGCTCAAGACGTGGGAATTTGATCTGGGAAACTATTCAGAAAGGAGAAAGGTCACACGCAGGGCACATTTCAGTAAGTAAACTGAGCATATTTTTCTAGTATCTAAATTGAAAACTCCCATCTTGTTTCAAAAACATTTTATTTTGTATTTTTCTATTACTATTTCTGTTTCAGGGATGCAACAAAGTACATATTATTCCTTGCTGCATTCCCCATGTCAAAAAATAGTAGTCTATTTATTTTTGCAAACACTATATAAAAAAAACATATGTAATTTGAGGTTAGTTTGAGGAAAACAAGAGAAAACCTATTACAAGCAGAGCTTATAAAATTACCTTTAAATATATAGTTCAATTCCCCAATTATCCAAACTATAGCTCCCAACTAACACTACTGTAACTAACTCCCAACTAGAGTAAACTTACTGAATAATAAGAATTTGATAAGCTAGCACTTACATATATATTGATTCCATCAGTAAGTGGGACTAACTAGATTTTGGTAGTGATAACCAATGAATGGAACAATAGCTAGGTAAATTGTGTGTGATGCTGCGAAGAATTTCAAAATGTATAGCACTGTAACGCAGAGTAGGCATAAGAGACAAAACTACAATTTCTCAGAAGAGTGAAGCATGTTCTTTAAATAGGCTTACAGACCCACAACCATGTATTTGCAGTTTATGGGGTGTGTATGAGACAAGAAAAATAAAAGATTTGATGAAACAATTTATTGGACATGCCAAAAAACATTTAGAAAGTTTGGCAGTGTATGTAAGCAGCAAGGAGAATCTAGGCTTTGAATTTAAAGAGAAACTAAAATTATCAGTGGGGTACAACATCTTCCAATAAGGAAAGTAAGGTTGGCCCTAGCATTTGGCTGGCTAAGGAAATAATTTCAGGTAACAGATTCTAGGCAATGAGGACTGGAAAGTGAGCACTGGATCATAGCCTCTGGCAGGGCCCATACTGAGCTGCCGTTTCTTCTTCCCCCATCCACACCATCACCGCCCTGGTTTTTTTGGGATAAGACACCGCTGCATAGAATATATTCATGTAAATTTATGAATATACATGACTGTTCAAATAAGAAAAATACACACACTAAACAAACAAAATATTTTTATTCATATACTATGTTGAGCAGGGGGTGCAACATCCACATGTAGATGTAATGGTGGGGGGTCACAAGGGTAAAAAGTTTGAAAACCACTGAGTTAGAATGATGGCCATTATCTTAGATAGATTTTTAAAAGATTCATTAATAAGAGAGGTATCAGCTATTTGCCATGATCCATAAACAGTCTTTGATTACCAGGGGGAAGATGGCAGCCAGCAAGAGTGTGTTATTGACTGCATGTCCCACTTATGGGTATTCTGCAAATATTTGGTTTACCACTTTGGGAAAACAGGACGGTGTGTACTAGGTCATCCTCTAATCTGATCTAGCAAGTTCTTATGTTCTCACTGAGGCATGGGTTCGCCTCCTGTTCTCCCACCACCTACTCAATGTTATGTTCCTAAGTAAGATAGCAATATAGAAAACTAAACAGCAAACAGCATTAGTCAGAGCCGCCACAATGAATGTGAAATCTATGGATTTTGAAAATAGCACACCAGCATTTAAAGAAAGAGTAACTGATTCCTAATTACAGAAGTCCCAAGCAATTACAGTATTTCATTCCCATTTGTTGTTGTAGCCCTTCCTGTTCTCTCTCTCTCCCCAAAACAGCATTTCCCAACTTCCATCTCCATTCCAATTATGTTGGTTAGAAGCTTACTTTTGTAAAATAATAACTACAGGATTGTTTGTTTCTTTGTTTGGATTGTTGCTACAATCACTGCTTAACACATGCTTCTTATATGGAATTGGCTCCTTGTAAAGACAAAGCTCAGGAACAAGTTCAAAGTGATTTCCGTAACTGCTGTAACTTTTTGGTAAAAAAAATAAAAACCATTTTTTAAAGAAAACAGAAAATAATAAGTTGCTATTAAGGTTGTCTCTATGTGACAAAACACTAACCTAGGCTTTTTCTGTCACAAGTCTAAAGTGTTCAGACTACAAACAGTTAAGAGTTCAGCTTAAACTAAGCTTGTGTTTATTACTGTGCATTGAGAAGTGTGCACTTCTTCTGTGCATTCTTTGAACTCCACTCTGCTTCCTGACAGAATTCCCGAGTAAATAAGAAGGCTAAATCTGATTATTTTAACAAGATTTGAAATGTTAATTTCCACCTTCAAAGAAATAGTGGTCAGCCTACTTCTAAATTATTCATTGTTCTGAAACTTAAGGAAAAACAATCTTCTGGAGGTGGCTGTGACCTAGCTACTTCAAAAGGATTTTTCCCTAGACATTGGACTAAGGCTGAAAGCTGAACAATGCCATCTTAACCATAAACTTTTTATATATCTAAGGTGCCTTAGGTTTTTTAAAGCCACTTTCAACTTTTTTCTTCAATGTTAGCCGCAATTCCTTCCCATTGTCAACACTGCATTACAATACCAGGCAAATGAGATGCTATATTATACTCCTTGTTTTCTATATTCGTATGAATAAACTTCTTAAAACTGTGATCAACTTTACTCTTACCAAAGTCCAAAGCCTTGGGGAAAACCTGAAATATATAAAGTCTTATATTTTACAGGGCAGTAATTAACAAGGTAGAGAGCTATGAATATCAGATTAAGGACTGATCTGAGGATATCCTGGTACATTCCTCTTTTCTCAAACATACACATATCCACATTTCAGGTGTTGATACCTTAGTACTGAGTATTGTAGTGATGCAGATACAGGTTGAGTCTCCTTTATCCAAAATGCTTAGGACTAGAAACATATTGGATTTTGGAGTTTTTAGAATATACGGTACATAATGAGATATCTTGGAGATAGGACCCAAGTCTAAACATGACATTCATTTGTTTCACATAGCACATGCACGAATACACACACACACACAAACACATATACAGTCTGAAGGTAATTTTATACTCAATATTTTTAATAATTTTGTGCATGAAACAAAGTTTGTATACACTGAACCATTAAAAAGCAAAGATGGCATTATCTCAGTCATCCATGTGGACCGTTTTAGATTTTGGAGTACTTTGGATTTCAGAATTCTGGATAAGGGAGTCAACCTGTATCTAATAGTAAATAACATGCTGCTTTTGACAAGTACAGCTTAAGCTTCATTACCTAACTTCAAGAGATTTAAATGGCTTGAAATAATAGAGCATTCTGACATGATACAAACATTTGAGTAAGGTCAATACTTGAAAACACTTAACTTCTTGTTGTTATTTACTGTCAAGCCAACTTCAACTTATGACCACCCTATGAATGAGAAACCATCAAGATCCCCAAATATCAACTGCCCTGCCCAAGTCTTGAAAATACAGGGACATGGCTTCCTTAACTGAATCAATTGACCTGTTATGTGGTCTTCCTCTTTTCCTATTGTTTTCCACTTTACCCAGTAATATTGTCTTTTCCATTGGGTTACCTCATGATATATCCAAAGTACAACAGTCTCAGTTTAGTCTTCTTCAATTCTGAATACTTTTTAGATTTGTTATTTTCATTTCCGACTTATGGCAACCTTATCATCTTGGCAAGATTTGTTTAAATTTTAACTTATATCTGGTTGGTATATTCTAGGAGTTTTAGTCCAAAATGTAACATTTCCAAATTCTTGCTAAGAGTAGAGCAGTAGTAGAAGAGGACTTGTGATAATATTTGGTTGAACATGTTTACAGGGCTCCCCACGATCGGGCAATGTACGTAACCAGTGTTCCTGATCACAAAATGTTTTGTAATAACATTGAGCTGAATGCATTAATAAACTCTCCACAGACTACAGTGATCAACACACATCACTCTATGAAAGACCCAGGTGAGCAACCAAGGTGGCAGTGGAACATGTGTACACACCATCAACCCACCACACTTTTAACCCTTGGATGTGTAAACTGATTGCCAACACAGGCTTTCTATTATTGAAAATTATTTATAAACCAATCGGCATTTTCTGAAACTTTATTGTATTTCACATGGACTGATGACAGAATGCTACCCTAGGCCAGTTGAGTTTGACTACAGAATTAAATTCATCAGTAAGGAAGGCATTTCAAATATATTCAATATAGACTTAATACAGACATAGTACAGATTATGGTCTTTCTCTCTTGGTTCCAAATTCAAGACGAATGGGCATCTTCTTCCACATTGAAATAGTGCTAATCTTTTTAAACTTATTGTAGCAGGATTAACAATATCACACTGAATAGCTAAACCTTTATAACAATAGGAACAACTTTAAAATTTCCTTCTTATAATAAAATGGAAATGTGGCAATATGAAAATACCAAACTAATTCTTAATATAACTCATAAGAGACAACTGTTATACAGTGAATAAATCCTATGAAATCTATGCCTGGTTTTTTAATTGAAGTGCAATCCACTATGTAAATTGACTTCTGCTATTTTGATGTCTATAAATAGTGCTATAAAGAGGTTCTCACTTTCCTTGTATATGGTTTTATATAAATATTATCAACAGCACTATTTTTATAAAAGATGATATAAACAAAGCAACTCATAATGAATTGTGTACATTTATAATGTTTAGCCTCTTTTATATATGCGATAAAGCCATGAAATCCTGAGCGACTGATCAAACAGGAAGATTAAAGATAAATATGTAAATGCATCCTTAAAATTTAAATACAACCAAAATGTGTTTATTTGCCTTGTATTTATTAGATCACATATTAGAGAATATTTTGTGTAACGCTCCACAGGAAACCATATTGTATTTCTCTGTTTGAAGTCAAGATGAAAATATTTTTCACCTTATCAATTCTGGGAAAACCAATGCAGAACTGATCATGAGGGGGGAAAGGAGGGCAAAGCTTTGTGTTTTCATGATGTTCATGGCAAAATCTAAGCATTAAGAGAACTAGACCTTTTAAACTGAAATATCAGGTTATAGGGAAAGGTTAAACTGCATGGAACAAATCTGCCCTGGCCAGTCATAAGAGCTTTAAGAGATGTGGTATCAGCTTTTTGAAAGCCAATTGTATTATACTAGAGTGTACTTGCAGGCCCAGGTTCCTAAAAACCATGATGGGAACATCAAGGTCCAGCTTTTGAGGATGTACAACCTCAGCTCAGAGAGCTGAGAAATTTTGCTGGGTAGCTGACTGACTCATTAGTCAATGGAGATATCAACTAATTGAAACCAAAGCTTAACTGATAAAAGTATTCCCCCCCCCGGGAAGTAAGGATAAGGAAAATACCTAATTCTTGCCCACCAAATTCAATATGAAAAGGTGTCACAACCACTTTATTTAACAACACTATATTTCTTTCAGGAAAGCACCATGGGCCTTTTCCACCCACTTCTGTCACCCTTTTTATTAACACTCTTGGGTACGACTTATAAACTTGTAAGGTTCAGTAGCATGTTTCTGGCTAAGTATTTCTTGAAACAATAACAGAAGTGTATTTGAAAATTGTACAATGTATCATTGATATGAAGTTGTTATTGTAGTTTTCACTTGTGTTACTCAGCTACATTTGTACTCTTTTATTCTTAAGACTTAGGGCCTTTGCAGACTGCTAGAAATAGTGCAAATTGAGTCCACTTTAACTGTTCTGGCTCAGTGCTAGGGAATCATGGGAATTATATTTTTTTCTGAGATATTGTGCCTTCTCTGTCTTCTACCTGTCCCTTGTATCCTCATAGCTGCAATCTGATTGGCTGTTGAATTCTCCATCCCTATTGGTTGTCTCTAGGGCTGGCTGAATTCTGCCTTCTCTTCACAAAAGAATGTGAATTGGGAAGAAAATAATTTCTTTATGACACACCAGAGCAATGAAACATATTGCCATAGACACCTCTAAGTAAAGCCATAGCCCCTACATCAAATTACAGCCTCTGGCACCTCTTGGAATACCTTGGTTTTCCTAAGGCGTGTTCCCTATAGGAAGAGGCTATCAGTGCCCTTGGTCTGTTACATCCAATATCTCTTGATACAAGAAGTTACACTTTTTTTTTTACAGTATATTCTGTGGAATAGATCTCCATGTCAAATCTTCAAAGCAGAGTTACTCAGTGATCAGAACATCACTAGTTGGCCTGACTGTAATGTCAGTTGCAACTAGAGTGGACCAATTAAATCAATGGGGATTTACATAATGAGTCAGTACTTATGAAACAATTGATTCAGTTAGTCTATGCTAGCTGCAGCTAACCAATAGGAAGGATGTAGCCATTGTCCTCAATCCCCTTGCATGAAGTCATGGCCCTAGGTGCCCTGACTAACAGAGTGCACCCCTGGAGCCCTATGAGGGAGGAGGCATCCCTTACAGCAGGGGTAGGCAACCTTTCCCCTTTAAGGGCCGGGGGACTTCAGCTCCCAGAATCCCAGGAGCTATTGGCCAACATGGGACTATTGGCCAACATGGCTGAGGCTTCTGGGAGCTGAAGTCCCTCGGCCCTTAAAGGGGAAAGGTTGCCTACCCCTGCCTTACAGCTTAGTCACTTTGATTACTTCCGTCAGCCATGAAACTGTTTCAACTGCACAGCTATGCATTGGTTAGGCATGTCTGCCATCTAGTGACAGAGAAGGTACTACAGTTCCAAATACACATGCATTTAAAATGATGAAGATTAGTTCATGAGTTTTAAAAGGCAAACAACACGCAACAACATGGCCACCCTTGAGGTCTCAGTATGCATGCCAGGTCTCATGGTCTCAGAACTATACCTTAGACAGACAAAAGCACAAATTCTCTTTTTTATTATAGACTACAACACAGACAGCGCTATTTTCCTTTAATGTATACACTCAGAAATTGAACAATTAAGATTTCAAAGAAGAAAAAACAGCCAGTGACTGAGTTGCAATACTTTATCAAAATGATCATAGTTTCACATCCATAACTCTACAACTCTATTAACAAAAGTAGTGCAAATCCCCTCCCTCCCTCTCTTTGTCTCTTTGTTCCCAACATATACATGCCCATTTACTACTTGTCCTGACTCTCCTTCTTATGATGCCCTCTTAAGAGATGGTGTATAGGGTAGTGCTGCAGCAATCATGTGCTTTTGTATGTTATGAGAAAGTCACATAAATTTTATCTTGCCAAGAAGCAACATGAATGCTTCAAGCTCTAAGGTAGCTATGACATCTGCTTTTTAAATTATTTAAAACTCTGATATCTGTTTCTTCCACACAAAGCTGCTTGTCCTGCACTGTTGTTCTGCACTGAAGAAATGGTATGGGGGATGCATAATCCCATCCAGCACTTTCCTATTACACATCTCCCTCCCAAAGTCACTTTCCTCCCATACCTGGGAAAGTATCTAGAGGTGTATATCATGCCTGACCATCAGCTATTCTGGCTGGTGATTATGGGAGTTGCAGTCAAAGATATCTTGTTAAAATTATCATGAATAAGTAACATCAGGCTTTGGGCTACCAGGTTTGCCCAAGCTATGAATGGGAGGCGGGGGCAAGCTGTCACTTTCACTTTAAAACAAACCACAACTTATGATTCTTTTTTGTTTAATGGGATTTTTTCCCCAAAAAAACTTCTACAATAAGCCACAGTGCATTGAGAGCACGTAAAACACAAAACTGGTTCTAAAATGAAAACTCTATCTCCTCCTCTTACATGTGAGGAGCAGAGAGGAGCACGTAAGGCCAAAACTTTTTTGTACCTTGTTTGCAGTGAACCAATGATACGTGGATATCCAAGCCATCTTCCTGATTTATTTTATTATTTATTGAAACACTTCTATCCCCACCAGATCTCAAGGTGACATGCAATATAAACAATTTTAAACACTTCCAGATTAAAAGCATAAATAATTTAAACAAGATAAAAAAAATTTAAATATAGCGGCAGTTAAAACCACTTTAAAAGTAACAGTTACAGTCTCATGTTACCGGACATAGGCGCCCATCATAGAATCATAGGAGATTATTGCAGTACACACTTGAAGTGTTGCTATTCCACTTTAACTGCTCTGGATCCCTCCTGTTGCATTCTGGAATTTGCAGTTTAGGGAGGGACATTTAGAATATTCTGCCAGAGAGCTCTTAGGCTTCACTGAACTACAAACTCCAGAATTTCACAGGAGGCAGCCAGAGCAGTTAAAAGTGGAATACCAACACTTTAAGAGTGTAGACAATAATCTCAATAGACTCCAGCCATAGCCAACATGGCCAATGGTCAGGAAGAATGGGAGTGGTAGTTCAATTACATCTAACAGATCACTGATTCCCCATCTCTGAATTATGATCATGGGAACTAGCCCACTGTCTGTATGAATCAGTTTCAGACTACCTTAGCATTTCAACAAATATAATGAGTCAGGATTTTTAAGTGCTGACCAATAACATTCACTATTTGCTGTTATGTGGCGAGATTAAAATCTGCTTTCCTCCTTTTCTCCCTTTTCACTCTGGAACTATAATATTTATAAGGGGAAGGGAGAAGTGGGAAAACAAGAAATCTAAATTGTGTGATTTCTGGAGTACAGTACTGTAACTATGCAATTGTCCACAAGACTCTGGACCAGCAGCCCTATTTGATTAGAGTGGAAATTCAATGTATGCTTTCATCAGGCAGAGGGGGTGCATAACATAACATACTAAAATGCATAAATAGGAGAATGGGAGGGGATACAAAAAGAGGATCTAGCAGCACTTTTTTATAATAATGGATTTTTATTTTAGAATGAACTTTCATGGATATCAATCCACTTTTTCAGATAAACATAGAGTGATGCTAAAACCTTGGCTACCCTCTTTTCCTCCCCATACCTTTCTTCTTTTTATGCTGCAACAGACTAACACAGCTGATACTTTGAAAATTACTAAACAGCAAATTTCTAAATCTGTTTTAATGCAATCTGGATCCTGCATGCAGAATCTAAACTACACTCTTACAACACCAAATTCTCCAGATACACAGAACTGCCACTCATATGAATGAAGGTAAACATGTATCAATTTTAAAGGACATAAGCTTAACAATTCTGTTGCTGTTCAGAGGGGAAGGAGAAAGAAGGCCTCATATACAATTCTCTGTATACAATCATTTACGAAAACTGTAGTTTAAAGAAAATTATTTAGCTCTTAATGATCTGGAAAAACTACATGTTGTAGCTCAATATATGTGCCCTTCAGTTTCAAGCCATCCCCACCTTTGAAAAGCGAGCATTTATCCATTTTGTGAAGGTCTTCTTTTGTACATCGTTGTGTTCATCTAGAAAAAAATAAAAATAAATAAGTTTAATAAAAGTATTTCTGTTACATATTAACAACAAACAAACCAAAAGCCTTTATTGCAGACAACAAATCATTAGGCACTGTCACATATTAAATGCTGCTCAGAAGTATCAATCTCATTTAGGATTACAAGGTTGAGACAATATTTTAGGAATGCTTCGGGTGCCACTGGATTCTCTCTCATAATTTCAGCATGGCAACATACCAAGGTCAATTCAGGGAACAGGCTTCTAAGAGTTCTCAAAAGTGACCTGGTAATAAACCCTGTCCCAAAGCAAATTCTGTACACTTACCATTTCTCCAATGTTCAGCCAAAGAACTACGTTTTAAAGGCTGAGTTTCAGCAACACGTGGCAGTGTACATTCAGCTCTTAATTAATAAGATATAGCATATATAATTACCTATGCATTCCCTCTTTATTTCTAATCATAGCTGCCAGGATTAACAATAATAGAAACAAAAAAAACCACACTTGTAACTGAAAATTTAAAAAATATATTTAAATACTAGACTATAAATGCATCATGGTTAGTGGCCACATTTATAGAAGAATATTACATTTCTGTCTGCTGTATCTCAAAGTAGTACTCTTTTACAATTGTAAGGATATTAAAATGGTAGTAGTAAAAATGATTGAGTCTATCCAATAAAGAAAAGCCTGGGTTTCCTATTTTATTTTTTAAAAATGGAGGGATGGGACATTATGAACTTCTATCAAGTTCTATCCTTTTTGACTGGGTCAAGATCCAAAAAAGTCACAGCTTGGACTCAGTGGATTTTCTCTCAATGAGCGGCTTACATTCTTTTTCTTTTGAAATGACCCAGAAGGAAAGGTGTGGTAAAATTTAATTAGGTATTTAGCTGTTTCAAGCAGCTTTCTTAAAAAGCATCTGCCCAAAATGCTTTTGTTTGGAGCTCTGGACACATGAAAGGCAGGAACTTGCAGAACAGAGAGGAACTTCACTAACCATTTACTTATTTCATATTTTCTAAAAGTCAACTCTAGCAGGGAGACAATGGTCTGGTTCAATTTCTAGCACGATATGGCTCAAATAAAAAGTGGGTTGTAAATATGAGTGTTAAATGGGACAGTCCTGCACAGAGTAGTTGTCAGTCTGGGAAACGTCATTTCTTCTTCTTGTTGTTGTTGTTCAATTTGAATCTGGGGTGGGAAACCAGCCATGAATCTCTTCAATCATGGGAGGGGGGGATATCTACTCATTCCTTTTTAAACTGTTGTCCAAATATTATTTGGTTAATTTTAATATATTGCAAATCAAATCAGCACATGTTTGCACATGGCTGCAACCGAGATAAGGTGGAATAGCTTGTTATAATAGTCGCTGATACATCAATTGGCACTGACTCAGAAGAAATGTTTCCCCCTGAGAGAAAGAAAGCTAGAGCATATCTTCAAAAAGAATGCTTACCTCCTATGGTTTTTATAGTAAATTGATATTTTAAATAATAACAGCTTTTCACAGAAACTAAATGGTCCCTGCAACTTTTTAAAAAACAAAATTTTATGATGGAACAAAATCAGTGCAACCCTGTAGAAGATCTCTTAAATTTTTCCCCTGAGATTAACACTTTCTCCTCCTGAATATGTGGTTCTCCTTTGGATTCCCCTCTAACAAAAAAACAAAACAAAACAAAATTAAGAGAATTTGGCAGACTTCAATTTTTATTTTTCTTCAATATAATATATTAATTATTCATATGTTAATAAATTTTACAGTAACATTGGAAAGCTTGTGGCAGAAAATTTATTGTTTGAAAATGTGCTGAAATGTTTCAAATGTTTGAACTGCTTTTGACATCTAACAATTACATCAAGTCAAAAAATGTTCTTTTTAAATACCTCTTATACTTATCCTATACTTTAACTGCTGACTAATATGATGATGATTATTATTTTCACAAAGCAATTCAGAAATAAAAGGAAGAATTAGCCTGTGGCTTTTCAAGTAAGGAATCAAGAATGCAGCAGAATTATAAACTTGCATTGGCTCCCCTTGGGGATAATACTACTACATAGGCATCCAAACACTGGATTTCTAGTCAAAGAATGATAATTTGACAATGGTTATTTACTAAAACATGTTAAAATAAATTTGCCTTCTCATTTAAAAATATTATAGAAGAGATGTCAGTAAAATGAGATCAATTTTAAAAAAAAGATAAAAGCAATCAAAGCAGAGTAAAATAAACAAATAAAAATGCATGAAGAGTAACAGGAACGGGTTACTTTTCAAACATACTAACAAGTAAATGGAATGAATGACTTCTTAGAAATAACTTTCCATGCTTTGATCAGACTACAATTTCCATAAATCCCGGAAAACATGGTCAATGGTCAAGGATAAGGGGAGTAGTAGTCCCACATCATCTGGGGGTGCTACCGGAGAATTTACATGGTAGTCTTTATTAGTGATAAAGAACTTCACACAAATGAATTTGTGAAACTCCATGTAAGTGAGCATGCAGGCTTCAGGAGGAAGTATGGAGAACCCTCACTCTCACCTGCCTACAGAATACAAATGCAAGCTGGAATGGAGTTCTCTGTCCCTCCTTTGCCAGCCCCTAGTAGCCTAGTAAGAAGAAAGTGCAAGCTACTTGGTTACTAGCTAGCGAGTTGTTTTATTACTCTACTTTACAAAGCCCTCAGGCTCAAAATTAAAACATTTGTAACCCAGGACAGAATCCATTTTTAGACCACAAGTTTAAATAGCCTGCTAAGGCAGGCTTAATGCTGAACATAAAGAAAACAAAAATAATGACCACTGAGGATATTCACAAGTTCAACCTAGACAATGAAGAAATAGAGATAGGAAAAGTGTTCCCTTATCTGGGATCAAACATGGATAGAAATGGGGACTGCAGTCAGGAAATCAGAAAATGACTAAGAATGGGGAGGGTAGCTATGAAGGAACTAGAAAAGATCCTAAAATGCAAAGACATACAACTCAGCACAAAAATCAGAATTAAAGAAGCCATCGTATTCCCTATAACCATGTATGGATGTGAGAGCGGGACAGTTAAGAAAGATGATAAGAAGAAAATCAACTCCTTTGAGATGTGGTACTGGAGAAGAGTGCTGAGGATCCCATGGACAGCCAAAAGGACAAACAAGTAGTCCTAGAGTAGATCAAGCTGGAAACCTCCCTGGAAGCCAAGATGTCCAAACTGGTGCTGCCGTACTTTAAATACATCATAAGATGTGGAGGGAAGTAGGAAGAGAAGGAGGCCACATGCGAGATTGATGGACTCCATTAAGGAGGTCACAGCTATTAAAGGGTTTCAGAAATTAAGCAGAGCAGTGGAGGACAGAGGGTCTTGGAGATGTCTCATCTATTGTGTCACCATGAGTCGAGATCGACTCGAGGGCAGTTAACAACAACAAAATGGTAGAAAGGTAGAGGAATGTGGTGGTGAAGGGCCTGAACAGACTGCCAGAAATAATCCAGCCCGAGACCACTTTAACTGCTCTGGCTCAGTGACAGGGAATCCTAGGAACTGTAGTTTATTGTGGCACCAGAGCTCTCTGATAGAGAAGGGTCAATGTCTCAGAAGAACTACAATTCCCATATTTCCCTAGCATTCAGCTAGGACAGTTAAGGTGGTCTCAGTCTGGGTTATGTTTGGCAGTCTGTTCCAGCCCTTTAGTGGTTAAGATGCCAATTCTGACGATCGAAAGATTGGAAGGTTGGCAATTTGAGGCCCGAGCGCTGCATGATGGGGTCACTAGTCCCAGTGTCTGTAAACCTAGCAGTTCAAAAGTAAGCAAATGCAAGTAGATAAACAGATACCACTTCGTTGGGAAGGTAACAGCATTCAGTGCAGTAATGCTGGCCGCATGACCACCAGAACAGTTCTTGGACAACACTGGCTCTTTGATGATTATGAGCACCACCCCCTATGGTCAATTACAACTAGACATTCATGTCAAGGGAATACCTTTACCTTTTACCTTATGGTAGAGATACAGAAATGAAAACATATACAGTATGTTTTTACTCTCCAGTATTTTTTTGCTTTTTTAAGTAAGTTCTCAAGCATAAAAACAAATTGTGCCATCTAAACTGCCCAACAACACAATATTCTGCTTCCAAGATAAAGGCTACCAAAGTATTTCATGTTTGGAGGGGATGGGATTGGCAGCACTGAATAGCTAGGAAACAAATACAACTGAGTTGCTGGAGACAGATTAGCTGAGAATAACATGGTGTCATGAAAAGGGAAAAATAACAGGTGCAAGATACTTATGACCAGGGAAAGTCCTTCAGAAAGACCCTCTGATTTTTAATCTACAACTACTGCATTGCTACTAATTTTGCATATGCATGGACCCTTCCAAAAATCCTTCTAAAATCACACACAAACTTTCTTCACACACATTCTTTAGATGCAATATTGTAAAAGAAATCCCACAGTGTTCCATCTATCCCATGAACACAAACTTCACAAAGTATTACTATGGTCTTTATATATTTGTTATTGTGTGTCTTTAAGTCGTTTCTGACATATATACTAGTTATAGTGTAGGTTGGCTATGCTTAGCCTTAGATAACGCTACTATCATACCTAAGAAAGGGAGTTGTTTAAAAGTCAAGTTGTGTCCATTACACTGGAACTACTCAGCATACAAAACCGTATTTTATATTAGCAGACAACAAGAAGAGGTGGGAAAGGAACATTTATAACAAGCACCTCTCTTAATAATATCCTGTCGTATAATGAAGTGGTATTTTACTCTTTGACATTTTAAAAAAAGATAGCAGTAGATCATAGTATTCTAATTATCCTAATTAGGCTTCCATTAACCTCAATCGATTAGCTGTCAACTGAGCCAATTAGCCCCTGAACTGAGCTTCCTGAAAGATGCACTGTCATGGGACAGGACTGATAAGTTCTATTCTACATATTGAAAATATGGAATCCCAAGGGCTGGATCCTAAGGTGAACACCAACACAAATCTTTTCTATTACACAGAGAGAGAGGGAGAGATGGTCTTGTAAATGCATGCCCTACTGCAACATAATGCATAGCAGTGAAGGAAATTACAAGATAGTGATTAATGGTATTTCTTTGCTGCTGTTTAATGCCATCAAGTCATTCATTAATTTAGGGTATTTATACCTCCACAAAAGGCTCTCAGAGCAGCTTATAGAGTGCTAATTAGACCGTTTCCTACTTTTATTTTATTTTTTAATATTTTTATTAGTTTATAAATATACATAAAATATAACTTATTTGTAACAAATATTCATCTAGTACTTGTACACATTTCTATACACTTCTCCTTAGTTCTTCGAAAGTAAGTACACATTTTGCACCCCTTGAAATTTATCCTTTCTATGAGACCGTTTCCTACTTTTAGGCTTACAATCTTTAAAAAAGACATGATGAAAAAGAAGGGAATAGCAGTGGGGAAGGGGATCAAGTCCAGTAGATACTACCAGTTCTTCTCTCCCTCCAAGGCTAAACCTGGTTTAGGCCTATTCATCAGCCTGTCCTCGATGCACATCAGAGGAGACTTCTAAAGCTTTCCCTAGGAGCAGCATAAAGCATGTTTTGCCCCCAAATGAGCAAAGGCACATTTCTTAAAGGGGAACAACAAAGGCATTGAGCAATGGGCTTGTGGTGGAAGGATCCTTCTAAAGCAGGGATAGGCAACCTTTCCCCTTTAAGGGCCAAGGGACTTCAGCTCCCGGAATCCCAGGAGCTATTGGCCAACATGGGACTATTGGCCAACATGGCTGAGGCTTCTGGGAGCTGAAGTCCCTCAACCCTTAAAGGGGAAAAGGTTGGCAACCTTTTTTGCCAATGGGACGGGGGGGATGGGGCTGAGGGCTGGTGCGCGGGTGCGTGCCGCCATTTTGAATAACAAAATGGCAGCCGCCCCCTACATCGCGCGTGCATGCGCACGGCGGCGGGGGCCCCCAGGAGGGCTCCCTCGGCCGCGCCAGGCCTCTGAGAGGCCCAGCACCCCCGCAGGTGCCCCCCAGGAGGCTTCCCTCGGCAACGCTGGGCCTCCGAGAGGCCCAGCACTGCCGTGGGGCTCCTCCAGGCCACCATTTTGTTTTCCAAAATGGCGGCCACAGCTCATTAGCACATGCGCAGGAGTACTATGCATGCGCGAATGAGTTGCGGCCACCATTTTGGAAAACAAAATGGCGGCGGCAGGGGTCGGCGGGGGCGGTTGGCAGGGGTCCGCAGGCCGTAGGTTGTTGATCCCTGCTTTAGAAAGCTCCTCCAATGCAGAGCGAGGACAAGCTGCTGAGTAGATTTCAAGCCCACTGCCTAATGTGTTTCCTGTTTCTGGATGAAGCTGGCCAGCAAGTCAGTCACCAAAAATACACAATTCATGAGTCAAGTAAGCACATCATTTATGGCCAAGTTGAGTCCAAGTCAAGGCACTGAAGTGGCTTCAGTACAACTTGAGTAAACTGACTTGGGTCTACATCACTTGTGTATGGCAACCCTACAAATGATGATTTTGGCCTTGCAAAGTGCATACAGCTGTGTAGATTCTTTGAAGAAAAGAGGGATTCTTTCTTTCATATCACCAGCCTATTACAAAAACCATGCTATTTTAGTACAGAGATGCTGATATTTTCAGGAACCTGGTAATTCCAATCTGATGAGACTCCACTATTCTCTTTCTTAATGCTTCAACCTGTAACAGTACAAACCAGCCAATTACAGGTAGCCGATAAATGAGAAGCACCACTTTCTCTCTTTAATAAAAGCTTGAAATCTTCTAATGATGAACAGAAGTACTCAATTAATAGACAGACTCTCAAAAATTACAGGGAGAATAAGTTCTTTATACAACACAACTTCCATTCCCTGAAGAGACAGAAATAGACTCGTGGGAAATATGTCAGTTGTAAATATAGTAAGAATATAAGCTTGAGCTACAATCCAACACACATTTATTTGTGAATAAACCACACTTAACCAACTCAATGAGAACTTACTCTGAATTAGCAGTTGCAAAATGAATATGCCAAGGATGTAATTTTTTGCTAATTTTCTTTTCAAAAGAAGTAACAAGTAATTTTAGTAATTTTCTACCTTTTGCAAGAAAATCTTCAAAAACTACAATTCAAAGTAATTCAGGAGTTACTTTGAGCAAAATTCACACATGGCAATTTTTGCACTCAAAACAGCATTTTTGTGCAGAAATATTATTTTTTATGCAGAAAATGCTGCAACAGGGGACTTACTCCACACAAAATTTTCACAGTTGTTAATTAAAAAGAATAGCATTTTCTGTGCCACAAACAACATTTTATGCATAGAACATATCTCCATAGAAATGTCAATTTCTGCATAGAAGAGGCTTTTCCTGTGACAAACCCATTATTTTCAGAGCCATACAAATTATGCAAAATAGTTCCCTAACTACACAATTTACTGCATAGAAATCACCATGCAGAAAAAAGCTATTACCTGAACAGAAAATGCTATTCTCTGTGCAAAACAATCCCATGAGAATTTTGCACTGAACAGGTCCCGAATGGCAGAGATTCTCTTCAGTCCAGGATTTTTCTCACAGAGGTTTCTCAACACTCAAGAAACATGTTTTGCAATATATATACAGATACTGACTACATTCCATCAGGGGTGGGGTATTTAAACACTTTGTTGTTTAGTTTTTCACTAAACTTTTTTAGGTTTTAGAAAACTGGATATTGCATTAGGATGAAGCCTTTTTTATTTCCTAATTCCTATAAACATAGTTAGCAAAATGCACTTTACTAGCAAGTGAGAGACGGTATCATATAGAAACTTGAATAGAGTCCAAAAAACCAAAACGCCTGCAGGATTCAGAGAATTACTAGAGAGCTACAGATCCAGGCCTCAATCCAGCTCTGGAGATCTGTAGCCAAAGGGACTCTCCCCTTCCAGGCTCTCCCTTTAACTATTAACTTCCATTAGCAAACCAAAAAAGCCTTTTACTCTTCCTCATAGAAGCAAGGAAAGGATGAAGGCCATAAACCCAGAGGCAGCACTGTTGAGTAGTAAATCTGTTCCCACCTTCCAGCATTCTCTTGAAATGAATGCTCAGGTAAATGAAAAGAGAACTCAGGTAACTGCCAGCACTGGACACCTTTTATAACTTTACAATTTTCTTAGTACGGTACTTAACACAGTGAAGTAACTTTAAGCACATCAGGCTATCACTATCTGGGTTCTAGCAGTTCTGCACTGACTCCTTACCATCACATGAAAGGAGTTCTCTTCAGCCCCTTCACCACAATACAGTCGTACCTCTACTTACGAATGCTTCATCTTACGAAAAATTCAAATTACGAAACGCGCCTCCGGATAAATTTTGCTTCGACTTACGAAAAGTGTTCAACTTACGAAAGCCGCAGCC
>CM034701.1:309336606-309350820 GCA_020142125.1 Phrynosoma platyrhinos | reverse complement strand
GCGTTCCTTCAAGTAAGCTGGACCCAAGCCATAAAGTGTAAGTGAAAATAAAGTGAAATAAAACCACAAAAGGAAAGATCTGAAACATGCAGTATTGAATAAGATTACTTCAAGTAAATTAAAGCCCCATTCACACTAGCATTTTTGTGCTGAGTAGATCCGAGGAGATTCGATGAAGCAATACCGAATCAAAGTTCCCACTACGTTTACCCTGATGGACTGTCTCCATGGCAATTTAACCCTGTTGAAGTTCACATTACCATTTGTATCAATTTAAAATTGAGCCACCATTTTGATCATTCTTGGGGGGGGTTACACTGCAAATCACATGATGTGCAACTATGGGCCTTTGCAGACTGCCAGAAATAGTGCACATTAAATTGAGGCACTGCCCTGTATTTTTTTCTGAGACATTGAGCCTTCTCTGTCAGAGAGCTCTGGTGCCACAATAAATTATAGTTCCCATGATTCCCTAGCACTGAGCCAGGGCAGTGCCTCAATTTAATGTGCACTATTTCTGGCAGTCTGCAAAGGCCCTATGTCACTCTCTCTCAGCCTCTGAGTAAGGCAAAAGAAAATCCCCTCTGAACAAATCTTGCCAAGAAAATCCCATTGTAAGTTTGCCTTAGGGTCACCATAAATGAGACACTTAAAGACAAACCACAACAATATGAAATATAGGAGAAAAATTATTTCCACTAATGCAAGCAAACTTTTAAGATGAGATAATTTAAATCCAACTGAAAAATAGCAACAAACAAACAATTAAGAAAGTGGACCCAGTATGAAAATTATTTAATTATGTTTGTTGTACACACAGAAATGTCTACAATCAGATAAGCTGTGCTATAAGATCAAAGTATTTTTCAGCTTCCTCCTCCTTAAAAGTGAAGCCACTACCTCAGAGACAGTTTTCTTCCCTTGCTCTCATAGATAGGCTGGCTCTGAAGCTTTATCTAAAGCAGAGTCTCAATTTGTTTTTTTTAATAACTTGTTAGCCCAGTTTGAAATCTATTTTAACCACCCACAAGCTCTACTGCTCTCCATAAATATAAATCAGTAAGCATATAGGGGAGAAAGTAGGGAAAGTGTTTACAGTACTTTTGGGGATACGAGTACCAGCTTCCAATCAGGAGCAACCTATACAATAGTCCTTTTACTCCCAAAGAGAATACTTTTGGGACGAACACAGAAGCAATGTATCATGACAGCCCATTAACACTCTTTCTTCTTCTCCCACCAGGGTTAGTTGCCTCCTACCAGTCACCGCTGGGCACTTTGTATTTCGGAAAACAAACAAATGGGTCCTTGAACAGATCAAGCCTGAACTCTCCCTGGAAGCCAAGATGATGGATCTGAGGCTGTAGTATTTTGACCATATCATGAGAAGGCATGACTCACTAGAAAAGACAATAATAATAAAGATAGAAGGCAGTAGAAAAGAAAGGAAGGTTACATGCCAGATGGATAGACTCAATAAGGGAGGTAACAGGCCTGAATTTGCATTGACCTGAACAGAGCAGTTGAGGTCAAGTAGTCGGAGATGCCTCATCCACAGGGATGCCATGAGCTGTGGTAGATGTGAGGGTAGTTAACAACAACCACCTATCTACTCCCTAACACAGTAAGGTTACTAGAAAATGATTGGTGTACTTGGTTAATCATTAATTATGTTGAATAACATGCATGTTGGGAGGGAGCATTAGCTCTTAAACCAATTTTAAATTGTCATTTCAATTTTAAGTTAAAGGCCTGCACTAAAAGCCTTACAAAATGAACATGAAACATACTGTCCATGCTTACAGTATTCCCATCAATCCCTATTTTGTGAGAGAAGGAGAACAAAAACACTATTTACAAATTTCATTTTTAAAAAAACTCTTCTCTTCTCTCCCTCTTTTCTTTATTATATCATACTCTCCCCCTTTCTTTAACTTACTGATTCCCACCTGAATCTCAGCGAAACTGCTAAGGTTCAAGAGCTTCAAAATGCAGTTTCTTACGGCACATGAGGAGGTGTAGAAAACAGGAGCCATGTATGACATCTTAACTGGATCTTTAGTATTTTATTCCTCATATAGATAGCATGGGCTATAAGTTGGCCCACTACTTTGTCAGGCTAGTGATCCATAGATTGGAGAGTCCATGATTCACCATGCTGCATATTATTCAATGGAGACGCATGCAGGCACACTGGTGAAGGTGTACACTCTTCACCACCTATTGAATAAAATGGGGGTGCAACTGTCTGCATTTTTCCCTATCCATGGAGGTTACTGGAAACAAACCCCTGTGAATGGGAAAGTCCCACTGAACTTGCATTACTGCACAAAAGCCCTCCTTAAATTGCTTTGTGGACAAAACAAACTTCATTGTAGAAAAATACTCATTTATTTACTGTTTATACTTATGCCCCAATCTATCCTCCAATCAGCTCAAAGTGTCATGCATGGCTCTCCTTCTCAAATTTATCCTCACAACCAACCTGTCAGGTAGACCAAATAGCCCAGTGAGTTTAATGCCTCTGTCAGGACTTAAAACAACATATACCATGCTCCAGTAAAACACTCTAACCATGTCTTTATTTGACATCCAATAAACATATTTCAAAATCAAATTCATAATCCATTGTTTTATGATATAATAAACTGTGTCTGTGATAATGTCTTTTTTCACTGCAGTGTTGTGGCGTAACAAAAATTAAACAGACCCTAATAGATTCATACAAGCACATCTCAGTTAATATTAACCTCAAGTTTGGTAAATCATTCTTGTATTTGTGGAACTGAATTTTTAGTGACTCACAATGTTTGGACAAATGTGTCTTTGAAACTATGGAGCAAAACAGATGGGCAGGAAGAAGCAGCCTGAGGGCCCTCCTTCCTCGATTATCCCAGGATCATGGCAACCACACACTGTGGTCCTTAGGGCACCTGCTGTAGCAGTCCCAAGTGGACTGCAGAAAGGAGAGGGAAATTATTTGCTCCTTTGAGGGGTGGTTTTGGGCCATTTTAGGCTACTCCGGCATGGGACATCTAAATGACACAGCCTCAGAGTAGTTAGAAGCTGTTCCCATCCGTTTCAGGCTTATGACCTAAATCCAGTTTTTAGTCCCAATTAAGAGTAGGCTCACTGAATCAATTACACTTATACAATCAAAGAATCATAGAGTTAGAAGAGACCTCAAGGGCCATCCAGTCCAACCCCCTGCTATGCAGGAAATCAAAATCAAAGCAACCCCAACAGATGGCCATCCAGCCTCGGTTTTTAAAGAAGGAAAGAAGGGAGTGTGTTCCACCATTAAACAGCTCTTACTATCAGGAAGTTCTTCCTAATATTTGAGTGAAATCCTTTTTTCTGAAGTTTGAATCCATTGCTCCAAGTCATATTCTTTGGAACAGCAGAAAACAAATTTGCTCCATCATCAATATGAAACCCCTTCAAATACTTAAACAAGGCAATCATATCATTTTTTAACCTTCTCTTCTCCAGGCTAAACATACCCTACTACCTAAGTATTTCCTCATAGGGCATGGTGTCCAGACCCTTCACTATTTTGGTTGCCTCCCTCTGGATATGCTCCAGCTTGTCAACATCCTTTTTGAATTGTGGTGCCCAGAACTGGACACAGTATTCCAGGTGAGGCCTGACCAAAGCAGAATAGAGTGGCACTATTTATTCCCTTGAGCTAGACACCGCACTTCCATTGACGCAGCTTAGAATCACATTGGCTTTTTTAGTTGCCACATCACACTATTGACTCATGTTCAACTTGTGGTCTACTAATGTAAGTTCCAATCAGCAACTGTTTCAATAGCTCTACCATACTCCAACTGGAGATAGCAATTGGCTTTAGGATAAAAGTTAATTTGAAGATAGTGTTAGTTGAAATTATCTTAAGGAATGGAGGGGTTGGTTTTTCTTCCTCATGCATTTCAAGCATTTGTATACATTTTTGTACACCTTCAAGTGTCTGTTTCTTATTTGGATTCTTTATTACTTTTTGAAACAGGATGCAAGATTGTTGTCAAGGCTGTTGATGATCATCAACAGCCATGCTCAGGTCTTGCAGACTCAGGGCTGTGGCTTTCTTGATTGAGTCTATCCATCTATAATGCAGTCTTTCTCTTTTCCTACTGCCTCCCATTTTACTAAGCATTATTGTCTTTTCTAAGGAGACATGTTGTCTCATGGTATGTCCAAAGTACAATAGCCTCAGTTCGGTCAATCTGGTTCCTATGAAGAGTTCAGGCTTGATTTGCTCTAATTATCCTTTACATGTTTAAACTCCCCTAAAGAAGCAGCTGAACATTTTGGTCCAACGTGCAATGCACATATTCAGTCCTAGGTCACAGAAGTGCAGCCAGACATGTGGTACACATATGTTTTGTACAACATTCATCATTCAACACAAGGATCAAGTAGCACAATCACTATGTAACTCCACATGCAGATTTATGTTATGAAAATCCAATGTAGATTATTAGTTACTATAATTCCCCAGTCCTGAACAGCGAACAAAATGGACAAAATGGCTTTGCAAAAATCCAAGAAAACTAGCCTTTGGAGATGGAATATATTAAAAACAAACTCAGAAATGTAAGTTTTGTTGGCTCTTTATCACTTTCATTTAAATAACGACTTAACACATTAGTGCTGAAATTAAGTGAGCCTTGCATCTGTATCATAAATGACAAAATATAAGAGCGTTAAGGCATAAGAGCAGCCCAAATTGTAATCTGCCTCAAGACTCCAGTGAACATGCACTTCATTGTAACCACAAATAGCTATTCTATTTTCACTGAATTTCCAAGTATAAATAGTTTCCTCTAAACGAAGAAAACTTGCCCTTCAGAGCATCAAAAAAATAAGCCGTTAGTTACTGGAAGCCATGAAAAGACTTTAGTCAGAAAATCATTTGATGAGCTAGAATAGAGAGTTCATTGTCACCTAAATATATGTTTCCTTATCTTTATCCACAATGGAGAAAGAACCAATTAAAAACTCAAATAGACACAGAAGGGATCAATTCATTTTTAAAAAGTACTCTCTTTCCTTAGCTTTCCTTGGCAAGTTCTGGTCTGCCCTGAAAACAAACTTGCCTTTATAATGAAAATTCTGACTTCTTTCCTTTCCCCTGTCTTTGAAGCTTAGGTCTGCAAAATACCTAAAGGTCTTCACTCAAGTTCTACACATACTACTTTTTGTAAGGCCAGCTTTTTACATTCGATAATCATAGATCAAAGTGCCTCTTATTATACTGCTAAATATCTGATTGCATTCCCATTAGCAAACACAGTCTAGGCTGCAGTTCACCTTGCTAGGAAGAAAACCGTAACAAACACAATTTTAAGTGTCAACCTAGGGCTATGGTCCTAGTCTGCTACTACCAGGGTTGCCAGGTCATCCTAGACCCCAAAATGTCCAAAAGACCAAAATCTGGTATCTAAGGTAGGTCTCTGGAGATACCATAGGGAGATGGTGATGTCATTTAGCATGATACATTAAGCATCAACAGCAGATAGTCAGAGCATGTCATTCCAAATAATAATAATAAATGAGAAAATATTTTTCTCATTAGAAATTATGTTTCCTAAGTTCTACCCTAAACAGAAAAAACAAACCTGTCCCACATCTGGTTTTAACAACTTTGTGAGCACTGTTTCTCAGACCATGTGAGAGATGTAACTCAATAACGTCAAGAACTGCCTTCCTCGCCCCCCCCCAATTAAAAAAAACCAGCCTGCTATATTTCAAATGGGAAGAACGTTATTCCAGTAACTACATCTGTTAGCCGTTCCATCATCCACAAACACTGGTATAAAATTAGCAATGTTACATTTCATGAGCTTTAATTTTATTCAGTAAAAAATTAAACATACCTGCCCTCTCCAACCATATTTGCCCAGTCTGCCCAGCCCCTCATAACTTTCAATCTTGCCTCAGTTTTCCCTTTTCCCTGGGAAAGCTCTGATCCAAGGAAATTTTCCCCAGACATTTGCACATTCTAGGACCTGGCAACAAGCTTCCCTCTGCATCACTACTAAGCATCTAAACCAGTACAATGCCTCCCATCATTCCCCATCAACAAATGGTACTCCCAAACTACTACATTAACCAATATAAGAAATTAATACAATACAACAAATTAACACATACACACAACCTATGACAGATTCAGTTAGATTCTGGCAGTTTTCCAGCTTACTACTTTGAATGAACTTTTCTCTGAACTTTTTAAACCTTTACAAGCACTGATTTCTGACATATGAAAGTTATAGTCCATCCAAAGAATTTTTTTGAAAGGAACATTCCCCAATGTTTGTTTTACCAACTTACTGCCATTATCCAGTACCTCTCAAAGACCACATTTCATTTTATAGACACACACACACACACATACATTCAAGTTTGAAACTTTATTCATCTCCAAATCATCATCATGCTACAAGTAACCACTGAATATTAGAAGGAGTGATGATGGTGGTGAAGGAGGAGCAGGAGTAAGAAGACAACAACATATAATTTTGGAATGTGGAAAACTGAATGAATCCGTTCATATGGTCTCAACACAGCTATATGTTTCCTGGATTTGAAGATACCGCATTTATGGTGTCAAGGTTTTCTTTTCAAGGCAGACAAGACAGAGGGAGGGAAGAACAAGCAAGACAGTGTTACTAGGAGAACTGGATCATAGAAGGAGAAAGGTGATGAGACAGCAATAGAGGGATAAGAAGATATATTTAGCAAGGATAATTGGGGAGGTATAGAAAAGCATAAGGAAGAGATCCAGGGAAGGGAAGAAAAAAATGAGGGTAACAAGGAGAAAGGGGGTGGAGAAGGAAAAGAGACTTCAGCCAGGAGCTGTGGGAGGAGAAGGAAGAGGACTAAGGAATGAGAAAGAAGTACAGTACCAGTACTGTGCAAGGAGCCCTGATAGCGCAGCGGTTAAATGCCAGGACTGCAGTCCCAAGGTTGTGAGTTTGATCCCAGGGCTCCAGGTTTGACTCAGCCTTCTATCCTTTCTTAGGTAGGTAAAATGAGTACCCAGCTTGTTGGGGGCTTACAAGTTGTAAACTACTTAGAGACTACTTAGTTCAGTATGAAACAGTATAGAAAATGTAAATACTATTGCTTCTGCTACTAGAGAATGAGGGAGAAAGTGATTGTCGGCAGGAGCTGTGAACAGAATGCGAGTTAGGACAGTAGAGAAAAAGGAAGGCGCAAATGTTTAGGTAGGACTTGTAGAGGTGAGAAGAAAGAGAGGGGAAGAGAGTAATAAAATTGAGGATTACAGTTAAAAGGAATCAAGTGCCTCAACAGGGCTGAAGAAGATATTTCCACTACACTTATTGCTAAAAAATTTGCATTCCAGATATACCTCTGACCAAAATCAAACAGTGATTTGAATGGTGAAGAAGGAGGTACCAGAACTGACAAAGTCAATAATAAGAAAGCCAAAGTGACAAAGCAGCAATTCCTAATATCATATTCAGAAGTTCTAGACTGAGGCAACAAATACTGGGGCAGCTATGTATTTTCCTACTGAGCCCACTGTCCTAGTATGACCTGGTGTCCACCATGATTTGAGAAACTTTGAGAAGAGTAAGAGTGAGGACAGAATGAAGCTCAGCAAAGAGGAGATGTCTAGGAGAGTACACAGCAGCTGCTCTACAGCAGCCTTTGTAGGAGCCAGGAGCATGAAATTTGGGGGGGGGGGATATTTACAAGACAGAGCTCTCACACTGAGATTTCCTCCTCTCTCCATGAACACTGGAGAAGAGGGGCCAGGCCCTCTAATTTGAGACCTGTAACTACCATACTAGGCCCCATTTACATCTTTCCAGACCATAATACTGACAATAATTACCATAATAAAGGTCAAATTTATTATGTTTCAATGCTTGCTCAATGCTATCTGTATTTGCTAGCTCATATTGCTGTTTCTGGTGTTGCCTTTCCCACCTTAATAAATACCAGCTATCAATCAACACAGATTTTGGCAACAGAAGATACTCCTACACAGACAGGGATATAAGAGGGAAACTCTAATTAACTTTGGTGTAATATGATTTACACTCCAGTGGTTCATTCAGATTCAACATGGATATGCCATATTTTAGGCATCCGCCTTTTCATACTGTCTCAAACATGGCTGTAAACTGCTGTGCTCATAACCTAAGTTTAAAGAAAGAACTTCTAATGATGATTAATGCCCTCTTTGCTTCCCTGCTTTTTGAGAAGTACATGAAAAACTGATTGGTGTACACTGACAAAGTGAGTGTATATTCATTGTTTACAATTGCTTTCCCATGTATATAAATCGACCATACACAGGTAACACTTCACAATTAATCATTTCACATGAAAGCACAATTAAATACTTCACATCAGGCCTGGCCTAGACTAAAAAGAAAAGTCCTCCTTCCAGTCCCTCTGCCAAGGTCCATGTCTCAGAGGGAGAGAAGAACCATTGGACTTATTCCCCTTCCCCACTAGTTCAGAACAAGTTTTCTGCTAATGTAGTTCCATAGCAGAATGACAGCATCAAAAACTTTGAAGGAAATCTTCCATTTTTATAAATGACAGTCCTTAAAGGCCTCCTCCAAATCAAAGAAAGTTCACTCAAATAAAAATCAAAGCAGCACAATGTGAACACTTGGACAATGACTCATCTCCTTCCTCCCTAACACAATTACACTTTTGAAACCACTGGGAAGTTCATATGACAAACTGATCTGGCTCACTGTTTGGAATTACTTGCTCAGATACATGCACTTATATAACAGCTATCAGGATTCCAGCCACACAGTTCACAGATTTCACTTGCAAAGACTCGATGCAAGTGAGTATTTGAAAAATGAGTACATCGGGAAGCAGCTGGAGACCTCCAACAAAAAGGCACCACATTCAAAATGTCAAAACTGGACAAAACAAAAGGATGAGCCATTTGTATTAAGACACCAATATAATCAATTTTTCACCTAAAAATATAAAAAACCACCCATTTCAGCACTTAAGAGCATGGATTTTAATTGAATGTATGTTCCCATCTTCCCATCTAGGTAAGTCCTAAAAAGATCAGACATGTCTAAACATTTAACATGTAGGGATTCTGTAAGTAAATAGCAAGATAAAGGTATGAACTTCTTATCTGTTTTCCCTGTCATTTTATTAGTATGCCAGTAATTAAAAAAAAACTAAGATGCATAATCAGGCTTGAATGAGCAATTGCAAATAATGAAAATTCATCATAATGAAGTATAGATCAAAGTATTTAGCACCATGACATGTATTTTTGTAAAAGTGCTTTTAACCAGAACAACACCTACTCTATGCTTTCATAAACAGAAGTCATAATGAAGACAGTTCTCAGGAGACTCCTGGTGGCTTCCTTCCTAGTTCACCTGCACAAAATTCCTAAACAGAGCACACCAGTGACTGAATACTGAATTTCAAAATGTCTGAATCTTACTTTCAAAAGCTCCAACCCTTTTTCTTGTCCTTGCTCCCATATAACAGTCCTAATCCAATAATTTAAAAAAATTAAAATCAAGTATTAATATAATTACACATTATGACAATATTCCTATTATAGCAGAACATCTATTAAAATATTGTTATGTAGAACACAAATGGTCCAGGAAGTAAATAAACTATCCACAGTTAACATACTTTCAACATATTACTGTAAAGTATCACACATTCCTGATTATTAAGTGTCAGCTAAAAGAACATGTTGTTCTGAATTTTCACAAGTTCTAACATGGAAAATTATCATACACGTTTGCAATGAAGTTTAGGACAATGAATATCTAAGTTTAGGACAGACTGCACTGACATTTATAAGCCTTAAGCAACTGAACTAAAACGAAGGTCAATGAAAAAGTTTTCCCTTCATCTCCTGACTTTCCTTAATCACCTGGCTATTTTACTGGAAAAAAATATTTCTGTTCAAATACTCTTCCAAATCACTCATCACCCACAAGACACATTTATGTTTATTAAAACATTAATATTGTATTTCTATTAAAGACTTTCTTTCCCCAGACAGGAATAGAGAAACAATGCAGAAGGGAAATGTGAAATCTATTTCTGCAGACTAAGGGGCTTTGTAAGCGCAAAGCACCGTCTTCAATCCCAGGAAGGGGGGGGGCAGCTGGACGCCGAGCGCCCCAACCTCTTCCTGAGGACGTCATCGGAGCACCCGCCATTGCACACGGTGGGAACTCCGATGACGTCCTTCTGTCACAGCATCCAGAAACGCTGCAACGGAAGAGGCACGGAAGAGGCACACGCTGCCTCTTCCGGTGCCCTTTCCACGGCTTGAGAAAGGAGCGCTATTTTAGTGCTCCTTTCAGGGCCGCTCAAATAGTGGATTGGGGCCGAGGCGTGGAGCAGCTTCGGCCCAAATCCTCTCCTTCCCAGGGCGGCCCACGGCCTCCCATCTGCATCCCCCCTAACTTCAGCCAAGTTTAGCCATTTGGCAGTAACCTTAAACCCAATTCACTACAAGCAAGTCCTGTTAAAAAGCAATTACTTCAAGAACTTAAATCAGAATGCAGTATATTATTATTTTAGACAACATTAGATACAATTTGGCAGGTAATGTTTATGCTCAAGTAGCATTGTTTCCAACTATGACTTGGGGACAAAGTATGGTTTTTGCCAACTTAGCGAGATGTAACACCAAGTTACAGAAGAGAGGAAGGAGAGACACAAGGACATCATGGTTTGTGGCTTTATGTGAACTAGTTTGTTCATGCTGCTGAATCAAGATCAGCAAAGAGAAAAAAGAGCAATTTACTACAAAACAACCTGAACAGAATTAGTTCAGAGTACTATGTGAAAAAACCCTACGAAATTCATGGGGTTGCCATAAGCCAACTGATTACCTGAAGGCACATATACAGTGTCAACCATGGCTTAATGCCACAGAATTGCTCCCTGATCAAAATAATATAATTTTTTTCTTAAACTAAATGGCTTTGGGGAGAAACATCTGGAAAATTTGCTGACTAACTTTCAATGTTCTAAAAAAGCTTAATACAAACTAATACTTATTAAGTCTTGCCTCACTAGTCCCATTTTCTAAGTTATCAATATCAATTTTCTGGGTTATTCTTATGCAAACAAATGTAAAACCTTTGAGACAAATTAAAAGAGAGATGTTGGTAGCATGAGCTTTTGTAGACTTGAGTCCACTCCCTCAGATGCATAGGGTTATTCTTATTCTTCATTTTCACCATCCACATGAATTTCTAAAGTCTGGGGGTTTGCTCTGACTGAAATACAAATTTCCACCCTTTCCTACATTTGTTTATGTATGGGTGTGTTGTGTTTCCAACCATAGAGCAATTTATTTAACAAGAGGCAGAAAAAGGGAAAATCTGTAGCAAGCAAGAAACAACTGAAGCAATAAGAGATTGTATCTGCCACCTTGGTGCAGAAAGGATATGCTTGACAGAATTTGGACTGCATTCCCAGATTAAATTTCTAAATTCTATTCTGCAATGTCTAGACATTCCTTTCAAACATCAAGACCAAACTGTAGTTAGTTAGAAATAAGTTTTGAGGAGCACACAACAAAGTAGCAATATATGAAGACCTTGACTGGCATCCTGTTAGTGACACAGACCAACATAACAGGGTATAAGGGATTCTGAATATATGTTCTCCCTTCTCATTCCCCCCCCCCAAGCAGTACCCTAATATTATACAGAATTGGCTAAACAGAATTGGCAGGCTTGCAAACTCCTTAAGGGTGATATAGCTACAATTTTCAGCTAACAGCAGCTGCTGGAAATCCAACCACTTCAGATGAACAGCTGGTTCATCACCACCTCCTCAAGCCTTAGCAACAGCAACATGAAAAATTAGCATCCAACTTCTAATTCAGCTCCAACCTCTAGGTTGTAAACAACTAAGCAAGACCGGCTGCTCAACAGATCAGTTACAAGCCAAGTCAGACCTCACCACCAAGGGAAATGGACTTGGAAAGGAAAGAGGAAGTAAATAGTGACTGTAGTGGAATTCACATATGCTACAGAGTGAAAACTGAATAACAGGTGCTGTTCTTCTTCAGATTCTAATCTTAGGAAAAGGAGTACTACAACATTAAAAATATGTTTAAAGGCAACAAAATAATCCTATTGAGGTTTAATATATTTTACCTTAATACATTTTGCCTACATTTCACTCCTAGTCTGTTTGGAATGATTTTAGGATTTATGATTTAAGATACCTAACCATAAATAATCATAGCTAAAGTTAACCATAACATGTTCATAGCAATACTCACATTTATTTAATTTCCCATATACAAAATAAAAATAATAATTCAGCTAGAGGTGAAATCCACACTTTTCAGAACTGTATTAAGAACATAACAGCAGTGATGCTGGATCAGACCAAAGACATATCCAGCCCAACATCTTCTGATATATACGCCTGTGTAATTATGAATATGGGATGTGGTGGCTTAGTGGTTAAGACACCAATTCTGATGATCAGAAGATCAGAAGATTGGCAATTCAAGGCTTGGGTGCTGCATGATGGGGTGAGCTCCCATCACTAGTCCCAACCTCTGCCAACCTAGCAGTTCAAAAGAATGCAAATGCAAGTAGATAAGATAGGTGCCACTTCTCAGTGGGAAGGTAATAGCGTTCAATACAAACATGCTGGCGCTGTTTTTAAATGCCTGTACTGCAGTCACTCACTCATAAACCACAAGTTTGTGAGTTCAATACTAGCCAGGGCTCAGGCTAGACTCAGGCCTGCATCCTCCCGAGGTCGCTAAAATGAGTACCCAGCTGTTGGGGGCAATGAGCTTACAGTTGTAAACCACTTAGACACTTCATAGCGCAGTATGAAGCGGTATATAAATGAAGCTGTTTTTGTGTTGTTGTTGTGTTTATCCCACTTTCCACCCAGTACAGGGACTCAAGACACATGACCACCAGAGTATTCCTCGGACAACGCTGGCTCTTCAGCTTAGAAACAGAGATGAGCACCGCCTCTTACAGTCAGTTTCGACTAGACATTCATGTCAAGGGACTTTTGTTGTTAACTGCCCTCAACTCAATCTCAAAGACCTCCTGTCCTCCACTGCCCTATTTAATTCCTGCAAACCCATATCAGTGACCTCCTTAAAAGTCCATCCATCTGGCCTCAACACTGTTCACCATCACCCCATCTCAAAGGAATTGATTTTCTTCCTATAATCCTATAGGATTTCTTCCTATAATCATTCTTAACTGTCCAACTCTCACATTCATACATGGTAAGAGGGAATACGATGGCTTGTATGATTCTAACCTTTGTGCTGAGTTGTATATCTTTGCATTTTAGAATCTTTTCTAGTTCTTTCATAGCCACTCTCCTCATTCTTAATCTTGTTCTGATTTCTTGACTGCAGTCCCCATTTTTATCAATGTTTGATCCCAGATATGAGAATTCTTTCACTATTTCTATTTTTTCATTGTCTAGGTTGAACTTGTGAAGCTCCTCGATAGTCATTATTTTGGGGGGATTTTAGGTTCAACATTAAGCCTGCCTTTGCACATTCCTCCTTGATCTTTCTTAGCAGGTGTTCCAGGTCTGTGAGGTCTTCTGCTGGTATTATGGTGTCATCTGCATATCTTAAATTGTTGATATTCCTTCCTCCTATTTTTACTCCTCCTCCTTCTGTGTCCAAGCTTACTTTTCTTATAATATGTTCTGCATACAAGAACAGATAGGGAGAAAGTATGCAACCTTGTCCGACTCCTTTGCCAATTGGGAACCATTCTGTTTCTCCATGTTCTGTTCTGACAGTAGCCTCTTGTCCTGAGTACAGATTCCTCATCAAGACTATCAGATGTGCTGCACTCCCATGTCTTTAAGGGCATTTCATAGCCTTTCATGGTCTATGCAGTCAAAGGCTTTGCTATAGTCTATAAAGCACATGCTGATTTTCTTTTGGAATTCCCTGGTGCTCTCCATTAGCCATCATATGTTTGCAATGGTCCCTAATGGTCCCTCTCCCTTTCCTCATCCCACTTGGACCTCTGGGATTTCTCTCTCTATGTATGGTTGGAGGCTATGTTACAGAATTTTGAGCATGATTTTGCTTGTGTGGGAAATCAGTGCTATGGTCCTATAGTTGCATCTCCTTTTTTGTGGATGGGGATTGTATATTGATCACTTCCAATCTGTTGGCCATCATTTTTTTTT
>CM034701.1:309320788-309336506 GCA_020142125.1 Phrynosoma platyrhinos | reverse complement strand
GTCAATGTGGATTGCAGCAGTTCAATTGGAGTATCATCTATTCCTGGTAACTTCTTTTTCACTATTTCTCTTATTGCAGTTTCCACCTTGCTTTTTAGAATTTGAGGTTCATCTTCATATGGCTCTTCACTCCATGTGTCCCTCATTTTATCATTTCTTTTGTATAATTCTTCTGTGTCAAGGGACTACTTTCACCTTAATTCTGAATAATGTATCTGAGACAATAAATTTTTCGAATGAGCTGTGGTCTATGAGAAAGAAACTATATGTGATGTGAGCAGCGATTTGTGTTTCTGTCCCACTCTACTGTATTGGAACAAATTCAAAAAGGTGAGGTGGTTCCGTTCTAAATCAAAGTCAGTCTGGAAAGAAAGTGCATGAACCAACAAACAATGTGGCAAAGTAAAGTAGGCAGAGATCAAGGTTCATCTCCTCTCACTCTTTTTTTTTTTAATGAACACATAAACACACAGAATAAACACATGAACACACAGGGCTACTCCTGCTATATCTACTTTAGCGCTGAAAGCAGGATTTCCCCCCTACTATTATGGAAATTTGTGCAAAAGTGGGACCACAAAATGATTTAAAAATGGAAGTGCTAACAGGAAAATAAATATAAAAACCATGAGAATCAGCCTTTCTTTCCCATCCTTTCTTCAGAATAAGGATATAAACCAGATATTGGTCCAAACGCCAACATCTAAAAGAGTCCACTTTTCCCGTCAATAGTCAGTTTGTACTTTCTGTGAGATATTTTAGTGGAATACAGAGATGCACATATTAGCAGCTGAATATACAAATTACCTTATTTTCCTGCGTATAAGACTACTTTTTAACCTGCAAGATCTGTGGTTAAAGTGGGGGGGGGTCGTCTTATACGCCGGGTATAAGGATGAGGAGGCTAGAGGTGCTAAAACTCTATATTTTGACTGGAAAAATGGGAGGTCATCTTATACGCCGGAAAATACAGTAATTGCAATCACTATATATAAAACATACTTTGGTTGTTTTATATGCTAAAACAAGATACTGAACAATGCTTAAGGAGAAGCAAGAGAAGTATTTATTAAGCTTGCTAGCATTTTTTCAAACAAGGGTGCAAGGGCAGGTGCCTGGTAAAATCCTATTCAGCTCCAGATTGATTTCCTCAGGCCTCACTTTCAGTGGTGTACGAAGTTCAACATATTTCAAACATTATATATATATATGCCAAACATATTATATATATATATATGCCAAAAGAACTCAGGATTAAAAACACAAAAACAGTGCCCAGATAATAGTGACTACGTACTTCTTGTAGAATCAATAAATCCCAAGGGCAAAAAATTATTTAAATGTTGTGCAACACAGTTCAGTTTTGTAATTCAAAACTATGAATGGTTAATCCTGCGAGGTAAAAAGCACTGGCACTTTACTTCAGAGGCCCACAAGTTACACTGTATATAAGGCCTATAATTTGCTGTCTACAAAGAGTGAGAAGAGATGCTACTGTTACCATGGAAGCAACTATGGGGCTTCCATTTATAGTTTTCATACTGGACAAATGAATAAAAGAAAGGACAGGCTGTGACAGGTCTATCAGAGAATATTCTGTCTGCAATGGACTGGCAATAAAAAAGATGACTGATCAGAGGCTTCTTTTTGAAGGATATTATAATAAAGTTAGACACGACATAGCCCAAGAGGTGTATTAGTTGGGAACTGGAGTTAATCAGAGAAGAGCCTAAGGAAGAACACAGCAGCAACGGCTGAGTTAGAAGGATGAAATAGTTGTTACTCTGTGCCTTGAAGTTGTTTCCAACTTATGGCAACCCTTAAGGCAAAACAAGCATGGGGTTTTCTTAGCAAGATTTGTTCAGAGAGGGTTTGCCATTTCCTTCTTCCAAGGTGGAGAGTGACTCACTAAGGAGTTTATCACATGGGAGGGAAACTGGTAGTTTAAACAGTGATTAACCCATCAAAATCACACAATCGAGATTAAAACGTGATTAAAACGCAATTTACATTTTCACACACAAGAGCCATTATCCCAGGAATAACCAGGGAGTAACCAAGCAATAAGCAGCAAAAAAAATCATTCACGGGAAAATCCCATGAATGATTTGTTGCTGTTTATTGCCTGGTTATTCATGGGATAATGCAATTTAATTACTTTTCATCGTGACGCTGTGTGAAAACTATTAGCACAATTATCACGGGATATTCCCAGGATAATTGCGCTTTGAACGTGATGTTGTGTGAAAATATTAATCACAAATGTGCAATCTTGACAGGTTAATCACCATTTATACTTCCAGTTGTCTCTGTGTGATAAACTCCACAGTATGATTTGCTGGCTGAGCAGAGATTCACACCCTGGTTTTCCAGAGTCCTAGCCCACTACTCAAACTACTCCACACTGGATCTCACTAATGAAAGGAAGGAGCTGAAATCACAAAATGAGATAAACTCAGGGCCTTTGCAGACTGCTAGAAATAGTGCAAATTGAGTCCACTAACTGTCCTGGCTCAGTGCTAGGGAATCATGGGAATTGTATTTTTTTTTCTGAGACATTGAGCCTTCTCTGTCAAAGAGCTGTGGTGCACAATAAACTACAGTTCCCATTATTCCTTAGCACTGAGTCAGGGCAGTTAAAATGGACTCAATTTGCACTATTTTTGGCATTCTGCAGTTCTACAGAAAAGCTTCTGACCAAATGAAGATCATTGGCCTTTAAAGAAGTACCACATGTATGGAAGAAGTCCAGTAAGGGTGTATGTACACTGCAGAAATAATGCAGTTTGACACCACTTTAAGTGCTATTGCTCCATTCTGTGGGATCCTGGGATTTGTAGTTTTACAAGGTATCTGGCCTTCTTTGACAAAGAATGCTGTTACCTCACAAAATCACAAATCCCAGGATTCTGTACTGTTGTCCCCCTATATCCACAGATTCTTATCCATTGATTCAAGCACCAATGGGTTGAAAATAATCAAAAAGAAATATAAATTCCAAAAAGCAAACCTTGATTTTTAGACATTTTATACAAGGGTCACCACTTTATTATGCCTTTATATGCTTCCAGTAGCCAGCTCCAGTTAATAGCCTAGCTGCAGCTCTTTGGAGCAGCTGAAGTTTCTGAGCACTTTTCAAAGGCAGTCCCACATAGAATGCATTACAGTAATCCAGACAGGATGTAACCAAGGCATGTACCATCTTGGTCAGATCTGACTTCACCATGAATGGGCGCAGTTGGTGCATGAGTTTTAGCTGTGCAAAGGCACTCCTGGTGACCGCTGATACCTGGGCTTCCAGGCTCAGCGCTGAGTCCAGAAGTACCCCCAAAGTATGAACCTGAGTTTTCAGGGGTATGTTACCCCATCTAACACAGACTGAATCCCTATTCCCAGGTCTGTCTTTCAACTGACCAAGAGCATCTCTGTCTTGTCTAGATTAAGCTTCTATTTGTTTGCCCTCATCCAGTCCATTACAGCAGCCAGACACTGGTTTAGGACATTCATCTCAAGAAGCTAAGAATCTACAGGGAAATAGAAAGAGGGAGAGAGACTGACTTTTTCCATCCTGTCTCATTAACAGTGAAGTCCTCCCCAGAGGCAGGATATCAAGTTTAGATGTCAGGGTTATTCTGTGAGAACTATCTGGGTAGAGATAGGACAAAGGAAACTGGCAATTGTTTCTATTTGGGAAGTGAACTACTGTAAGTTAAGATAGTACGGTAACTACTTCTTTGAAGTAATAGCACCATTTTAAGAAAGAAACATCTAAGTCACATCGTTAGTATCTAACTTGTTAAACACACACTCAAGAATGTAAAAAAATGTTTATATAAATAATATCTCTTTTGACTTCAAAACAAAACTCTTTGTCTGTTTCATCATACACCTATATTCCAAAGTTTATAACTGTGGGGTGCAATTTGAGTTTTCCAGGGTGTTAACACTTTTAAAGGGAAACAAAAATATGCAAGTATGAAAGTTAAACTTGTTAGAGTTCAGCTTTCATCAGCAGAAACAGCAAAAGAGTGGGTCGGACTATTTATTCTAAATCTGCCTTCCTAAAGAATAAAGACTTATTCCGAAAAATGACAAACATGCAGTTTGTGGTTTAAAAACAAGTAATAATGACTGTAATAAATAAATACTTAACAAACTAAGGGCCTCTGCAGACCAGCCCAAAGGGCCGGCCTTGAGGCAGAGACGGGGCGGGGCAGCCATACGCCAGCCACCCCAACCCCACGCCAACGCCATCCTGACGCCGCTGCGCCAGAAAGGACAATGAAGAGCTGTGCGCCAGCTCTTAGGGCGGTCTTCTGCCCCCTTAAAAGGAGCTACATTTTGCCACTCTTTTCGGGCGGCAAAAGGGAGGATCAGGGCCACGGCATGGGGTAGCTGCAGCCCCGATCTGCTGCTTCCCGGGGCAGCCTAGAGCTGCCCATCTGCACACCCCTTAAATCCTATCCTAACTGGTGATGGTTTGGGTTTAGCAGGAAGAGACTGTTAACCTCACTCAGAGGAGGCTGTTACTCTATCTTAAACTGGGAGGAGACTTTTGAATCCTGAAAGAAAGTCTGTTAAACAGCCTCCAAGTGTGAGTGACAGGAGTTACATGTTTAGATAGAATAGCATAGATAGAGGAAAATCCCTGTCTATCTAAGGAGGGAAAGGAGAATGTAATACATAAAATTTCCACCAATAACAAATTATGGGATCATGAAAATAACAGTTTTTAATATTTGGATGGGGCATTGTACATTAGGGAATAAAGGAAAACAGGAACATCATTACATAATATTTTTAGTGGACACTACTGCACAAAGTTCAGTAAGATCCCTTTCACATATGGTAGACAAATGAGGCATTAAATAGTGCAATTTCCCATATCATTAACAGACAAAGGTGAAACTTACCCAAAACAGCAGAATGCAATGGTTTAGTACAATGCTTTAACTCAACAAGGTTTGGTGCGCCTAAGGTAACTCAAAGGAGTTCATGAAGGGGGAGTTTTTGTCCCCTCCTGCTCTCTGCAGAACTTTAACTTGCAAAGAGCTTCTTTAACAGAGCAGGGGACCTCCTCAACCATGTCAAATAGACCTTTGCAAATGTTTGACCCCCTGCCCCAAAATAACAGACCCACTTCCTGAACAACGAGAAATGGAACCAGAAACTTTCTCCCATGAGATCCAAACCTATACATATTAACACATTCATGCATTAATTTTGACTTATGGCCCCCCAATGAATGGAAACCCTCCATTCACCCTGGCATCTGCAGCCCTGTTTAGGTCTGGCAAACTCAGGACCATGGCTTCTTTCATTGAGTCTATCCATCTGTAATGTGGGCTTCCTCTTTTTCTACTTCCATCTACCTAGTAAAACATTGCTGTCTCTTCTAATTAGTCATGCCTTCTCATCGGAGGAAGGCACTTCTTGTACACAACTCCAAGACTCAGAAGCCTTTGAAAAATATTATCCTGTCTTTCCAGTATTATTTCACCTTCTTTTCCAGGGAAAGGGAAAAGGAGGAAGGGAGGGGGGGAGAGATAAAAATCTATATATCCCAATATCCTGTTCTTTGATAGCTATTTGTAACTTGTTCTTCCCTCCTCAGAGCTTTTATCCCATGTGTTTACAATTTAAACATACACATGTACAGAAACGATGCAGTATTTACTGGAACAAACGGATACTAGAAAGGAAGAAAGACTACAGAATGAGTAACTGTTATGGAAGGGGAAAAGGAAGCAAGTTTCAACTTTGATAAGTACAGTGACAAGCAAGACTTTTATTCTTAAAAAGGTTCCCTCAGGCTGAAAGTGCACATGTATTTTTCAGAAACAAAAGACAAAAAAATGCCCTGACCATACAATGTTCTGCTAGGGACAGTGGGCTTTTTAACTAAGACAACCTCAAGATTGTGAGCCAACTTCAGCTGCCCCCACAAAACCGACAGTACTTATTTTGTGGCTAGCCAAGTGGGTGGAGAACTTTCTATGCTGCAGTTCAAATGTAAAATTTTCCAGCATTCTTATGAAACTATATATCCTTCTCTCTTACTGCTGGTTGCAGTAGCTCAAACGCAGGGTGGCAGGTACCAAGAGAAAATATAATGCAGCGAGATTAGAAAAAAAAGGAGCCCAAAATTTAAGCATGGCTTTCATATTCAAACCCAGTGCGAGATAGTGGGGGATAAATCTACTTAGGGGAAGAAACTTTACTGCAGTGTAAGATGCTGAACAAACAAATCCATAAGCACTCCCTAATAAGAAAATAGCTTGGTTTAAATTAAACATGCTGTGCTTAAAGGAAACAAGTTCCATTAATGGAGTGTATCTGCAAAATTTGTAGGACTCACTTTTAATTTACCCCTTTTTGTCATGCACAAACAACTGCAAATGAGTTAAGAAAAACTTTTGAAAGTAACAGGCCTTACTTCGGGCTATGGGACAAAGGGAGCTAGTTAGGTATCAAGCAGTTGCATCCCTGCACATTTTTCCTTCCAAATCCAAAACAGAACACTGTTCGAAAGCTATATTCCCTTGCAAGTCTGTTTTGAGAACAGTTGAGACTTTAACTATAAAATAGCTGTTAAAGAAGCAGCCTGTCCCAATGATTAATATAACATGGGAGCAGCAAATGGAAAAGAAATTGTCCATTTTTCTCCATAAACCACAGCACTGCAGGATTTCATACAGCTTACCATTACCAGATTACTTCTATAAGTCATGTGAACCCAATTCATGTTGTCACTGGAGGATTTTTTTTTAATTAATGTTGTTGTTATTATCATCTTGATTCACAGTCTGCCAGGTGTTACTGACTGGACCTTTGGACCATCAATGATTCAGATTCCATCAAAGAATATAGGAATCGGTGAGATATCATTGGAAAATCTGGCTTGATACAAATACTGCCACATTTTGTAATTCAGATGTTTTATCAGTCCATTTGGGAGTGCTCCAGGAACACCAATCAGAACAACAGTTCTTTTCTTTTCCCATGAGCAATAAATCTCAGTTTGTAGGTCTCAGCATTTCATAATCTTTCCCCTTTCTTTTTCTTAAATTCTTCTCTCCCTCCATATTGCCACATCTATAATCCAAGTCTTCTTTTCCTCAACCGGAGTTATGTCTGTCACATTACGTTCTAATTGTTTATCAGTTTGAATTTTAAAGTCCCATAAGATTTTTGCTTCACTACTTTGACAACTTTTTTTAGTTTATGTTCTTACCAGTTCTTGGCAGAAGGTAGATCATATTTTTCCATAGGTTCCAATGCATTTGTTACAGCATTTCTTACATTTAGTCTGTGTGATCTTGCTGCACAAATTGATAAGATGGTAAACAGTTTCATCTTTTGCTTTACCTAGATGAAATTTACTAGCTGTCATCATTGTTCCATATTTGCTTTGATGTTATTGGTTTGAAGGGCCTGCTCCATCATTCCTAAACTCAGAAACAGATGAAAGATCCTCCCTCCATCCCAAATGTCATTGCCCTAACCTCACACAGAGAGAAGCTGGCACAGTTTCACCATGCTTAGACCTAGAAGCAGATACAAGTCCCTCCCTTCATCCCATCTGACACCACTGTGGCCTTGAAAAGAGAGAAGAGGTGGCAGTATCTGCTGAACTTAATCCACTCCCACACTGCCATCCCTTTTCCCTTTTGTGTCATGTCTTACTTAGATTCTTAGCCTCGGGACAGGGAACTGTTTTGTTGTTCTTTTCCTTGTATAGTGATGGCACTATACAAATAAATAAATCATGAGACACAAATATAAATCCATCAGTTTCTTTTTCCAGTGCCTATTTTGTAATAATTTATTATTTATTTTCTATAAGAATAATAAGAAGAATACCACCACCACCATACTGCTCCCTTAAGAATCATATAGGCACCAATTATTTTTCTGAAATTTATATCCCATACCCTCTGCCCATGGCACTTGCAGGATGGCCTACAATCGAAATACCACAATGTATTATAACAGTCACAAAAAATGGTTTATTGTTGTTGTTGTTGTTAACTGTCTTCCAGTCTACCATGACTCATAGCAACCTCCACACAAGGCATCTCCAAATCTCCTATACTCAACTGCTCTGCTTAGGTCCTGTAAATTCATACCCGTGATCTCCCTGATTGAGTCTATCCATTTAGCACAGTGGTAAGCAACCTTTTTGAGCCGGGGCCGGGTTGCTGTCCCTCAGACAATTGGGGGGCCGAAGCACCTAAATAAATAAATAAATAAATAAATAAATAAAATTTAAAAAAAATTTTTTTAATTAAAAATTAAATTAAAAAAAATATGCATGCACACCCTCTCAGCCCCAGAAAAGCCATGGCAAACCCCATGTGGAGACTTTGCCAAGAAAACCCCAAGAACAAGTAATAACAATAATAATCAATATCATCATGGCGGGCGGTGGCAGTGGCAGTAGGACTGGCCTGGGGCCGGTCCAAAGGCCTCAGGGGGCTGCATCCGGCCCCCCCGGACCATAGGCTGCCTACCCCTGATTTAGTGACTGATCAGCTTTTGGTAAGTTTTTTCCTCCATACTACAATCTTTTAATATCTATTCTAAGAATTAGTTACTGGCAGTAATATGCTGATAGTTTGTTTTTTGTTTTTTTCAAATCCTTTAGCCCCAATGTGCATCTCTGGAACTACTCCAAAACAGAATTCATCCTTTGGGCTGAAAGATGTTCCCCACCTTTGTGATGAAGGAAAGTGCAAGGATTCATGTCATTTACCCCTTTATTTCCAGCTACCTCTAGCCTAGAAAATAGAAGGTAAAGGGGTAACATGATAGCCATGTTTAATTATTTGAATTAATGCAATATTGAAGATGGAGCAAGCTTGTTTTCTGCTGCTCCAGAGACTAGGACATGGAAATGGATTCAAGCTTGACAGTCAAGGACAGCAGAGACCCTCCCAAAGCTGCAGGTGTTTACTGCAAACCGGGCAGCTGCAGACAAGTCTACATAGGGACCACCAAACGCAGTGTCCAAACACAAATCAAGGAACATGAGAGACACTGCAGACTGGGTCAACCAGAAAAATCAGCAGTAGCAGAACATGTTATAAACCATACTGGGCATAAAATGCTGGTTGAAAACACTAAAATTCTGGAGAATGACAACAACTACCAGGTCAGAATGCACAGGAAAGCCACTGAAACATCTGGACAACTTCAATAGGAACCAGTCCTGAAAAACCAAAATCAAGACCCAGCAAATGCAAATGAACATCACCCAGGGTGAGGGGTGAGGTTTCCCAGAAGACAATGGATCACTAATTAAATAAACACCCTGAGGCCTTGCCATTCAACAACAGAACAATACACAGATTAACATGTAAATCGCTTCCTCTCAACCAACAGTATATATATATATATATATATATATATATATATATATATATATATATATATATATATATCCCACTCTCTTCCATGCCAGCATTCTCTGAAGATGCCAGCCACAGCTGCTGCGTCAGGAATAACCTCTTATAAAACACGGCCTCACAGCCCGAAAAACCCACAAAGAACTATGGATGTCAGCCGTGAAAGCCTTCAACTTCACAATGTCTCTCTTACTTGACAACATTTAATATAGATTAGTTTTGTTTATGTATTTAGTGCCATATACAGCCCAGCAGGTCAAATGTGACATGAGAAGGAATGCTTTTGAAATGGAGTTGGGTTTTTTTCCACAGAAGGCTAATAACTGCTAGACTTGTGACTAGCAGTATTTCAGTCTTCACAAATTAAGCCACAACCGAGTCATTTTAACATTCTACACAAATACAGTTATAAGCCTTCTGAACTGGCCAAGCACCTTTCTCCAAAATTAATACATTTTTCATTTCTGATGCTGGCTCCCTCTAGTCTGGGCAGGTTGCCACTGAAAAATAAGGGCCATTCTGAACAGACAGCTTGAAAAGATTAAGAGAGGAAACATTCTTCACAGTGACTCCTTCAAAATTCCAGTGTTTATTCAGAAAGGAGATCTCCACCCTTTATTGCAAAAAATCTACAGATATATGGCAATACCAAGCCAACAGTATCTCAAAGCCTTGAATCGTAAAAACAAAAACTGCACACATTGTGTTTCTGCCCAAATAAATAAGTAAATAAATAATTTTAATCATATTTGACTCTGCAATATGGAAACTCTAACAGACAGGTCACAATTCAGAGGTTCTTCAAGTAGTCATAAGAACTTACATTCACTTACCAGGTCTTTTATTCCTGCTTTATCATCTCCAGCCTCATTCACACTAGATAATAAACTGTTTTTTGAGTTGAATCAATGAAGTGATTTAGCACCGAATAGATGTTCACACTATTCAAACCGCAATCGAATCTGCCAATTTCAGTTCATCAATAGGACTGAGTCAAAATGGAGTTGCATCAAAGGGGTGACCATGCCACAGGGAACCGAATCCAATTGATAGCACATTCACACTTGCGCTGAATCAATTCATTTTAAAAGAAAAATTCCCTTTTCAAGAGAGTGAAGGGAATGCTGCAGATCCAGAAGAACTGGTTTAACTGGGTTTAGCGCTGCACACACACACACACCCCGCAAACTGTGCCAGAAATTCAGAGCAAGTGTGAACAAGGGCCCTTTAAACTGGCCTCCCATTTAAAACATCAAACCCATATTCATGCTACAACATAAAATATTTCAAAAGCAGCTTCCTTCAAAGAGCAACAAAGGAACAAGCCAAAAACTTCCAAATGCCATGCATATCATGCCTGCCTTAAAATTTTAATTTCCAAGAATATCAACTTTAAAACAATGGCACAAACTTGATTGTCAGTACCAGTTCTGAATAATGAACCAAACTTCTAGTGTGAGCCTGTAGAACTAACATAAATAAATTTGTACAGAAACAGACCTGTTCAATTAGATAAAGGCTTCATATATGCATTCATAATATAAGTATACACAGCACAGTTACATTGGATAGAAACATGCACATATGAATCAGTTTCAGTTCACAAAGTTAGTTCGGGAGGGTTAGAACTATCACAATTGATCTATTATTCTGCAAAAATTACTAACAGGCAGATTAATTAGTAAATTATCTCAAAGTCTTCAAAATCTTATTTTCAAGTCAATAGTTAATTTCAAAAGCAGAAGGAATCTGGGTCTACCTTTCATTCAATCACAATTACACTTTATCTACTCTCCTACCATGCAAGATTCTCTTTCCTGCACTACACTTTTGAACAGGCTCTCAATTAGAAGAGAAGTGAAGCTAATTTCACTATTCAGCGATACATATTCTATTAATCTTCTCTGCATAGTGATTAAGCAGAGAAGTTCTCAAATTTGGAAAGATCCCCATCTCTGTGGTATGCAGAAAAGATGACGGAAGGAAAGGATGTCTCCTGTCAGAACTGTTTTCAAATGTACCGTAGTCACAAGACAGCCATTTCTAGATATTGATAGTGACATTGCAGTATCTCAAGGCAGAAGCATTAAAGGAACAAAATGAAAAAAGCATTGTATTATCACCACCACCACCACCACAGGATAATAAATAAATATTAACTGGAAGTTGGATCTAATAACTTAAACTAAAGTAGTATTTTTATACTGTATAAATAAATTATTATTATTATTATTATTATTATTATTATTATTATTTATTCTCAGGACTCATAACAAGAAGAAATGCATCTCATCTTGAAAATGTGTACACTTGCAAGACTTATGAGGTGTTGCAGAAAAATAAAGTGTGTATAACATAGTGCATAGATTTTAAAATAGAATGGCTAAAATGTGTACAATTTTAAAATGCACATAATCATAGTTTTTTTGTGGGTTTTTTCAGGCTGTGTGGCCATGTTCTAGAAGAGTTTCTTTCTGACGTTTCACCAGCATCTGTGGCTGGCATCTTCAGAAAAAAATGTTTGGGCAATGGGAGAATACATAACATTACATACATAAGTGTGCACATTAGTAAAAATAACATGAAAGGAGGCACAAAGTTTCACAACCTCATATGAAACAAAGATGGGAAGAAAATGTAGGTGGAATTCAAAGATAAGCAATGAAATTGGGATTGAGAGATTTTGACATCCCTAAACTAAGTGGTTAAGTCATTCCATTAACAAAATTGCCAAAACTCAGCCAATTTTTAAAAGCATCTCACACTTTATTTGCAAGATGTCTTGATCACTCAGTCTTTCCAAAAATTATACCGTACATCTGAGCCTCTTTTTAAGTCTTCTAAATATTCCATGTGCATGTTCCTCCTGTTTCTACATGACAAGCAGGAGCAAAGTGAGAAAGGCAAGTCTCCTAAGCCACACTCCACTTAGGACTAGGACTACATTAAGGTTATGGAACTTAATGAGGTTCTTCAGCAAATACAAAAGCAGGGGACCCCCTTCGGCATTTATCATGCCCCGCAACTATCCCACTTTAGGTGGAACAGCCACAATTATCTGCCCTTCCACTTTTTCATTTGCTTTAAAAATGTCCCACGTGCCTTGCCCAGCATGGTTGGTGCAGGCTCAGTAAAACCAGATAGAATCACCATTAGCACAACTTCCTTCACCTAGTGAGGCACTGCCACTTGGCATGGTTGGTGAACCATCGGCACTGGTGGCAAAAATGAGAGGGCACTCCACTCAGACTAGCTGAGCTTTTACTCAACATGCTGACTGATGGAGGAAGCACTTTTCTGGCTGGAGGAAGCAGCAGCAGCGAAGACAAGGAGGGTGGCTTCCCTCCTCATCTTCACACTGTTGTTGCTTCCTCCACCAGTCAACATGGTCATTGAAATATTGGCAAGGCTGGGTGGAGGACCAAGTTAATGCTCTCTTCCTTGTCTTCACCACCATCACTGCCACATCCTCCACCTAGCCCAGCTGAGGTTTCACCAACCACACCAAGCAACACCACCTCACCATCACCTCAGGAGGAGCCACCCAAACTGATGGTAGTGGTGTTTCACCCAGTTGCACACCTCAAAATAACAGCCAATGCCTGGGTAGGGCTTGGAGAGAAGGATATGAGGAAAAAGTGGCAGCAGACACAGGCTCAAAACACAAACTGTTTTTGGTTGTCCAATAAAGGTATCACTGTTTTGTGGATATTAGATGTTATTGTACTTTGCTACATGGCCACATCACTGAAACAGTAATGGTGATTGCTTTGAGGGAAGCCACTCCACCAAGGAGAGGAGGGAGAATGCCAGTCCAGGTTTCCACCTCTGAAATCTTTGTGAGTATGCACAAACAGGGTTATTCAAAAAGAATGGTGCAAAAGTAAAGTTACAGTTTTGCACCATTCCTTTTGAATCATCCTAAATATTAGCTTTTTCAGGAATGGTGGCTGAGAAATTAAATTAATAGTTCACAAACAGAACAGAACAAAACTACAAGATGCAACAGATATCCACACAATCATCTTTTCTCTTCCCCTATCCATTCCCTCTGTGCCTACATGAGAAAAAAATGGCTACAACGCTCAAGGTGAGGCCTGCACAACATATAGCCCATGGGCCACTTGCAGCCCACAGATTATTTCAGGTAGCTGACAAGGATGTGGAATGACTTCAAGGATCCTCCACCACTCACCCACCTCTCAAGGAGAGGGCAGATGGAGAAGGAGGCGGTCAGGCGAATGCTCGCCCTGTAAGGCTCCACCACCACTCAGCTTGAGAAGGAGGAGGAGAATAATTAATGAAAAATAATTAATAAATAAATAATTAAAGACCATCTGCAGCCCAAAGAAGTTTAGCCTATTTTAATTTGGCCCCTACCTACTGCCAAGTTGTGCATGTCTGCACAAGACTTTCACACTGCACAGTCAAGTACTCTGATACAAGTTGAACCACCATGGAATCCAGGCATTTGTAGTTTAGGGAGAACTATTCAGAATCTTCTGTCAGAATGCACCTTTTGGTCCTCTGACCAAACTACAAACCTAGGATTCCACAGGATGCAACCGTGACAGCATGAAAGAAATTCAGTAATGTATGAGTACTAAGGGAGGGGGATTAAGACGCTAACTTTGTTGATGGCAAGATTGGCAGGTTGGCAGTTCAAGACCCGGGTGTTGCATGATGGGATGAGCTCCTGTCACTAGTCTCAGCTTCTACCAACCAAACAATTCAAAAGCATGCAAATGCAAGTAGATAAATAGGTACCACTTTGGTGGGAAGGTAAACAGCATCCCATGCAATCATACTGGCCCCAGTGTAGTCTCTGACAATGCTGGCTTTTTGGCTTAGTAACGGAGATGAGCAACACCCCCCAATGGTCGGACATGACTTGACAACCTTGTCAATGGGGAATACCTTTACCTTTACCTACCTCTATCACTGTATAACAGGGGTAGGCAACCTAAGCCCCGGGGGCCGGATGCAGCCCTCTGAGGCCTTTGGACCGGCCCAGGCCAGTTTTGCTGCCGACGCCGCTACCACCCGCCATCATGATATTGATTATTGTTGTTATTACTTGTTCTTGGGGTTTTTCTTGGCAAAATCTCCACAGGGGTTTTGCCATGGCTTTTCTGGGGCTGAGAGAGTGTGCATGCATTTTTTTAATGTTTATTTTTTTTTAAAAAAAAATATTTATTTATTTATTTATTTTGGTGCTTCGGCCCCCCAATTGTCTGAGGGACAGCAACCCGGCCCCCGGCTCAAAAAGGTTGCCTACCCCTGCTGTATAATTTCTCAAATCAAAATTAATTTTTTTATTATAATGTTTGTGATATGATTATAATTAACTATGGAATCATTCCCTACTATGATTCATACTAAAAACCTGCTGTTCATGATTCCTCACTTCCAAACCATGCAGAGTAAATCAATTGTTTTTAGATCATTACAAATCAGTCAGGAAAATGCCCGTCTACAACTTTAAACATCGCCTCTAACTACTTTTTATTTAATGTTATTCTTAAAATGAATTGCTCACATAACCCTTTGAGGGTGCTTGTGGACAGTAAATTAGAGAGGAGGACCTTGGAAAGCACCCAGGAAACTTGGCAAAAAGAGCCACAGAGCTCTGGAGGACTTTGGAAAGAAAATACTCCAGTACAAAAGAATCCAGAAGTTGGAAAGAGAATGACAGGAGAAGAGAGAACTGTGGAGACTTTGGGCCTTTACAGACTGCCAGAAATAATCCAGCTTGAGACCACTTTAACTGTCCTGGCTCAGTGCTAGGGAATCATGGGAACTGTGGTTTTTTCTGAAGCATTGAGCCTTCTCTGTCAGAGAGCTCTATTGCCACAATAAACTACAGTTCCCATGATTCCTTAGCACTGAGCCAGGACAGTTAAACTGGTCTCAAACTGGATTATTTCTGACAGTCTGTAAAGGCCTTGTTTTCGTTGTACTCCTTCACGTTGTTTCCAACTTACCAGGAAACCCTAAGGCAAACCTGTCACGAGGTTTTCTTGGCAAGATTTGTTCAGAAGGGGTTTCACCTTTGCGTTATTCCAAGGCTGAGAGAAAGTGATTTGGCCAAGGTCACCATGAGGGTTTCCACAGCCAAGTGGTGATTCAAACCCTAATTTGTAATTTGTTATATTGTTTTTAAGCTATTGTGATTTAATACTGTTTTAAGGGGGGGAGAGATTGTCTGGGGTTTGTATTTGATTTTAATTTGTAAGACGCCTAGATTGGTTTTCCAATAGGCAAGGTATTAAATAATTTATTATTATTATTATTATTATTATTATTATTAT
>CM034701.1:309290094-309302353 GCA_020142125.1 Phrynosoma platyrhinos | reverse complement strand
ATAAATAAATAAATAAATAAATAAATAAAAGAGAATTCTGAGATACTCTGGAGTAGATGATACAGGTGATAAAGGGCTAAGAACCTTTACCTGCAGTGCTGTTCCTCTACTCTCAACTCTACCTTTCACAAGCAGGTTTTTCCAGTTCAAAGGGCCATCAGGCTACCATTTGCATGCCTTCAGACCTTTGATCTAATTTGGACTTTTAAATTCCTGACAAATAAAGAGCACATCATTTGTTTTTGCAGTGAGAAATTAATTAGATGACTGTGAACTATGCAACTTACCAGATCTAGATTTAATGATATTGCTAAACTCATTGTGGCCTCCTTCATGTCCTTCCTCGACATCCAAAACTTTAGCCATGTTTTTCCCCACCAGATTCCAAGTTTCAATACTGAATTATTTAAAGCTTTGCATATGTTCCCACACGCCTCCTTCCTTTGAAATCAAAATCTGAAATGTAAAGAAACAAAAAACAGTCTAAGTTTATTTATATAGGAATAGTTTGAAAATAAAAGTTTTCTCAAGGAATTTTTGACATCACAAAAACAATTAAAAACAATTATATAAAAGCTTTTCACTCAACACAAATGTATAAAAAATTCTGATCAGACTAGTAAAACCATATTACAATTTAAAAAGAGAGACACAATAACCCAAAGCTTATGATTTTAAAAAAAGGTTATTTTTAAAGACTTTAAAGCAGGGGTAGGCAACCTTTCCCCTTTAAGGGCTGAGGGACTTCAGCTCCCAGAATCCCAGGAGCTATTGGCCAACATGGGACTATTGGCCAACATGGCTGAGGCTTCTGGGAACTGAAGTCCTTCGGCCCTTAAAGGAGAAAGGTTGCCTACCCCTGACTTAAAGCATCTTAATAGCAAGCAAGGAGAAAACTAAACATATCTCTTTAGGAGGGAGTTCCAAAGATAGAGCCCAATTGGGGAAAAAATCCCCTCTTGTAACTATCAACCTAATCAACCCTTGAGTCTGCAAGAAGATAAGTAGGGTCAGCCCTACTTAGTACTTGGATGAAAGACCACCAACAAATATCAGGTGGCATAGGTTATATTTTAGAGGAAGAAATGGGCAATACCACTTCTGAGCACTCCTTGCCCTAATAAAATTCTATGAAATGTATGGGATCACCGTAAGTTGACAGGCAACCTGAAGGCACTCACATACAGTTGGCCCTCTGTTTTCACAAGGCATCCATTCGGGGGGACACACACCCATGAAAAAGGAGATTAGTGAACAATCAAGCCCCATAGGCTTGAATGGGGCACACACCTTCGATTTAAACAGTGGTCACCCCTCCGTGAATATGTAAAACCGCAGACTTGAAGTCCGCGAGAATGGAGGGGTGACTGTATACATAAACGCAAGCTCATGCAGGTAGAGATGGTCCCTCAACCATTTAGGGCACAGAAGGGACACTATCATTCCCAAACTCACCTGGAACCACATGGCCTACTGCTGCTCAACCAGCATTCCTGCCTTTAAACAAGGCACTTTCACATTAAAACAGGGTATGCAGCTTTTTAAAGAACCAACTAAAAACTTGGGTGCCCACATGCCTTGTTTTAATTAGGAAGCATTGCTTTAAAAGCATAAATAGCAACTGCTTTGGCATTATCACACCACCACATTTCAACAGCAGCAGCAATGGCAGAAGTAACCCCAAGAAAAATCCAAAATATCCCTGAGAAATACAAAAATGTCTTTAAAGAGCAAAACCAGTATTGTAACTGAGCCCAGAAGCAAACACATAACCAGTGTAGCCAATATAAAATTAGAGTAATTTGTTTCAAAACCTGGCCTTTCCCAAGCACCTAAACCATTGCATTTTGGAACAATTGAGAATTCCAAACTACCACTAAAAGTAACCCTTCATATGTAGCCAGACTAGAAAATAGCCTACAAATGGCTGGACTGACCACGTAGGCCTATCTTTGTAAACTCCATCACATCTTGATCAAGTCAAGACTGGCATTCCAGACTAAGCCAGAAAAAGGTGCATCTAATCACAGCTACCTGTGTTACAACTAGCAGTGCCTAGCCCAGGATGATGCCTAAACTGGGATCTTAAATCTTCCAGAAGAAATATAACCTACAACCTCAGCAACAACAGCTAACTGTCCCAGTGATAGTGCCTCCAATTCGGTCTTGTCTGGATTATGTTTCAACTTATTCACCTTCATCACTCAAACTATCTTCAAATAATTCAAATGTTCTACATTCTCAATGGGATTTGTAGATGGAAATGTGAGTTAGAGCTGCATGTCATCTCTATATATTTTAGCCCAAGTTTCTAAATGACCTCTCCTTAGCAGCTTCATGATAAAAAGCATGAAGGACAAGATACAACCCCAAGACACCCCAAAAGACAAATCCATGAAGTGGATCAGAAAAGTCCACTGGATTCATCCCAGCAAGAAGGCAGACCTGAAGTCATACAATGCCATGTCTCCCATGTCCACTCCATTCTTGCAAGAAAGCAAGGAAGGCTACTATGATCAATTGTGCTGAACATCCCTGAGAGACCCAAAGAACCAATAGAGTTGCACTCTCCCTATGAGTAATCTACCAGCTAACATTACCAAGCTGTTTCCATAATATAACCAGCACAGATACCAGACTGGAATGCTTTTTTTAAAAAATCAATGTAAATGCTTCTATTCAAATAGAACTTTGTACATAGCCAAAGTATAACAACATCTGTACTTGTATCTTATGTCTTCCTGGTTCTTCAGTTTTCCTCCCTTTTTTTTCCACATTGCACTGGTTGCTTATCTTACGATCTGCTTTGTAATCTGAGTCTCCTGCAGGGTAGCAAAGGGAGACTCAAAGAAACTAAAGAAACAGATTCTACAATTCTACATTTTCAGTACTACTTACTTAATAAATGATAGTTTATAATGCATACACTAAGCTTTTTGAAATGTTAGTGTCTATGATAGTTAAATATGTTTGGACAATTTCCAGCACTATTTAGTAAGTCAGGATCAGAATGTATATAGCTACTATTAAGATGTAGAATAGTATAATGAGTCCCTATATTGGAGAAAAAGTAAATAAAATATAAGTAAATAAAATAACAATATCAACAACACCAATAATAATAATGTTACTATTAGGATATATGCAGCTACTATTAAGACAATGGGACTTATTTCCAGGTAAGCATGCATAACACTGCCTTCTTCTCATCAATTCAAAGAAATTCTGGCCTACAGACTAGAAAATACCCTGGGCGCGGCTGGACTAACTTCCTTATTTATGTGCAAGTTACAAAGGAAGCAGTTTTCCAGCTATACCAAAGCATACCTGGATGAGTTTCAATAACAGTCCTCTAACTATGTGGAGGGGCAGCAGTGATACATACCCAAATGAAATTTACACTGAAGGCAAAGTTTTCTGTCAACTGCAACCCTATCGCTTTCCATTTTCTTATCACACTGAATTCATTGCTTTAACTGCTGAAAAATGGAGAGAAATACAACAGGAAATTAAAGGCTCAATGTGTGGTTAGTCGCTTTTCCAACTTTCACCAAGGATTTAGGATTATTTACAATACATTCCCTTTTTATTTTATTACAACTATCTTGTAAGGTTTGACAGTATCAAGGGAGAATGGGGATGCTTTCTGAAAGCTATCTAGAACATACTCAGGCAGAGATGGGAAATGTGTATAGCCCACCACCCCAAGATGTTGTTGGGCTGCAATTTCCATCAGATCTTGCCAGCCAACACAGCCAATAGTGAGGACTTCTGGGAGCTGTAGTCCCATGAGCTTTGGGAGGCCACAGGTTTCCCGCTCTGTGATGAAGTGACTGAAGAAGAAAGCAATAGCTCTGCTGTCTAGCAATCATGAACCACCTAAATTAGAGTTCACTACACTGCCTAACACTCCCTTCCTCAGTCTCTCATAAGAGAAAAGTTTACACCTCTTCTTCATCCCCATATGATATCTGCATACCCACACATCCTTGAATTAAGACCGGGGGGGGGGGGGGGGGGGGGGGGGGTGGCAGCACTCTGAATCCAAAATGCACAAAAACACACTGATATCTGTGCAAGTGTACTAGCAAAGAGACCAAATAATAACATCTTACCTTTTTATCATTTTTATTTAATCTAAACACAAACACATTTTGTGCATATAGCTAAAATACAAACAACAGTATCAAAACAAACTAAACAAAAATAAACATACACTACTGACTCCACCCCACACTGATGGACAGATACTACTATTTCTCTACTTCCTTATATATGAGTATATGCCTCTACATACAACATACGAACTCTAATCATTTTACAAAACCTAAAGCTGATTCATATAGCCAATTGGACTGCAAGTACGTAATAGACCATTCCCAAGCTTTCTTAAAATTATTCAAAGATTTCTCTTTGATCAACATTATCAATTTATCCATTTTAGCAAGTTCAATCATCTTCAACAGCCAATCTTCCTGAGTCAGGGTATCTGTATCCTTCCATCTCAGAGCATGTGTTATTCTTGCTGCTGCAATCATATACTTTAAAGCAGGGGTAAACAACCTACAGCCCGCGGGCCTCGTCCGGCCTGCCAAGACTTTGGGACCAGCCTGTGGCTGGTCCTGCTGCGGCCCCATGCGCACACGCATGAGCACGATGATGGGCAAGAGCGTGCACGCACAAGCACGCGCACACCAGCCCCAGTACCATTTACCCCCGCCCCCCGGCCCGTGGCAAAAAAAAAATGCCGACCTCTGCTTTAAAGTCTTTCCCTACTTCTTGATTTCATCAGTCAGCATTCCAAGCAGAAAAGTCTCTGGTATGCACTGTTTCTTGACTTTAAAAATATATTCCAACATTAAATGAATTCGAGTCCAGTGTTTCTGTACTTTATCACATATGGGGGGAAAAAACCTGGTCCAAAACATACTGTAGAAATAATTCAGTTTCAGATACCTTTAACCACCTTGGCTCAGTGCTAGGGAATCCTGGGAAATGTAATTTATTGTTGCACCAGAGCTCTCTGATAGAGACAGCTAAATGTCTCACAAACCTACAGTGTTTTCCCTAGGATTGAGCCAGGGCAGTTAAAGCAGTCTCAAACTGGATTATTTCAGCAATGTGTTTTGGACCCCTGTCTTCTGTTTACGTTTCCAACATTTATTTGAATTATTCTTGTACATTTTCATTAACCTGTCTAGTGTTAAATACCATCTATACATCATTTTACAAAAATTCTCCCTGAGACCATAGCTCCAGGTAAACTTCAAAAGTCTTTGCCCACAAATAAAGTCTGGTGTCTGAGGTGAGAAAATCAACTTTTGTCTTTCACTCAACATGTGACTGTTTCAGCTGCCAGGCACAAATGTCAAAACCATGTTTCACACGTAAATTGAGTCTGGATTCCACCCAGCCAAAATCCACCCAACCCAACCCAACCTTTCAGTCTTTCCCAGCACATTCAACACACTCAAGCAACTCACTACACCACAAATCATCTATCCAAGTTACAGCTGCCTTTCAAAGGCGTTGCTACGACTTTCTCCCAAAAAGTCTTCTAGGGTCCCTCCCTCTGAATCTGTTTGCAAGCCAAGTTGACAGTTCACAGATATTGCACAGAGGAGAATCTCACACCGCTCTAATCCTTACAATAACATCCTGAGCTTTCCTGGAGTAGGCCAACCAACACCTGCTTGGGTTTTACCCTGCTTGCATTCAGAGCGAGAGAGGGCTTTTAATTAGAAACACATCAAGCGAAGTCTTTTTAAACAGAGCAATGATATCATTACTTTTCTTTCTTAAAATAACCAGTGACCATCCCACAAGCTACCACCTACACACCAGGAGGGAGGCAGTGTAGCCCTGAAAGGGGGAAACAGCTACTTTCTGCCTCAACAGGTGGTTTTTCCATTAATTTTATTCTACAACACCTCAGTTTGGGATTATCCCCCAGCCATTCTTTCCCCCCCCCCCCATTTTTTTTTTTTTGGCAGAAATAACTGAAGAATTTAGCAATTCCAGTCTAAGTATTTTCGCCCACCTTCCCCACCCACCCTCACCACCAAAACCAAAATATATAGCAACCTATGACAGGCAGGCTATTCTGGCGCCAGTGGCAGAAAGTCTCAAAAATGCTTCCTTCTTTCTTGATAATAATAATAATAAACATAATTAAATGAGAACCAATGTGGTGTAGCGGTTGGAGTGTTGGACCATGCTTCTGGAGAACAAGGTTCAAATCCCACTCTGCCATGAAACCTGCTGGATGACAAGGTCAAGTCACATGCTCTCAGCCTCAGGGGAAGGCAATGCCAAATCTCCTCTGAACAAATCTTGCCAAGAACAGAGATGCCGTAAGTCAAAAATGACTTAAAGGCACACAACACATGCACACACACAATGAGTTAAATAACATATAATTTGCTGCCGCTTCCTGATACACCCCAAATTCATTGCTTGAAGCATCTGCCTCACTCTGCCTAACGGCAGGGAATTTTATCATAAAGAATTATCCCTGAGAACTTTATCATAGTTTTGGTGCATGACAAACTCTCAAGAATTAGCAAAACAATAAATTAATCTGCAACAGGTTAATGGCCCTCTGGGACCATCATCGCTATTCATACACACTTTAGCTGGACTGGCATGACTTTTGTCACTAAAAGCTGCTTGTGTGCAATGTAAGTATCCTTTTATTCACTATATAAGTAGACACCAATTCCCACAGGACTATGTCGCAAAACGCCTGCAAGAATTTCAGGAGCCCACTCCAACCAAAATCACCTGATGAAGCGGCCTCTCTAATCCAGGAAAGCTGACGCCACTTTGAATTTGTTCAGCCTTTCCCAGTACTGCTGCTATTGTGTGCCTTCAAGTCATCTCTGACTTATGGCAAGCCTAAAGCATACTTATCACAGGGTTTTCTTGGCAAGTTCACTCAGAGGGGGTTTGCCATGGCCAGCCTCTGAGGCTGAGAGAGTGTAACTTGCCCAAGGTCACAGTATTGTTTAAAAAAACCAATGTAAGCCCGCTGGGTGACCCTAGGCAAGTCATACTCTCTCACTCTCAGAGCATGACAACGGCAAACCCCTCTGAAGAAACTCACCAAGAAACCCCCATGATAGGGTTGCCATTAGTTGTGTACAACTTGAAGGCACACAAGAACAACAGTTTTCTAAAAAGAAAGATGGCATTTCTTTAGTGGGGCAGATAATCAGTTCAACATTTCCTCGCCCAGTAAAACCGCAGGACACCACCCTCAGTTGTTTTATTTCTTTCTGTGGCAGTGGAGATCTTGAACCCATGACTCAGCCCAGCTACAAACATGCAGCTCCCGCGTGAGTCGAGGGCTGCGATTCAACCATATAATTGATTTGGCTTACTTTTTCTCCTCGGTTCAGCCTCTGACCCATCCTCCAATTTACGCCAAGGGATTATGCATACCACCTTTGAGACTAACGCTGCATCCAAACTGCAGAAATAATCCAGTGTGACACCACTTTAACTGCGCTGGGGGCACTACAAACTACCATTCCCAGAATTCCATAGCACGGAGCCATGGCAGTTAAAGCATTGTCAAACAGACTATTTATCCAGTGTGGATGCAGCTTGAGAGAGAGAAAAGTTATTGAGAGAAAAGTCTGACAGAGAGAGAGAAAAGTTCTCCCTTTCAGATCCTTTTGCATCCTGATTTCCCAGACAAACACAGCTAGGTCTTTGAAGTGACTGGAGGTGGGGCTGCATCCACACTGCAGAAACAATCCGGTTTGACACCACTTTAACTGACATGGCTCCATGCTATGCAGGGTGACCAGATGTCCTAACTGCAGAGGAGGGAAGACAAGGCACCACAAAATGTAAGACTTTCAAGAAAAAATGTAGGGTACTATCAAAGAAAAGCTCAAAATGCTCACAGAAATAGCAATTTATGCTTCTTAGTCATGCTCAGAATGGAGGACGTTTGGGAATTCCTCTTGGAAAGACGGATAAAATGGAGGACATGTCCTGGAAAAAGGTGGATGTCTGGTCACACTATTCCTACCCACAAAGGAGGACATGGCACTACAAAATGGAGGGCCTTCATGAAAAATGGAGGACACGATCAAAGCTACAAACACTCCTATAAATATAAATGCATGCTTCTTAGTAATGCTCAGAGTGCAAAGCATTTGGGGATTCCTCCTGGACAGAAGGTTGAAATGTAGGACAGGTCCTGCAAAAGGAGGACTACGTCTGGCTACCCTGAGCTAAAAACACTCCTAGAAGCTTAAATCCATGCTGCTTCTTATTCTTAGCCTTGCTCAAAATGGAGGACATTTGGGAATTCCTCTTGGACAGAAGGACGATGAAACGGAGGACATGTCCTGGAAAAAAGGAGGACAAAGTCTGGTCACCCTGCGATAAAAACACTTCACATATAAATTCATGCTTCTTAGTCATTATCCAAATGGAGGACATTTGGGAATTCCTCCTGGATAGAAGGATGATGAAATGGAGGGCAGGTCCTGGAAAAAGTCTGGTAATCCTGAGATAAAAACACCAAAAGAAATACAAATTGTGCTCTCAATGGAGGACATTTGGGAATTCCTCCTGGACAGGATGATGAAACGGAGGGCATGTCCTGGTAAAAAAGAGGACAAAGTCTGGTCACCTCACCCTGCTGCTATGGAATTCTGGGAACTGTAGTCGTGGCAGTTAAAAGTGGCCTCAAACCCGAGTCATTTCTGCAGTGCGGATGGCGTTCCTCAGAGACGAACAATATCCATATCCTCCACACAACTTGATTTACTTACATTAAACCGAAAAGAAAAGAAAATTAAAAAGCAATGATGATCTTCTGTGCATGATGATCCACTGAGAGGAGAGGGAGGAGAAGAGGGCGCGAAAACTATTTGGGCTGCTGCCCTTTTGTCCTCCAAGTCCAGGGGTAGGCAACCTTTCCCCTTTAAGGGCCGAGGGACTTCAGCTCCCAGAAGCCTCAGCCGTGTTGGCCAATAGTCCCATGCTGGCCAATAGCTCCTGGGATTCTGGGAGATGAAGTCCCTCAGCCCTTAAAGGGGGAAGGTTGCCTACCCCTGTCCAAGCCCCTTCCTCCCTTCGTCAATGATTCACTCACTTACCTGCAAAAACACGACCCAGGGGACGGTATGGGGCCCTTCCTTCCTTCCTTCCTCACACGGGGCCCATATTTTGGCAGGGCTTCAGCCCAATCTCTGAGGGAAGAAAGAGAAACAAACCACTCGACGCCAAAGCGGGGCAAGAAGAGCGGCTGCCTCAGCCGAAGTTGAGGGGAAAGAGCCGCCTGCCTCCCTCCCTCGCTGGACACAAAAGTTTCCCGTGGCCCAGGCGGCCTCCCTCCCTCCCTCCCTCTCCTCTCACTTTCTGGGGCCTCCTCGGTGGGAGGAGAGAGGGACGGTTGGTCCCCGACGAAGGTGGGAGGAGAGGGAGCCTCCGCCTCTGCCTCTTCCTCGGAGCCCTTCTTCTGCTCTGGGAGCCACACGCCGCCTCCATTTCTGCCTCCTCCTCTTCCTCTCCAGGAGGGATCCCCAAAAGGGATTCCTCCTCCATTTCGAAAAGGACTAAGCATTTCTAGGAGTGTTTTTACCTCAGGGTGAACTGAACAGAGGTTGCAGACTGCCAGAAGTAGTGCAAATTGAGTCCACTTTTAGGGTTAGGGTTAGTGCTAGGGAATCATGGGAATTGTTTGTTTTTTTTCTGAGACATTGAGCCTTCTCTGTCAGAGAGGTCTGGTGCCACAATAAACTACAGTTCCCATGATTCCCTAGCACTAACCCTAACCCTAAAAGTGGACTCAATTTGCACTACTTCTGGCAGTCTGCAACCCCCCTGAAGTCTTCCTCTTTGCAGGACCTGTTGTCCTACATTACATTTTTAAAACTCTTTTATAAGAGAGGTGGTGGTGGTGGTGTTTTACCTCAGGGTGCCCATACTTTTACTCCTTTTTCAGGACTTGCCCTCTCCGTTTCTGCCTTCTCTCCAAGAGGTATATCCCCAAAACGTCCTCCATTTTGAGCATGGCGAAGAAGCATGGGTTTATATTTCTCTTGAGTGTTGTGTTTAACCTCAGGGTGACCGACCAGACACGTCCTCCTTTTCCCGGACCTGGCCTCCGTCTCAGCCTTCTCTCCAGGAGGAATCCCAATATGTCCTCCATTTGAAGCATAAGTTTACATTTATAGCTTTCCATAGTAGAATCAGTATGTAGAGAGATCTTGCGGCACCTTTTAAATGAAATACTGTAACTTCTTTGTTTCCGTTAGTCTCAAAGGTGCCACAAGGTCTATTTACATTTATTTCTAGGAGTGTTTTTGCCTCAGAGGTCTTCCTTTTTGCAGGACCTGTCCTAAATTACATTTTAAACACACATTTATATGAGTGTTGTTGTTTTTTACCCCAAGGTGACCAGACTTTTCCTCCTTTTTCCTACCCTGGAAATGGACCTACCCTCTCCATTTCTGCCTTCTCTTCAGGTAGAATCCCAAAAGGTCCTCCATTTTGAGTAGGACTAGGAAGCATGGATTTCTATTTCTAGGAGTGCTATTTTCAACCTCAGGGTGAACAGACACATCCTCCTTTTCCAGGACGTCTCCCTCCATTTCAAGCTTCTGTCCAAGAAAAATTCCAAAAGGTCTTCCATTTTGAAAATGGAGCATGGATTTATATGAGTGATTTTTATTTTACCTTAGGGTGACCAGAAGTAGTCCTCCTTTTCCAGGATCTCCATTTCTGCCTTCTGTCCAGGAGGAATCCCCAAATGCCCTCCATTTGGAGCATGAATTTACATTTCTACCAGTTTTATTTTTAACCTCAGGTTGACCAAACTTTCCCTCCTTTTCCAGGACCTGTCCTACATTTCATCCCTCTTTCCAGGAGGAATTCCAAAACGTCCTCCATTTTGAGCAGGGCTAAGAAGCATGGGTTTACATCTATAGGAGTGTTTTTACCTCAGGGTGACCAGAGGTCCTCCTTTTCAAGGACCTCCCCTATATTTCAACCTTTCTCTTCCAAGAGGAATTCCAAAACGTCCTCCATTTTGAGCAGGGCTAAGAAGCATGGATTTACATTCCTAATAACTGGGAGGGCGAGAGGGAGTCCTCCTGGGGGATTATTGGCTGAAGAGGACCAGTCGGTGGGTCGGGGCAAAGGCTCGCTTCCCCAAGGGGACCAGAGGTCCTCCTTTTCCAGGACCTGTCCTCCATATCAACCTTAGGAAGAATTCCAAAAATGTCCTCTCTTCTGACCATGACTTAGAAGCATGGATTTATATTCCTAGGCGTGTTTTGAGCTTGTTTTGGGTCGTGTCCTGCCATTTTTCCCCTTGTGTCTTCCATTTTGAGGTGCTTTGTCCTCCCTTGGCAGTGAGAACACATGTAGTCCCTCTCATGCTGGCTTTTCTGGGCGAGAAAGGTGCAGCACAAGGCACCACTGGGGATAGGGAGGGTGACACTCTCTCGCCCTCCCATGGATCTGGCACACTCTCTCGCTCAGGTAACTTTCGGCTTCGCGGGAAACTTCGGGGCGCGTGCACGAGATGGGGGGCGCTCACGGAGGCTGCGCGCGTTCGTGCTTTCCCCGCCGCGTGCACGCGCGTACACACATGACTCCCTCCGAGTTCTTTTTCTTCTTCTTCTTCTCTGTTTGCAGCTAGTTAGTTGTGGCAGCTTACGTCACGTGGCCTTACGGCCTGTCAATCACCTCAGCCTGAGGGCATGGTCCCGCCTCCCGTCCCTCTTGGAGGGGCAGAAAATCCTGAGGGAGCCCATATATAATAACAGCAGTGTCACCTCAGTTGGTGTCTCTGGTTGTGGTGATTCAGGGGTCACACACTTCTCTCCCCCCCCCCCCATACCACCACACCATATAGAATCCTTAGTCATGTTTTATTTTTCCTACTAATGTTACTCATAATAGTAATTCTCATATACTGTACTATATCACTAAGTATATAATGGCAATACTTGTGACATAAACCACCAGCCAAAATTGGTGCAATACGCACCTGAGGAAGTAGACTGATGTCTACGAAAGCTCATGCTGCCAACTTCACTCGTCCCTCCACGTTTGCGGCTTTGACTTTTGCGGCTTTAATTACTCACAGATTTTATTAATATGTTCTCTCTAGGAATATCTAGGTCCTCCAGTGCAACTCTATGGTCAGCCTTAACCAAAAGTCGCACTGAAGGACCTCCTAGACATTCATAGGACCTTATCACACGCTGGCCACGAAGCGAAAAGTAAC
>CM034701.1:309244824-309258828 GCA_020142125.1 Phrynosoma platyrhinos | reverse complement strand
TCTGAGGCTGAGAGGGTGTGACTTGCTCAAGGTCATGGTGTTTGTTTGGTTTTTGGTTTGTTTTGTTTTACTCCGGCCCTCCAATGGTCTGAGGGATGGCGAAGCGGCCCCCGGCTCAAAAAGTTTGAGGACCCCTGCAAATTTAAATCATATTTCCCATGTTACACACTGTGAATCAAAGTAATTCAAAACATCTAAAACAATTTCTCTTAACATTTATAATTCTGTTGGTAAAAGTGGAGATCTACAGTGTGAACAGCCACAGGGCCTATAATGGGTTGGAGGAGGCTGGAAATAAGAGGAACATTTCTCTGCTTGCCCATTTCTCTTCCCTGTTTGACTCTATCAGATACTTCAGGCTTAGGTGAGTCCAGTGGCGTCACTAGGGTTGGTGTCACCCAGTGCAGTAAGTCATGGTGTTAACCTCCCCCCATTTCACACCATAAAGAATCCCTAGTAATGCTTTTTTGCACTAATGTTACTTGTAAATTGTAATTCTCATATACCACTGAATGTAATGCTAATAGTTGTGACATAAACAACTAGCAAAATTAAAATTATACCTTAAAATTAATACCACATGCACAACATAAATGTCTTTACATATACATAGTGGATATTTGGTTAAAATGTGATGTTTTGAAAGAAAAATGATATTTTTTAATGTAAAAAAAATTAAAAATGAAAAATTGAAATTTGAAATTTTAATAAATTCTGGGCCCTCTCCTTTCTTCTTCCACTGAGGTTCACCCCACTCCCACCATTTCTTAAACCATTTTAAAGGGAAGCAAATGAATGCCACAGCCCATTTCTGCCAAAAGGCAGGTGTTTGAGGAGCAGTGGTGTCACACACCCCCTTAGTGTGTCACCTGTGCCATCTGCACCCCCCTCACTCCTCTTGTGACGCCACAGGATGAGTCCACCATTACATTGTCATCCCCTATTAATTACATGGTGATTTTATATACTGTACTGGTTTGTTGTCCCATCTAGTTTAAATAAACCACACTTTCCTACCTCAGGAAATCATGGCAAACTGTGGCTAGTTTAACATTTCATTTTTCTATCTCGTAATGTGTGATATTGCAATAATAAGTACATTTCTATACTGTTTATCAGTGCACTTAACCACTCCCTAAGCATTTTATAATGTGTGAGCTAACTGCCCCCATCAAGCTGGGTACTCATTTTAGCGACCTCAGAAGGATGCAAGCCTGAGTCGAGCCTGAGCCCCCTGGCTGGTATTGAGCTCGCAACCTTATTATTTCCAAGTGAGTGGCTGCAGTACAAGCATTTAACCACTGTGCCACCAGGGTTGTGGAAGGAAGAGAGAGCAACCCCAGAACTCCAAGTTCACTGCAGCTCGTTTATGTAGGAAGAAACAGTGGTTTCCATTTACAGCTGTGCCATATTTGAATCCCTTTTGGAAAGTTTTATAGTTGTAGTTCATAAATATGTTAGAACTGTCTGTTGTGAAGAATTAAAGATGCTTTTGCTGTGAAACTATGCTGTAAACATAAAAACTAGTTTCAGCAACTGCAGACTAATGTCTAGAACAGGGGTTTCAGACTAATGTCTAGAACAGGGGTTGGCATACTTTTTTTGGGGGGGCCGGTTCCGCTCTCCCCCAGATCATCGTTGGGCTGAAGGGGGAAAAAATGGCGCAGGAGGTGCACTCTCACGCCCGCGCAAACATGCACACTACTCTCGGCATTGTGCACATGCGTGCGTGAGCGCAGGGCACCATTTTGTGTTCCAAAATGGCTCCCATGCTCGCATGCGCACTACTCCCGGTGTTGTGTGCATGCGTGTGCGAGCGCGGGGCACCATTTCGTGTTCCAAAATGGCGCCCATGCTCGCGCATGCATGACACCAAATGTTTTGGAACACAAAATGGCGTTTTGAGTCGCGTGTGCTCAGCGGCGCCAAAACTGACCACGGGCCAGTTGAAAGGCCTCGAGGGGCCGGGTTTGGCCCACGGGCCGTAGTTTACTGACCCCTGGTCTAGAATGTACCATTTCAGATTGCAAGTGAGGGTTCATATGACAATGTTTTGACAGAGAAACAGAAACACTAGATATCATGTAGAAGAATTCTAGCTTACATATTTCCTTTTGGTGTTAGTTTTTCTGGATGTACGAATATATTTCTATGGAGGAACACTCATTCATCCATAAATGAAACCTAAACAATGAGGAAATAGAAATAGTAAGAGTTCCTGTTTTTGTTGTTGTTGACTGCCTTGATCTTGACCCATGAGACATCTCCAGGCTCCCCTGTCCTCTACTGCTCTGCCCAGCTTCTGCAAACTCATATCTGTGGTCCCTTTAATAAAGTCCATCCATCTAATATGTGCCCTTCCTCTCTTTCTACTTCCCTCCACCTTTCCTAAAATTATTGTCTTTTTCAATGATTCATGCCTTCTCATGATGTGTCCAAAGTACGACAGTCTAAGTCAGGGGTAGGAAAACTGTCCTCTTTAAGGGCCGAGGGACTTCAGTTCCCAGAAGCCTCAGCCATGTTGGCCAATAGTCTGGGATGTTGGCCAATAATCTGGGATTCTGGGAGCTGAAGTCCCTCGGCCCTTAAAGGGGACAGTTTGCCAATCCTTGGCTAAGTCTTGTCATCTTGGTTTCTAGGGATATTTCTGGCTTGATCTTCTCTAGGACCCATTTGTCCTTTTGGCTGTCCATGGGATCCTCAGCACTCTTCTCCAGCACCACATCTCAAATGCATTGATTTTCCTTTTATCTTCTTTCTTGACTGTCCAGCTCTCAAATCCATACATGGCAATAGGGAATACGATGGCTTGTATGATTCTGACTTTTGTGCTGAGTTGTATGTCGTTGCATTTAAGGATCTTTTCTAGTTCTTTCATAGCTGCCCTCCCGATTCTTAATCTTCTTCTGATTTCCTGGCTTCAGTGCCTGTTCCAATCAACGTTTGATCCTAGATACGACAACTCTTTTACTATTTCTATTTCATCATTGTCTAGTTTGACTGTGTCCAAGTTCTCTGTGGTCATTATTTTCTTTTCTTTATGTTCAGCCTGCCTTTGCACTTTTTTCTTTGATTTTCCTTAGTTGTTGTTCCAGGTCTGTGAGGTTCTCTGCTAGTATTATGGTGTTGTCAGCATATCTCAGATTGTTGATATTTTTCCCCTTATTTTCACTCCTCCCTCTTCCATGTCCAAGTCTGCTTTCCTTACAATATGTTCTGCATATAGGTTAAATAGGTAGGGTGATAGGATGCAGCCTTGTCTGACTCCTTTGCCAATTGCGAACCATTCTGTCTCTCTGTATTCTGTTTTGACAGAAGCCTCTTGTCCTGAGTACAGATTCCTCATTAGGATTATCAGATGTGTTGGCGCTCCCATGTCTTTAAGGGCATTCCATGCAGTCAAAAAATCAGAAGACTAAGAATGGGGAGAGCAGCTATGAAAGAACTAGAAAGGTCCTCAAGAGCAAAGACATTTTACTAAGCACAAAAGTCACAATCGTACAAGCAATTGTGTTCCCCATTGCCATGAATGGATCCAAGAGTTGGACAATTAAGAAAATGGGTAAAAAGAAAATATATTCATTTGGAATGCGGTGCTGGAGATGAGTGCTGAGAATACTGTGGACAGCTAAAAAGACAAACAAATGGGTCATAGAACAGATTAAGCAAAGCAAAAGCAAAGCAGCTTATTTATATACCGCTTCATATCACGCTATGGGATGTCTAAGCGGTTTACAACTGTGAGCTGATTGCCCCCCAACAAGCTGGGTACTCATTTTAGCGACCTCGGAAGGATGCAGGCCTGAGTCGAGCCTCAGCCCTGGCTGGTATTGAACTCGCAACCTTGTAGTCTATGAATGAGTGGCTGCAGTACAGGCATTTAACCACTGCGCTACTGGCCACATCATGAGAAGACATGGCTCATTAGAAAAGACCATAATGCTAGGAATGATGGAAGGAAAGAGAAAGAGAGTAAGACCACATGCTAGGTGGATGGACTCCATCAGGAAGGCCATAAGCATGAATCTGCAGGAACTGAGGACGATAGTGAAGGACAAGGAGTACTGGAGATGTCTCATCCACAGGGCAGCCATGAGTCAAGACAGACTCAGGGTAGTTAATAACAAAGCACTCATTCTTAAGAGGATCACCTGCAGCTGAAATTATGCAATCAAGACAAAGCCTATCACTTCTCTGTTTGTGAGAAACTGGCCTTGGTATCTGCCTAGCTCTCAAACTTCCCAGTAACAGTCACCAACCCCCACATCCTTTTTTTACTTCATTTTCAAACACAACATGAAAAAAGCACAGTCATTTGAGCACCAGCAATCCCAATATTCTTACAGAATAAAACTATAGGTATCCATGAACATTTGTAATCCTGTTTCTCAACAAAATGGTTGTATCCAGTCATCATAATAAATCATAGATAGTCATGACAGGAATGAACCTAGCCTCTATTCAGGCTTGCGTACTTCCCACACACCTCTCCTTTTCTGACACAGACATGAGGATCGGTTAGGAAGTTTTCAGTTCCATTTTTGAAAACAGCATTGTTTGTTATAACATAAGAATTTGGCAAACTGTGGTTCTTCATGCTCTCTGTGATTCACACCATTGGGTTATCTGCACAAGCTGAGTGTATAGCTTAGAAGCTTCTAGAATAGTTACACAAACTTTTGATGCCTGGTTTGAAACAAGCGAATATCAAAACCTAGGTTATGAAGTTGGCTTGTTTCAACAAACCACAGTTAGGATTAAACACATTTTGACTGACATGCTAAACTATGTTTAATCTAAAATGGAAGCAGGTTTATAACCTTACACAGCTGTTCTAGAGGGAGGAAATATGGAAGGCTAGAAGAAGGTTGGGCTCCTTGCCACCTTGATAAATCATTTAAATTTATAAATAAATGTATTTATTATATCATAAATTTATCATGACTTCTGAATGCAATCAATATGAATTCTGAAGCAAATTCAGAATGCATATTTAATTTAGACTGCAATCCTGTACATGTCTACAAAGAAGCAAATACAGTCGGCCCTCCTTATCCACAGATTTTTAATCCATGGATTCAAGAATCCATGGCTTGAAAGTATTCAAAAAAAAAGTATAAATTCCAAATAGCAAACCTTGATTTTGCCCTTTTATATAAGGGACACCATTTTGCTATGACACTGTATTTAATGGGACTTGAGCATCCATGGATTTTGTTATCCACAGCGGGGTCCTGGAACCAAACCCCAGCAGATAACAAGGGGCCACTGTACCACTGAAATCAATGGAGCTTATCCCCCAGGAGTGTATATAGAACTGCAGCTTTAACCATGGCTCCACAAATTCTCATGGTGAAAACCTTTCCCTCACGTTCTCTTCACACCCAGTCGAACACTGAAGCAGCACAAGGAACCCATAGTCTCCTTACTTTCTGCAACATATGGCAGGAAATAAAACAGGATTCTGCTCTCTTCTCCCCAACGCCATCCACAGATATGGACAGAACTCTTGGGGGAAGGAAGAGAGAGGCTGGTTCAAAACAGAAATAATGGCTGGTTAGTGGACTACCTGGACTACCATGTGTTCAGGCTTTGGATGACATTGTTTATACTGAATTTTTTTGATGACATCAGGACTAGTCAGACAGGAATCACTAGCTATTAACAGCTGCTGCTTTGGATTATATGAAGACAAGGTTCAGATACTAGAAGTCCTGTTTAACTTGTTCTTAAGTGTCCCTCTTAGTCATTTTCTAGATCTCCCAGTGCTCATAAAGACAACCACTGTGCATCCTTGGGAGCATGGGGGACTTGAGAAATTTCCTCTGCATTGTGAAGGGTATGTGCTAACTTTTCCACAGCTGTGGTTTTTAGAGTTGAAATCCTCTCTCTTTTCAAACCCCTTTCCTTCACCAGGGCTCCAGTCTCAAACTCTTCCTACTATATGAGTGCTTCAAAATATAGGAGGTTCTATACATAGATCAGGCTTGCCTAAATAAGGCATCAGATCCTGTCTGATCTTGGAAGCTAAGCAGGGCCAACCCTGGTTAGTGTTTGGATGGGAGACTGCCAATGAATAGCAGATGCTGTAGGCTATATTTCAGAGGAAGGAACTGGCAAAACAACCTCTGAGTGTTCCTTGCCTAAGAAAACCCTAGGAAATTCATGGGCTTGCCATAAATTGGTAGGTGACTTGAAGGCATACACACATACACTCTCATAGATCCCCTAGGTCAGGGGTAGGCAACCTTTTCGAGCCAGGGGCCGGGTTGCTGTCCCTAAGACAATTGGGGGGCCGAAGCATCATAAATAAACATACATACATATATATATATATATATATATATATATATATATATATATATATATATATATATAATTTTTAAAAAAAATATGCATGCACACTCTCTCAGCCCCAGAAAAGCCATGGCAAAACCCCTGTGGAGATTTTGCCAAGAAAGCTCCAATAACAAGTAATAACAATAATCATTATCATCATGGCGGGTGATGGCAGCAGAGGTGGCAGGACCAGCCTGGGGCTGGTCCAAAGGCCTCAGGGGGCCGCATCTGGCCCCCGGGCCTTAGGTTGCCCACCCCTGCCCTAGGTCACTTCCAGTTTGAGTTCAGATTTGGTGCATCAATAAGAGTACTGACAGCCCATAGTCTGAGCAAGGGCAGGATGTGTAACTTTGCCAATGTGAGATGAACCCGGACCAGCCCACTAGTCAGTGGCCACCCACTAGTAAACAAGAGATGGTATTAACAGGGATAATCTGACAATATGTGTATGTCTCACAGGATACTGAACACACTAGAATGATAAAAACAATGAAGATATGGTTGTTAATTTGAAGAAAGGAGAATGTGAGGTAATTCATTCTGCTTTGTGAATTAGTTATATATGTGCTGTTATCAATCAATCAATCAATCCAGCAACAGAAAACTACAAATACTTATACTACAAGAAGAACAAGTAAAATAAAGGTACCATATTGATTGTTCTTATTTTTAGAGGCTAGTATCAAAATATTGTCACCAATTACTTTTAGTAAATCCTAAATTTACATATATTACTATTGGAATGCAGGTCATAAGACGCATCTTGTACATTTCCATGTTACGGAGTGGTTGACTCATATCAGCTATCTATGCAGGTAAGATTATTAAGCACCACATTTTACATTCAAAGTACTATTACCGCATTATCTAACTACTCACATCATTCCTATAAGGCATATTCTATCAGATGATTAGAAATCTCATGATGACAACACTCATGAGAGCTAATTGCATTATGAAATTAATGTCATTATATGAGAGCTAACAAAGTTCCTCTCATTACTAATCAGAAATTCCAGGGTATCTCAAATTCATTTTTACACCTCACATTTTCTATGATGTATATTTGTGCATGTTTGTGTAAGCATATACAAGATACTAAAATGCAAATATAATCACTTATCATCAGAAATATATGCAAAATAAGGCAGTGTAAAATAAAACAAATGTATGTAAAATGTGGCAAATATATAAAAAGAATTGTCAAAAAAGCTGTCAGGTTGAAAAACTACTCAACTGGATTCCTTTTCAATGGTTATTTTTTCATAGTGGAAAAAAAGTTACACTGAAGTTGTTTTTCAAACTGTTAACACAGCAATGGAAATCATGTGGCCCTTCATATGCTCTTTGAGTGCAATTCCCAGCATTCTTCATCACTGAATATGATAGTTATGATAGCTAGGACATGTAGCTCAACAACTTCTGGAAGACCACATGACTCTCCTCCCTCTGTCAACAGAACAAAACTATGCATATCTGCTGAAAAGTAAATCCCATTGAGTTTATTGGGGTGTATGTTAGCCAGTTTGGCATAGTGGTTTGAATGCTGGACTATGACTCTGGAGACCAGGGTTCAAATCCCAGCTTGGCCATGAAACCCACTGGGTGACCTTGGGCATGCCACACTCTCTCAGCTGCAGAGGACTGCACTGGCAAACCTTATCTGAATAAATCTTGCCAAGAAAACTCCATGATAGGTTTTGCCTTAGGTCACCATAAGTTGGAAACGACTTGAAGGCACTCAGCAATAACAACAAATGTTAATATAATACTGCGGTTTAGAGATGCTTTGATATAAAATTGCACTTTAATTTGCAAGGGATCTTAAAAGTACAATCTAGGGCCCTTAGCTCCCAGCAACCCCTGTACCTGGTATAACCTCAGCTTCTCCTACTTTTCCCAGCTCGTGATGGAGTAACTGGCCATCTGTCGGGGATGCTTTGATTGGGAGTTCCTGCATGGCAGGGGGTTGGACTGGATGGCCCTTGTGGTCTCTTCCAACTCTATGATTCTAACTATTGCTTCCTGACCAACAAGTTCAGTATTTTCTCACTAAAATACAGTAACATTCAAAAATCCACAAAATAGTGAAATCTTTATAGAAACAACACAAAATACATGATGCTCTGCTGCATCTGCTTTTGAAGCTCCGCTGGCTTCTTCAGCAGGCAAAGGTGTTAAAAATAAAAGGGGGGGGGATGACAATGTTGCAGTCAAAAGCCTACATTTCATTAAGATATTGTTATAGTTGTTCTCAGTTAAGATGCTATGGAAGGATGCCCATGTAGGCAGAGACCATTCCTCCTTTTTGGCTATGTGGGCTCTGGGAGACATAGAGTCATAAAGTCAAGGAAATAATAAATTTAAACTCTGTTAGCAATTTCCCTGATGTTATAGCTCTTTGCCTCCCAGAGCCTGCTTGGCCAAAAAGGAGGAATGGCCTCTGCCTTCATGGCTACCTCTCCCTTATCTTCTTAACTGAGAACAACTATAACAACATCTTGCCAAAATGCAAGCCTGTGACTCTAATATTGTCATTTCTTTCTTTCCTGTTTGATTTTTAACATTTTTGCCCGATGAAGAAGCCGGTGGAGCTTCAAAAGCTTGCATCATGTATTTTGTGCATTTGGGTTGGTCCCATAAAGGTATTGCTGTTTTGTGGATTTTGGATGTTATTGTATTTTGCTGTATGGTTAACACTGCTGCCCCTGGATATATTTTCTCACTAGTTAGTTTCTAGTACTGCTCCCTAGTTTCTCAGTACAGTAGTTAACAGCATTTGGACAAGATGTTGTTGTTTTGGCTGAAGATCACCGAGGACCAGAAAGGGAGAACCCTTTATTTCCATTATCACTAGGGAATCCCTAGATATCAGAGGGCAGTCAGGGGTCTTAAATAACACCATCCATGTGCCCTGAGATGTAAATATGTGGGGGGGGGGCAGGGGGAGAATGTGTATGTGTAGAGTCTTGTCTTCCCAGATATCACCGGATGTGACCCTTTGGGCTGAAAAGGTTGTGCAGCCTTGTTCTAGCATAGTGGAGCAATTGGTGAAAGTCCCCCAACTGATCCATGAGTCAGAAAAGCCCTTAATGCTGCAATCACATAAACACATTTATCTGGAAGTCAGCCCCATTATACTCAATAGGATTTCCGTCTGAACAGACATGTATAGGATTACATAGCAAATGGTATATACAGCACACAAATATGTGGGATATCTACAAACAATACAATGGTGATCTATGAAGGTTTGTGTATGAAAGCAAGCAAGCAAACCACCATCTGAAATACATTCTAGCATCTGAAATAACAGCAAGCCAATATATTTCAGTTTTAAATGTAACAACAATATATTTCAGTTTTAAATGTAATAACATTATGAAATTGCTGTACTAGAAAGTGTAGGTTTAAGTTATGGATCCTTACACCCTGTACTTCTGTCTACAAAAAGAGGATGGAAATCTTTTGGGATAGCTCAAAGGTTACTGGTGAAAGAAGGGACACAAAGTTCTCCTTCCAAACACCCCATTTCAAGGATGATTTTTAGATCCAATCCCCAGAGATTGCAGTGTATATGCATGCTTTGCTCAGACACACAATGTCACAGACACACTGTGGGGTTCCTATCAGCAAATACCAGCCTCTCTGGTGTCAGGGATGTGGGCAGATTTGGTCCTCACTACAACAACAGCCCTAGTAACAGTGTTTTGTTTTATTGTTGTTGTTGTTCTTATTGTGCACCTTCAAGTTGTTTTGACTTGTGGTGACCCTAAACCGACCCTATCATGGGGTTTTCTTGGCAAGATTTGTTCGGAGGAAGTTTGCCATTACCTTCGCCTGAGATGAAGAGCATCTTCCTCATAAAAACCTTCCTCATAAAGGTCACCTTCCTCATAAAAACAACATTTTTAGGTTAGAAAGTAAAGGAGTGTCCCCTGGAACACAAGTGAGGTTAAGGCAGAGACTCCAAGGAGATGCTAACAATCCAATCTTTTGTATGCAAAGGGATTTTGCAGCACCTTTGAATCCGCTATGTCTCTGAATTATCTAAATTCTGTTGTTTTTTAAATTAAGACCATCAACTGTTATCATGCAGGGCAAAGCAGTTCCTTGGGTTGCTAATTTTAGGTGTAATGAATAGGCAGCAAATGGTTATTGATTTCACTTATTATTGCCATACTTTAATTTTTTTTTAAATTTTACTGCCAGGAAGGGGAGAAAGGTATGTGGGATTCTATATTTGATGTGCCAAAAAACTTCATTGACTTTGGAACGGGGGGGGGGGGGGGGGGGGGGGGGGCTGTGGATGGCAGCCTCTGCACCATTGTCTCAATGCTTTCTTGAGGGGCCCTGTCAGTAATACAGAATCAGTGGAAGCATCTGGCTTGAGCAACCAACTTCATTCTCTCACAGGTCACAGGAAACAAGTGGAAAACAGAAAAATTACAAGTTACTCAAACGTTGTGTTTTCTTTAACACTAGTAACACTGTTTCCTTTCAACTATGGGCCTTTGCAGACTGCCAGAAATAGTGCAAATTGAGTCCACTGTAACTGCCCTGGCTCAGTGGTAGGGAATCATGGGAACTGTAGTTTATTGTGGCACCAGAGCTCTCTGACAGAGAAGGCTCAATGTCTCAGAAAAAAGTACAGTTCCCATGATTCCCTACCACTGAGCCAGAGCAGTCAAAGTGGACTCAATTTGCACTATTTCTGGCAGTCTGCAAAGGCCCTATGTCACCTTCTGAAAGACCAGAACTGGTCATTCATATGTTCTTTAAATTCTGGATTATTAATACACACACACACACATGATTTTCCTTTATGTGTATTTAGTCTATACACTATACAATATTGTCAATTTTAAGATATGTTCCCTACACAAACTTAAAGTCTTCACTATTTCCCCACTGAGCTAGCTGACCGTCTAAATGAGGTTTACTACTACATTTCTTTTTCACCTACCTTCAATCTAGATCCCTTTAAATTCCCATCCTTACGCACAGTGCCTTTGTTCTGTCTATAGTGTTTACACAGGTCACTTTCCCAGTGGTGTCACAAGGGGAGTGCGAGGGGTGTGTACCGCACCAGGTGACACCCTAAAGGGGGTGACACCTCTGCTCCTCAAACACCTACTTTTTGGCAGAAATAGGATGTGGCATTCATCTGCTTCCCTTTAAAATGTTTTTAAAAATGGTGGGAATGGGGTGAAGCTCAGTAAGAGGAGAAAGGAGAGCCCCCAGAATTTTTTAAAATTCAAATTTCAAAATTTCAATTTTTTTAAAGAAATCTATTTTTTAAAATTCTTTTAAAATTTTCCATAAAAACATGACATTTTAACCAAACCTTCACTATGCATATGTAAATACATTTAGGTTGTGCATATGATATTGTAATTTGAAGGTATAATGTTAATTTTGCTAGTTGTTTATGTCACAACTATTAGCATTACACTCAGTGCTATATGGGAATTATGATTTATGAGTAACATTAGTACAAAATGCATTGCTAAGGATTCTGTATGGTGTGAAACTGGAGGAGATCAATGGGGTGACACCACGAGTTACCACACTGAGTGACACCAACCTAGGGATGCCACTGCACTTTCCTATGTCTCAATGTGTAGCTTGAGGTAACAAGTCTCTAGTACACAGAGACTCATCACTTCTGAACCTCAGGAGGATCATTGAAATCTGATGAGTCTCTTGAGCACTGGAGGCATAATTGTTCTGTACCTTCAAATCATTTCTGACTTATGGTTACTATAAGGCAAACCTATCATGGGGTTTTCTTGGCAAGATTTGTCCTGAGGGAGTTTGCCTTTGCCATCCTCTGAGGCCAAGAGTCTATTACTTTCTCAAGATCACCCAATGGATTTCTATAATTGAGTGAAGATTTAAACCCTGTTCTCCAGAGTCATAGTCCAATGCTCAAACCATTACACCACACTGGCTCTTGAGACATAGTTATTTTATATTATACTTTAAATAGCAGTGTGGTGTAGTGGTTTCAGTGTTTGACTCTGGAGACCGGGGTTTGATTCTCAGCTCAGCTTTGAAACCAATGGGTGACTGTGGGCAAGTCACATGCTCTCAGCCTCAGTGGATGGCAATGGCAAATCCCTTCTGAAGAAACATGCCAAGAAAACCCTATGACAGGGTTGCCATAAGTCATTTATTGATTTGAAGGCACACAACAACATAAATTATAGCACACAAATTATACCTCTGTCTATACATGCAAACTTAGATCTTACTTGTGGTCTCACCTACAACAGACCCATTCATTAACTGCAAAATAGTAAGGCAACATTTATGTAAAGCCCATTGATTCAATGGGTCTACAGCAGTTAAAACACTAATTAGCCAAGGTGAGAGTAGCTTTAAGCCAAGAATGGGCTTTTGGACTTATATCTAAGCTAAAAACCTGTGTTGAATACAAAATACATTTTGTTTATTTGTTTCTGAAGTTCTTCTAATGTTATAAAAGACAGCTTAACTAGTTCATCATCACTGATGCATATATCAACTTTTTTTAAAGTCATAAAGTAGCTTTCTCCCTACGATTACTTTATATACCAATATAATTAGTTGTTGTTCTGTACCTTCAAGCCATTTCTGACTTATGGTGACTCTATCACAGGATTTTCTTGACAAGAGTTGCTCAGAGTGGATTTGTCACGCCTTCCTCTGAGGCTGAGAAAATGTGACTTGCCCAAGGTCACCTAGTGGATTTCCATGGCCACGCAAGCATCACCCAGAGTCCTATGCTACATACACACTGTAGAAACAATGCAGTTTGACACCACTTTAAGTGATGTAGCTCCATCCTATGGAATCCTGGGATCTGTAGTTTAACAAGCTCTTTCGCCTACTCTGCCATAGAGTGCTGGTGCCTTACAAAACCACAAATCCCAGGATTCTGTAGGATGGAGCTATGGCAGTTAAAGTAGCATCAAACAGCATTATTTCTACAAAGTAGGTTCACAACTGAAAGCTGAAACCCCTACACCACACTGGCTCCTACATTTTCTCTAGCTTGGCAATATCCCTTTTGAAGGGACTATAATTGTACATATTTTCTTCAGTGCTACATAACTGACACAGCTCACAACAAAGTGGGCATAAGATTGCCGTGACGCTCCCATTAGTGTTCCTTGGTTGTTATATTAATTTATTCTATCTATGTGTTTATACTGATCTATTGTTTAATACCATTTTAAGGGGTGGAGGGGTTATGGGATACATATTGTATTTTTAGTGTAATTTTAAATGTTGTAAGCCGCCCCGATTGCATATGCAGAGGGGCGGGATAGAAATAAAATTATTAGTAGTAGTAGTAGTAGTAGTTAAGAAGAAACATGGCAGAACCAGGCTTTACCAAACTGAAGTGGCTTTATTGATTGAAGCACAACAAATGGACATCAGTAGTCAAAAACTCCCACCCTATATAGAAAAAGACTTAGGGTGACATCCCCACACACTTTATGTCAGTGGGAATAATAATAATAAGCAACAAATGTAGCCAGAGACATAGGATACAGCAACCTACCTAGATCTAATCAGAACCATTTGGAGCATTAAATAAGCTACTATATATATTCATTATATAGCAAGTAGCAATAGCAGCTTCATTTATATACCGCTTCATACTGCGCTATGCAG
>CM034701.1:309219363-309240346 GCA_020142125.1 Phrynosoma platyrhinos | reverse complement strand
TGGTATTTTCTGTCTTGAAATTTGGTTAAAAAGCAGCTCTTCTTGCACTGTATACCTAAGTGTAAAACCCATTGAAACCTAAAGTTTCAGTGTGAAGATACCACATTTTAGCCACACAAAAAAGAGGGAGCCTATGGATTGGGACTTTATTATTTGAGGTTTCTACATCCAACAAAGTAAAACATATTTTTAATTGGGACTGCAAATGCATCGGAGGAAGTAAGCTCAAGTCAACTTCTATCTTTCAGTTAGGGCCTGAACAGATTGCCAGAATTAATCCAGCTTCAGACCACTTTAACTGTCCTGGCTCAATGCTTGGGAGGGAATTGTAGTTCTTCTGAGACATTAGGCCTTCTCTGTCAGAGAGCTCTGGTGCCACAAAAAAAAAAAAAAAAAAAAAAAAAAAAAAGTTCCCATGATTCCCTAACACTAAGCCAGGGCAGTTAAGGTGGTCTCAAGCTGGATTATTTCTGGCAGTCTGTTCAAGCACTTAGTCTCAAAGGTGTTGCAAGGTCTCTTTGCATACTGATTTTCCAGACTAACACGACTATGCTTTGAATTCTAGTTCATGAGGCATTATTCATCTAGGTAAGATGTCATATTGATTTTCATTTTTTAAAATATCAAAGCATTTTATAATAGGAAAAAATCTATTAAAACTGTAAAACTAAATATTTAACTGAAATCATCAAGGGTGAACAATCAGGAAAACATGCATGAACAAATGCATCTTTAGTTGACACTGGAAGCCTGCTTGGCTTCACCTGAGAGACAATTCCACATGGTAGACACTGCAATGGGGAAAGTGTCCTCTGTACCACATTAACTGCACTAGACTGCAGTATGGAAAGCAATGCTTTCCCCTCTCAGACCATAAAGATCAAGAGCTGACTGAGGCCCTAAGCAGACGACTAATAAAGTCGTCTTCTGGGCAGAGAAGAGGAGGGGCAGCCGCACGAGCGGCGCCCCTTCCTCTCCCCGAGGTCGCCCCCAGAAGCGCCGGCCGTCCGCACGGCCGGCGCACCGGGGATGACCTCACGGCGCAGCGCCCACATGCGCTGCGCCGTTTGAGCCAGGGAAAGTGCGCCCGCCGCTTTTGGGGCGCACTTTCCCTTAGATCTAAAAGGAGCGCCAATTTGGTGCTCCTTTTAGATGCGCCGACGGTGCGCCGCAGTGCGGAGGCTCCGCTCCGCCGGCGCTCCGTCCGGCGGCGGCTCCAGGGCCTCCGTCTGCCGAGGCCCTGAGATATATTTGTTTGGTTTTCTTTTTAAAATGTTGTTTAAAAATGCAGCTGAGGCATGTGCTATGAACTTTTAAAATATTGTCTTCAGTCTTCACTCTGATCTTATGCAGGCTAAGAACTCACATACATACCTTCTATCTGTTCCAACTTGCCAAGGACAGTCCGAATTAATCATTTGTCCTTCCATATTTCTGTCTGCTTTTAAAATATCAGTTTCTCTCTTCTCCTCCTACTTTCCCCCATGTTCTCAGCTTACTTTAGCTGCTACAAACTGAGTTCAAAGTGCAAAAGTAGTTTGCACTCAATTAATGGGGAGAGGGGAGGAGAGGAGAGGAAAAGGGACTACCTTTACCTTTTCCTTTATAAGATCTATTAACTTAGGGGGGAAGCAGACGGCGCAAAGCACCGTTTTCAAGGCCAGGAAGGGGAGGGGCAGCCTCACGCTGGGCGCCCCAACCCCTTCCCGAATACGTCATCGGCGCGCCCGTCGATCCGCATGGCTGGCGTTCCGACGACATATCTGCCGTACCGACCACACACGCTGCGGCAGAAAAGATGCCGAAGGTGTGCCGAATGCCTCTTGTGGCACACCTTCGGCGTCTTGGGGAAGGAGTGCTATTTTAGCGCTCCTTCCTGGGCCTGGGACGCAGCGCATTGGGGCCGAGGAGTGCGGCTGCTTCGGCCCCAATCTGCAGCTTTCTGGGGCGGCCCATGGCCGCCCGTCTGCTGAGGCCCTTAGTTATGAGTAAACATGATTTAGGATTTTTTTTGCAGCTGTGGTTAGGCTCCAGCTGTCAGTTTTTAAATTACTATGCAACACTTAACATCTTCTTAATGGAAGGGTCTTTTCTAATGCCACTTTTCCTTTTCAGTTTTAAGAGGTGGTTATTTCCCTATTGCCAGAATAACCCACTTAACTATTCTAGGAAGTCTGGGTGGCCCTTTGGTTTTAGGATGCTGGTACTAGTTTGTTAACCTGCAGCTGAACTGACTATGGGGGGTTGCAGACTGCCAGAAATAGTGCAAATTGAGTCCACTTTTAGGGTTAGGGTTAGGGCTAGGGAATCATGGGAATTGTTTCTTCCCCTGAGACATTGAGCCTTCTCTGTCAGAGAGCTCTGGTACCACAATAAACCACAGTTCCCAGGATTCCCTAACCCTAACCCTAAAAGTAGACTCAATTTGCACTATTTATGGCAGTCTGCAACCCCCCTATCTCACCCATTCCTTGTGACTTACTCTGTGCTTGGGAATATCTTCTTTCCCTCCTTGATTATGCAAACTTTGAAAGAACAAGGCTTTGCTTTTTACAGATCATCAGCTGAGTTCTTGAATTATGTTTTGCTGGGTTTCCCCTCATCTAGATAGCAGGTCTTTTTTTTTTCTTTTCTTTCTTTTTTTTTTTTTTTTTTTGCTGTAAATTTTTTGCTGTAAACTCCCTTTGAAATGCCCTGATGGGGAAAATTGCTTTGCAACCAGTTCCAGTTTTGAAACAGAGAAGAATGGTTCTAATTTGGGAAGCTTGGTTTTATCTCTGAAGGAAATTTACAGACAGGATCATTATAGATACAACAGCTAGAAAGAGAAGGAGTAATTAAATTAAAACAGAAGTTATGAAGTAATTAAAGACCAGGAAGGTTTCAAAAGTTGATCATGAATTGCTAGAATGGTGTCAGGAGTTCTGTTCTCTTCAGATTTTTGAGGAAGGCTTTTATGGTACTGGCTTTGGTCTTCTGGAGATGCCAGGTCCTGGCCAGGCAGAAAACATCCTTAGTATTGCAACGAACAATGGTGCTTTACTACAGGCAGGATGGAACTAGAGTGGTTCCCTATCATGGACACTGGATGAGGATCTATGATGGAGAGTACAGTTTATGCACAACTCTGCCAGGAAAAAAAAATGATTCAAGAAAGGAGACCCTAAAGGAGTAATCCTACCTCCCACTGATGATGATGATGAAATCTCACATAAATCGAAAACCCTGCCAACAGGAGCCCAGCAGGGCAGAAATTAAGATTAAGCCATATTTCTACTTTTTTCCTCTTCTCAATTTAAGCTGGTTTTTTTTCTCCCTTTATTTTCTAACAAATTCCCTACTACTGAAACCAATTAAAGGGAATTTATTTGTATCAACTATAGGTCTGACACAGATAATCCTCAGCCTTTCTTGACAGAGCCAATGTCCCTTGAGACACATTCCCAGGAAATAAAGGATTGCAGCCAAAGGTACAAATTCCTACTTGGGGGTTGTCCTGATCCAATATGTTGGGGGACAGCTGGGTGGGTAAGTTTTGGGGGTGGGGGTGGGTAGGAATGAGGGACGGGATTTTAATGTTGTTATTTGTTTGATGTTCAGGGAGAAGGGAATGACATTGTTTAATTTGTTGTAATGTATTATTGTTGTTCACCGCCTAGATTGGCTTGCCAGAGGGGCGGTATATAAATAAATCATATTATTATTATTATTATTGTTACTTTCAGGTAGGAGCCCTGCATTTCTGGCTCCCAAGAATACATATATATTTGTAATACATACATATTCACATGTATTAATCCACCATTTGGTTCCATCTTCTACAATGTGATCTAGACTGTATGGGACCTGATATCCCACCCTGCATATCCCACAATATATTTAAGGGTCTCCATATTTTCATATTTTGTATCTGGAGCCAGCATGTTCTTAAGAGGCCCTGATTGCCTTTTAGAACACTAGATGAAGTTCCCAGGAGAAAAGGAGCGAAGACCTAGGGACATGTGGATGATCCAGGTAATGATACGATCAAGGCTAAATAGGTGTACTGATCTCTCCATCCTTCCTCCAAGTCCTCTGCATTTCCTCTTGCACCAAGAGACAAAAGAGGTCTCATTGCACCAAAGTAATAAGCCAGTTCTCTCTGTCTACCCCCTGTTGTGCTTCCAGCCAACCTCCTTGTCCATTCATCCTGGGGTTGTCCTGATCCAATCATTGTTTTGGTATTCCTAAAATTAAAGCCATCAACCAATCTGGAACCTCATTGATGATTCATGAGAAATAACATAAAGCTTTTGTTACCTGCAAGATAGCCCATTCCCAGAGGCTTATTTTCAGGTATAAATATTGGTCCCAGAAAACTAGCCTCTGAACACACTGTATGCATACAGTTGTCCGAGGCTGCATTCCATATAGGTTCTGTTTCACCTTCAGTATGAGGTATTCCCGCTTTCCATAGTCTACTTTTCAGCCAGGTAAATAATGCCCTCTTTAAAACCCTCAAACTCCACTATCCTACTTCCATATTTCCATTTTGGTTAACTCTGAATGCTATGTCTGTGTATGTGATTGCACTCTGCATTTCTCTAAATAAAACACTCTTAATTAACCCAAACCTGGAGTCCTTCTCAGTTATTTCTGGTATACACAGGTGCCAAGCATTGTAAAAATTACCCAGACTCTTCAGCTAATTTCCCTAATGTTTAAAGTAATGCTGACATACTAGGTGGGGACTCACAGTCCCCTCGCCTTTTTTTGGGGGGGGGGTAACAGACTCCACTTTGAGAGCAACTGCTAGATGTATGTGTGGAACATGTCTAACCACATATATATACATCTGTTGTAAATCAGTGTAGTACTGTTACTGTCTACAGGAAATGAGCCCCATGGATTGGAGAGGGTGTTTGCTTATCTCTGTCAGGAGAATGTCTGACCATTTAAGTGTAACTTGTTCAGCAGGAATGCCTTTGTCATGGGTTTATGTATCACTGATCACTGTAAAAGAGTGATTAGCTGACTGATGGTTCATCTCAAGACTTTAGAGCACATTCCTAGCTGATTGCATGTGAGGATTATTATGTTCAAACTTAAATACTTTCATGCATTGGTGAGCAAAGTCTTGAAGCAATGTGGGATTTGCTTGTCCAGACTTATAGCTGCAGTCCTTCTGATTACATATCATGAAACCCATATGAAGGATGGAAGTGGTTAAAAATAATTTCCAAAAACAAGCCAAAACATTTTACACTAATAGCCAGAAGGCACTTCAAGGGAATCTGCAAGAAATCATGTGACAAATATAGAGTTATGTAATTTTTGTTGTAAAACTGTCATAACTCACTGGTGATGAACAGAGCAGGTGAGGATGTTCGTATCAAAGATCCATCAAGGCCACCTTTCTGTCTTCAGCAAAGATGGCAACCTTATTGTTTCCTTGTTCAGGAATCCTTCAGATGTTTCTGGACTACAATTCCTCCCAACACCCTGGTATGTTTTATACAATTTAAAGTGCTGGTTATGAACTACAAAACCTTTGCAGTTTGGGTCCAGGCTATCTGAAGGACCATATTTTCCCATATGAGCCAGCCCATTTTTGAGATCTTCAGGCTAGCCTCTTCTCTCAATCCCACCATTTTTGCAGGTATGATGATGGGAACATGCAATAGGGATTTCTCCATGGCTGCTCTGAAACTCTGGGAAGGTTAAGGAAGGAGTCACTTCCTAGGGAGGCTAACTGGCTTCCTCTGCTGCATTTTTCATTGGCAAGTGAAGGCCTTTTTTAATTCAAGCAGGATTTTGAGAAATGATGGCTTTACAAGAAATGGCTTTTCATTGTGTTGTACTGCTTTTATCTTTGTTAATTTGTTTTAAATGGTTTAAATTTTGTTGATAGTTTAATACTACAGTATTTTAATCAGTGTTTTGTGTTGTTATTTTTAACCACATGTGTTTTTATATATAATTTTTTATATTTTGCGATCTGCTTTGAGTCCCAGCTTGAGACTCAAAGTGGGGATAGAAATAAAGTGATTGATGATGGTGGTATAGTTCCATCATAGGATATTATCACACGGGGAGTCGCGGGGAGAAAGTGGAAATAAATGGACACGAGCAGAAGTCTTTAATTTATGGGATTTGTCCCGTTCCGCCTCGTCTGATAACTAAATTCAAATTTAAAAGGGGGTTAATTCGAACGAAAACCTGATCTTTTAATTTTCGGGATTTTTGAGGATTTGAAAAGATCAGGTTTTTGTTCGAATTAACCCCCTTTTAAATTCGAATTTAGTTATCAGACGAGGCGGAACAGGACAAATCCCGTAAATTAAAGTCTTTCGCTTCATCCGGTTTATTTCCACTTTCTCCCCGCAACTCCCCGTGTGATAACGTCCATAGTCTGTTTAAAGCCATGTATGCAGTAGTTTTGAGTTACTTGTACATTTATCTTAAAGCTGTCACGGCCAGTTCCTCTGAATAATCTTGTGCTCCTATTATGTGAATTAATACCTTTTCTGAATGTACACCAATTCACATCACCCTTGAGTCCATTAGTTACTTACCAGAGTATTGGCTTCCTCCCGCTCACATATTGTTTTCCCTATTTCAGATTTCATTTCATAAAGATGAACCACAGCAACATTTTGTTTCCTTTTTCGGTACTTTCTCCAGCTCAGCTCTGAGAAAAGAAGCTGCATTTTGATGACAGGAAGGCAAGTGATGGTGATGGTGGGGAAACAAAAGCAGAAATTAGTTACAAGAATAACATATATTGTTCATGTTGTGGGAAGTTCCAGGGACAGTATTACTGGGTTTAGATTAATTTGGATGTGGGGGAGAGAAGAGAAAGAGAAAACCCACTGGAAACTAAAGACACATTTTCTTACCATGAAATATGGCAAAGCATAAAAGCAGGCAATGAGCAACCTTCCAAGGAGACTCATCTGTTGTTATTACTCTCTCCTCCACTATACTCTCCTATACTGAAAAAATGTGTGAGGTAAAGAGTTGAGGAGGACGCTCTTTCTCCAACATTATAACTAGTCCAAATTGAGGACCTCCTGAGGTTGCTTTGAAATGAAGAAGTCCCTGGAGTCATTTAAGATAAAACCAGAATTAAAGATACAGTTGCGATAATAAATGCAAGGCAAAACTGTAACACTAACACCTTGTTCATATGTTTGTATGGCATGGTCAGGCAGTGTGGTGTAGTGGTTTGAGCACTGCACTCTGGAGACCAGGTTTTGAATCCCTGCTAAGCCACAGAAACCTACTGGGTGACCTTGGGCAAGTCACACACTCTCAGCCTCAGAGGAAGGCAATGTCAAACCTCCTATGAACAAATCTCACCAAGAAAATCCCATGATAGGTTTGCCGTAGGGTCAACATAAATTGGAAACCACTTGAAGCACACAACAACACAGTCAGCTAGACTGGTGAGAACAAGTGAGGGTCTCATCTTGCTGGAACTCCTTTCCACAGCTATATGTTTGGGCTCTTATTTAAAATGATCCAGAAACACTTTGTTTCACGCCGTTTTTAACTATTGTTGGTCTAGATTATTAAACTGGTTGCTTCTTCTGTATTGCTCTTGAATTAATTTACTGTGTTTTCTGTGAACTCCTAGCTTGGCTCAGTTTTCTATTGTTGCTGCATTTTTACTATGCTTTTAGGATCCTGTGTTGTGTCAATTTTTAACACTTCTTGGTGAATGTCATTTTAAAACAATGTTCTTTGTACTCAATTTCTAAAACAATTGGTTATTTCGGGAGTGCTTTGATTGGGTATTCCTGCAGAGGGCCCTTGTGGTCTCTTATCCAGAGATGTTTCCTGAAGAAAGGCAATATGATTTTAACAAATAAAGATTGTAACTAAAAAAACAAATAACACTGACAAACCTATGTCTTGAAAGATGGCATAACAATTAAAATTTAAACAAATAAAACCATGTGCTGGGCTATTCCCAAGTGCTTCAAGGGAACTGTAAGGACGTTATCACACGAGGAGTCGCAGGGAGAAAGTGGAAATAAACGGGCATGAGAGGAAGTCTTTAATTTACGGGATTTGTCCCGTTCCACCTCGTCTGATAACTAAATTCGAATTTAAAAGGGGGTTAATTTGAACAAAAACCTGATCTTTTCATTTTTGGGATTTTTGAGGATTTGAAAAGATCAGGTTTTTGTTCAAATTAACCCCTTTTTAAATTCGAATTTAATTATCAGATGAGGCGGAACGGGACAAATCCCGTAAATTAAAGTCTTCCGCTCATCCGGTTTATTTCCACTTTCTCCCTGCAACTCCCTGTGTGATAATATCCTAAGTGTGCTATGAGGAACCGATATTTCAGAAGCTCCTATGGATCCAAAACGCTCATCCAGGGAGGTGGTTACCTGCTGTCACTCTGAGTGATTGATGGCTTCTCCTGGGAGCCAGTCATTTCTGTATCAGGTATGAGCAGATTATTCAGTCACTCCTGACCTAGGAATCAGCAATTACTCCAGTCACAGAAGCAACCGCCTGTTGCTTCTCTTTATGAGCCACTGGTTTAAGTCAACTTCCTCTTTGTCAAGATGAAGCCTTGAGGAACAGAGAATATTCTTATGAAATATTTATCCACCTGACCCAGTCTTGTCTGGACTGGTTGGCAGGATCTTTCATTCTGCTCTTTACCTCTTTCTTCTAACCAGAGGCTGCATCTGCACTGCAGAAATAATCCAGTTTGACACCACTTTAACTGCAATGGATCAATTCATTCTGGGAATTGCAGATTGTTGTGAAACCAGAGTGGTGCTCTGGCGGGCAGGGAGGCAGGCAGGAGGTTTGCACATCCCATCTGGGGGAGAGGGAGAACTTAGCACCTGGCACTAACTGATGGGAGTGCTGGTTTGGGGCACCAGGCTGGGTGCAGCTGCTGCAAGGGTAGTGGCAGTGGTCATAGCATCTTCCTACTCTTCCATGCCTCTTACTCTTCTGCGGGATCAGGAGAGGATCCCAGGATAGTGGTGATGGTGGTTCAGGCCTCTTCCTACTGTCTTTGCTTCAGGGGCAGAAGGAGACAACCAAGTCCAGATTCCTCCCTCTGCCAGCAGCTCCCATTCACCCGAGCTTGAGATGTGTGTTTGTGTGCCTCCCTGCCTCCCTGGAGGTACCACCATGAGTTACTGCACTGTGGTGACTCCAACCCTACTGACATCACTGAAGATCTAAGGGCATTGCATAGTTACTCCCATTACATGCAAAAGCATGTGGGTCCATCCCTAACAAGCCAGAATTCTCCTGAATTCTAGATTGTTGTGGTATCTAAATGCAGCCACAGTAATATATGGAGTGGACAATTCTTACTTTCAGTCTAATATGAAAACATTTGAAAGGGTAAGCATGAAGCATGGCTCAGATGTGAGCCCTTTGAGAAGTAGTGAGTTAGAAATGGAATTGAGGGGGAAAACCTGAGAATTAGCTATCTACTGGATGCATGCCCCCCCCCCCAAGAGAGGAACTTTGTGCTTTTCCTATTTCCACATTTGTATTTACCGTATGTTGACATTCTGAGAAGTTGACATTCTGTTCATATCTGTATTACAGTAAGTATAAATAACCTCTGTCCTGTCAGAAGGGATCTAGCTCTCTGAACTGAATCTTTTTGTTTCGTTTTAAACCAGTCCTTGCACTTTGGTGAGTAATTTCCCCTTTTGAAGGTAAATATGACTGAGCTAGAGTCTGACCAATTCCCCACCCACACATAGTTGCTTCACTACTTAGCTGCTTCACAAATAATACATAATGATGCATATGGATATATAAACACAATCTCTGTTGTGTGCACAATCTCTGTTGTTTTTGTGTGCCTTCAAGTTTTTTTAACTTATGGTGATCCTAAGGCAACCCTATCACAGGGTTTTCTTGGCATTATTTCTTCATAGGGTTTTCCCCCCCTCCCACTGAGGCTAAGAAAATATGATTTACCCAAGGTGGGTTTCCATGGCTGAGCGGGGATTTGAACCTTAGTCTCCAGAGTTGCAGTCCAACACTCACACCACTATGCAATACACCATTAATTCCAATTAAGAATGTGTGTGAGACAGAGAGAGTGAAGAGGAATGTTTAAGCAGATTTGTTTCTGCTTAACAAAGATGAAAATTGTGACATGCATCAGAGTGGCTGAAAGAGATAATCTGATGTTGGGTTATGGTCATTTGACTTACACTATTCATATCCTGGGCATACTTTAGATTTAAATAAAGGATTACATCTCTTCATGTTGGCTCTATAACCGACCCAGTGAAAACTCAAAATGGGAATTAGGAACCTTTTTTCTGTTGAGGGTCACATTCCTTTGGGGATAATGTGTCAGGAACTGTGTAGTAGAAGTGGGATGGGACAAAAGGCAACAATGAACCCCTTCTCCCCCGCCACTTTTTTGCTGGCCCTGAGGCTTTAATTGCACTTGTTAGCTGCCCTGGAGTCAATCCCAACTCATAGTGACCCTGTGGATGTTACATTTCCAAGAATCCCTGTCCTCCACTGCTCTGCCCAGGTCTTGCAAATTCATGCCCGTGACCTCTCTGATTGAGTCCATTCATCTAGCATGTGGCCTTCCTCTCTTCTATCTCCACCTTTCCTAGCATTATTTCCCTCCCTCCAATGAGTCATGCCTTCTCATGATGTAGCCAAAGTACGACTGCTACCTACAAAAACACAAGTTGACTTGTTTCCATTTATTTCTCCCATTGCAATCCAAATGTGTGGAGACAAGGTCCTGTCATGTATAATTCCAGATACGTTATGATCACCTTGCCCTGCAAAAGGAATATGACCAATCCCTCCTCATCCTTGTTGCCACTTCCTTGCTCAGTGCAAGATCTCCCTCAGCTCTATCTCTACCCTCACTTTCTTCTTATGGAGAAGTAAAGGTATCCTTGAGAGGAAAGGGGAAATTACAAATGAATGATAGGAGGAGTGGAACATGGAAAGTAAAGATGGCCAAGTCCCATAAAATTGACAGAAGTGCTCTCATGATCATCCTGCTTTACTAGTTTGACATGTCTGGATCTGCAGCTTCCCTGATCATCAAATCAAAATGTCCTACAAGGGGTATGAGGTGTGTATGTGGAAGGGAAATGGCTACAATACATGATATTTATTTCCCCCCACACACGTTTACCATGCAGTGCTGCATTTACCTTTAACATTATAGTTCAGTTGTGGCACTATTCTGAACTTCTGTTATGGCACAGAATGTTTCAACAGTGGAATAATTATTTTCTGGATGCCTACCTCCTATGGGGGAAAATGGTTGGAAAGCCCATTTCTTTCTGCTGCTTTCTGTTGTATCCCTAACCTTAATGGATTATATATTCAAGGGTAGCTGTGTTGGGCACAGTACAATAACATCTAACATCTACAAAACTGTGATACCTTTATTAGATCCAACCAAAATGCACAATATACATTTTACAAGTTTTAGAAGTTGCATAGGCTTTTTCACCTGACAAAAGTGTCTTTAAAAAAAACAATGTTAATCATAGGCCTGCATTTTTTAAGATGTTGTGGTTATTGTCCTCCATCAGATGGTGTGGAGGGGTATTCATGGAGGCAGACCCTCTTTTCCTTCTGGCCATGTGAGTACTGGAAGATCCAGGAAATAAAATTTAAATTCTATTAGCAAGACAAAAAGATACTCACTTTGAGATCCCATTTGTTTCCCTTCCTTTATGTTTACAGTGGTATAGGGTTCAATTAGCTGTACTTTATCCAGATTTTCCCCCCTAACGTGGGTTATATCAATCATCTGTAGTCATTATTTTTGATTTCTTAAAGTCAAATTTAGCCTTCCTTTTGCACTTTTTCTTAAATTTCATAAACAGTCATTCCAAGTCTTTGTTATTTTCTACTAGTACAGTGGAACCTCAATATCCATCGGGGATCCATTCCAAACCCCAATGCGGATACCAAAATTCGCAGGACCTCAAGTCCTATTGTCCCCAATGGCAGTGTGTGCATGTGGCTGTGCCACCATTAGGCAGACTGAAATGAATGTGGTCGGGCCTCATTCCCACTTGCGTTGAATCTAGTTTGCAAGTCGCATTGACACCAGGTCGTTGAACTGATTGCGATCGATGCATAATTCCCACTATGGAAGCAAATTATTTCCTTATTCTATGGATTCGTGTTTTATTTGACACAATTGTCATTCCCACTGATTTGCGCTGCTTCAAAATACATGCTCAATGGTGATCACGATTGATCAGTCCATTTCATCCAGGAACCCCAGGAGCTGGGAGGCCACCACAAACTCTAATCGCTTGCCCAGGAATGGTATGTTAGACACTAGCTGATGCTTATCCATTATAAAGGGATTCAGGGATAAGGTTTTTTAAAAAAAACACAAAGGTCTCACAACTTGTTCATCAAAACTGAGGTCTCCTTTAGGCAGATTGGAACTCTGCTTTGTTGCAAGGAGGCATTAACAGTCCCCCTTTGCCAACTCAGCCAGTGCCCCCCTCCCTGCCTGTTTAATAAGATGGCCAAGCTCATCCAAAATCAAAACCTGAATGGCACTTCTTTTCCCATTTATGGACCTGACATTTAGGGTCTGAGGCTGGGAGGGAACTTTTAGTGCATTTGTTCATCATAACTGAGGCCAGTAATCTTTGGGCTTCTCCCAGCACCCAGACTGATCCTGCAACTACCTGAAATTCTTGAAGCACCCATCTTGCATGTTGAAGCATGCTTCTAACACAGTTTTTGGTGAAAAACAAGAAATAGAAGATCAAGGAAGCAGAGACACATGGGGGGGGGGCACAGGGGACAGGTCTAAACTGAATGTTGAAATTAGGTTAGAAGAGGTGGAATAGTCAGAAGTATTCCTCAAATCAGTCAGCTTTAAAAAAGAAACAAGCCATAGGGTCTTTCTAAGCTTCTGCTCCCCAGCCAGTCTCCCATTATTTATTTTAGAAACAGAATAAAGCACATGCAGAAAAGAAATTATCCTCCCCCCACTAGAGATGTCATTTGTGTGTGTCTTCCACTTGCTTGTCAACTTATGGCAACCTCATTAATTTCATAGAGTTTTCTGAAGGAAGGAGTACTCAGAGGTGGTTTCCTATTGCCTTCTCTGAAGGTGCCTACAATACCTGATATTAATTGGCAGTCTCCCATTCAAATACTAACCAGGGCTGACCCTGTTTAGTTTCTAAGATCAGTCAGGACCTGGAGCCTATTTAGGCTGTAGAGATGTCAGTTTGGTGGTGATATTTCACTGAAGGTCTTCATAGTCTGCTAGCATCTACATAGGGATCCCAATCTAGATATGGAATAGCCAACTGATATACTAAACATTTTGCAAATAATTTTAATCAATGAGACATTACAGCTTGCTCTAAATTAAATGGGTGTGTCACAACATCTGCATTTTATCACCCTGTCTGTTTAATTTCTATGCAGAATGTATAATTTGGAAAGTAGGATTTGACTCAGAGGAAAGAAGTTACATGAAGAAACATTAGAAGAAGGAACATTGACAATTTAAGATATGCAGATGATATTATATTACAGTGGGGCTTTGTTATCTGCGGACTTGTCATACATGGATTTAAGCATCCACAGACAGCAAGCCCACATTGTCCCCAGTGGCGGTGCATGGACGTGGTCCTGCCATCATTAGGGACAGCCCCTGTTGTCCCCAGTGGCGGTGCATGCATGCTGCCATACCACCATTTGGCAAAATGGGACTTCACCTGAAGCCCTGATTGTCCCTAATGGTTGTGTGGCCACATGCATGCACTGCCACTGGGGACAACAAGGGCTTACCTGAAGTCCTGTTGTTCCTAATGGTGGCACAGCCACATGCACACACTGCCATTGGGGACAATAGGACTTGAGCTCCTGCAAATTTTGGTATCCGCATTGGGATTTGGAATGGATCCCCAATGGATACTAAGGTTCCACTGTACTAGCAGAAAATAACAAAGACTTGGAATGACTGTTTATGAAATTTAAGAAAGAAAGTGCAAAAGGAAGGCTAAATTTGACTTTAAAAAATTCAAAACTAATGACTACAGATGATTGACATAACTTTAAAGTGGATGATGGAAACATCAAAATAGTAAAAGATTTCTATACCTTGGTTAAATCATTAATCAAAACAGAGAATACAGTCAAGCAATTGGGAGTTTAGTCTCATTTTCTGTATGATGTATTCTGCAAATAAATTAAACAGATGAGGTGATAAAGTGCAACCTTGTCTGAGTCCCCTTGTCAATGGAAAATTATTGTGTTTCTTCATATTGTGCCCTAACAGTGGCTTCTTGTCCAGAATATAGGTGTTCATCAGGACAGTCGGATATTGTGGTGCACCCATTTCTTTAGAGCAAAGTGTAATTTCTTATCTATACAATCAAAGGCTTTGCTATTTTCTATAAAACATACACTGGTTTTCTTTCAAATTCGTTGGTGCATTCCATTATCCAACATATGTTTGTGATATGATCCTTAATGACTTTTCCTTTTCTGAACTTTGCTTCTACATATGGCATTTTTCATCTGGTAAATGTCTTTGTTGTAAAATCTGGAGCTTCACTTTGCATAGAAGCTCAGTGCAATAGTGAGTTGGTTACTACAATCTCTGGTGTCCCCCTTCTTGAGGGATGGAATGTATATAGTTTCCAATCTTCGAGGCATTATTTGTTTTCCATATTTGTTGGCAGATTTTGTTGGAATTTAGATGGACTCCATCTCTATAGCTTGAAACAGCTTATTAGAATGCCATCTGTTCCTGGTCATTTATTTCTCCCAAGTGTTTTGAGAGCCTCTTCCACTTCACTTTCTAAAACTGTGAATTTATCTTCCAAAGATTCTTCTTTGAAGGAATTTGTCATCCTTTTATCCCTTTTATATAGATCCTTGCTTCTGTGATCCTGGTTTTGTTTTTGTTTTTTAGTTTGTAAGGACACAATGATGACAATTATAATGAATTTAGCATCTTCCAAAAACCAACTTACATCAATATATCACAGGAATTGTCTACGCTCATAAAAAAAAAACAACTATAGTTTATTGTGGCACCAGAGCTCTCTGACAGAGAAGGCTCAATGTCCCAGAAAAAAAATACAATTCCCATGATTCCCTAGCACTGAGCCAGGACAGTTAAAGTGGACTCAAGCTGCATTATTTCTGGCAGTCTGTAAAGGCCCTTACTCACCTCACAGTTATCTGATCCGCACTGATGCTGCAGCAATCATATTGTCGCCAAACACACAAAGACACATTGAGGTGACATCAGCCTAACAGTCCACACTGGTAAACTAATTTTGATGTAAAAGGGATCCCTCCTTTTTAAAGTTCCTTGCATGCATACACATATCAGCCAACAGGTGTTCTTGTTTGCCTGCAAATCAATTGGATCTACTTTGATTGTATGCCTCCGCCATTCTAGTACTCTTTCTCCCTTCCCATCCCAATGAAGGATGTACACACACACACACACACACACACACACAAACATAAAATTTTATTTTATTTGTATTTTATTAAAATGTGCAGTCATGAGATCAACTGTGAAGAGGTAGATTGGGCTACCACTCCCCCTCCATCCCTCTGAGCCTCCATCCCTCAAATGCCCCTGCAGCAGCCTTTTGGGTTTTCTTTTGTTTTATTTTTTTAGTGTGAATGAGGTGTGCAGATCTCAATAAAAACAAGTGTGTGAGTGAATGATTCAGCCAGCACATGCATTCCCCTTTCACTCCTTGCTCCTATTCCCCCCACCAACCTTGTTATGGCTTTATTTTTACTCATGAATGAGATGTGCAGATCTCCGCAAGAGGTTAAAATGCCAGGCATTGAAGTTAAAAAAACAATAACCCACACATGGCACCACATACCACACTTGTTGGAAACAACCAGTCGCACCCACCAAAACACCTCCTGCCCCCAGCTCCACATCAAAACCCCCTCAGAGCTCTGGCCACACATAGGATTATCTGGACTTTTTGTGAAAACTTGGGGTAAAAGGTGAGTTTTTAAAAATAGGATTAAAGTTCTCTGAACTGCACTCCCTGCAAATTCCCTACAGATTCCATGCGAATCATAGAACATCATGTGAACTGATCACAACAACAATGGGGAGAAAATAGAGGTTTTTATAAGTGTAGACAACCCCATAGTCTCAGTATCACAGTCCATAAAATAACTGTATGATTGTTGCTGTGAAGGTGAATGACGTTAATGAATTCTGACCTATTGGTTGAGCAGAGATTGAAGACTTATTTTAAAATCTATCAATTAATATACCATAATTCTTGTGAATAAAATCCTTGTTTTCTTGATAATTACTCTGTTTCAAGAAATGAGTTTTCCACTTCTAAATTGTCATCCTGCTTTTATCTGTAAAAGAAGGCTTGGGCTTCTGCATCAGATATTTTATGGGTTGGTCCCAACTAGAGCAGACCCATTGAAGATTTTGATAATCAACAAATAAGCAAATTTCATTGATTCAATGGACCTATTCTAGGGGCGAAACAGACCACCCTGAAGGAGAGGTGTAACACCGACCCTGAAAGAGCCGAGTAGGTGCCGCGACAACTACATGCTGTGGTCCCACTTTGGCATTTTGCCGCCACAAAAAACCTCATCACACCACCAGAGTGCCATAATGCTGCCTGCCTTGAGGTCAGGTGGGTGGTGTGACGCCAGCATGGGGCAGTGTCAGGGCATGTGTTGTCCAAAAAGCCATGCCTTCACACCACCCTGAAGTCGGCTGAACCTGCCGGTCTACACACAACATAATTTTAGTAGTTTAATACCACTTTAATTACCATGGCTCCATTCTATAGAATCTGGGGTTTGTAGTTTAGTGAGCTATCCAGAATTCTGTTCCAGAAAACTCTAGTGTACTTCTGATTTAATCCTCAATCCTTGGGGGTTATAATTGGTATGCAAAGACACATCAAAACAGGTTTGTGTCTTTTTACAATGTATGTCTACTTAGAAATAACTCCTATTGTTCTACATGTTTGTACTCAACAAACAGCCATCATAATTCTGGTTGTAGACCAGTAGTTCTCAGATCTAGATTTTTAGACTTCAGTTTTAAAAACTTCCAGCTATCATGATCAATAGGCAGGAATTTTGGAATTGGACTGTAGTCTGATCCATCCAGAGGGCTGAAGGCTGAAAACTGATGGGGTTCTTCTATGAAAGAATTGTCTCCTTTAAGGTAACATAGGTTAGTGAAAGAATGAGACATTGGGAGATAGTATAAGCAGATGAATGACTACTTAGTACAGCTACTTAAGCCCTAAGCAGAGGTGGCGAATGTGTGGCCCACTAGTCTCCAACTCCCAACTCCATATACCCTCCAACATTTCACAGATGAAAATTGGAACATCTATGACTATGCAATATCAGAGTGTGTTCAAGATGGCAAAAGGTATTGATAAGGAAAAACACACAAACTAGAAGAGACTACATCAGTTTTGCTTTTGCCTGAGCCTACTGGCAGGGGCAAGATTTTGTCCCCTCTTCTCTCCCTTCTGCTGAATTAGGTGCAGACTACTTTTGCCCTTTGAACTCAGTTCACAGCAACTGAAGTAAGATGAGAACAAAGGGAGAAAGTGGGAGGAGAGAGAAACTGGAACATTTTAAAAGTAGCTGAAAAACTGGGATGACAGAGAATTATTTGGGACTATGCCTGTCAAACTGGATCATTTAAGAGAGTATCCCTCATCAGTACTAGCCAGCATGGCCAATGGGGAGCAATTGTGGAATCTTGAATACTGCAGCATCTGCAAGGTCCCTGTGCTGGCCTGAAGCTGACAGAATTTGGAGGATACAAATTTGGAGGACTAACTACTACTTCAGTGGGATGCAGTGGCTTAATGGTTAAGATGCCAGTTTTGACAATCAGAAGATCGAAGTTGGCAATTCGAGGCCCGACTGCCGCATGATGGGTGAGCTCCTGTCACTAGTCCCAGCTTCTGCCAACCTAGCAGTTTGAAACCATGCAAATGCAAGTAGGTTAATAATAATAATAATAATAATAATAATAATAATAATAATAATAATAATAATAATAATAAATTTTATTTATAGCCCGCCTCTCTGCGTAGCAATAGGTACCACTTTGGTGGGAAGGTAACAGTGTTGGGGCAGTCATGCTGGCCCCATGACCACCAGAGTAGTCCTCAGACAACGCTGGCTCTTCAGCTTAGTAATGGAGATGAGCACCGCCTCTTACAGTTACAACTAGATATTCATGTCAAGGGACTACCTTTACTTTTACCTTTAATTACTACTTCAGTCACTTTTCCTTTATTCAGATACAAGCAAATGGAACAAACACTTCAATCCTTAACTCCATTGATCTGTATGGAGTGGGAAATATATTCAAACAAGAAACACAATCTTTCCCTCCAGCCATTAGTGAGCTGTATACAATAAGTTGCAAAGGAGCAGTAAAATTAATTTTTGCCTTAGGCAACAAAACAGATCAAGCCAGTTCAACACTAATAATTTAGCTATTGATTACTTGGAAGCAGTATTAGTATTCTGTGGTTATTTTTTCCATTTATGCCTCAAAGGCATTGACTGTAAGTAATAGGTTCAGTGCTTCTGAATTCTATGAAATGTAACTTGGCATCTCTCCAAGACTTTTAAGATTCATCTCTTGAACAGGGGTTTCTAATAATTTCCAGGCTTGTTAAGACTGCATTAAGTATCAGTTCAAAGAAGAGGAAAAATATGTCTTGTATTCTAACCAAATAATCATAGAAATATAGAGTTGGAAGAGACTACAAGGGCCATCCAGTTCAACACCCTGCCTTGTCAAAATAATAATAATAATAATAATAATAATAATAATAATAATAATAATAATAATGGGGGGGACAAGTACAGGAATATTGCTCAATGCCGCCCATTATAGAGCAATTGCCACCTTAGAAATTGATATCATTCTCATTTAGAGAATGTATATTGAAGACTATTCATAGGTGACATTTACCAGCAGCTAAACTTCACAGTGAGATAGAAGTGGCTTTCTCTTTATCTCTCCACATGCTCTCAAAGCACTTCTGCTCTCTTTCTGAGGGAGAGGGGCATGCTTTAACAACTGTCTCCCTCTGGAAGGAGAACAGAAATGCTACAACAGGAAAGGTAAACAGAAAGCTATTTCTATCTTCCTGCCTCTCGTTTTATATATAGCTTATATAGCTGTAGTTCCTATGGGACATTCGAATTTATTTACCCATCAAGTTCATTTCTCAGTGGATAATTTATATGAATCACATATAGCCTCCATAAACACCTGTAACTCTGATTTGGTGTATGAAAAAATAATAATCTTATTTTCAGTATCTGAATGGAACTCTATATATTCAGTCACTACAGAGGAAAGTACTCTCAAGCACTCTCAAATTTTGTCAGACAAAAAGTGCAGCCCCAAGTCCATTCAAAGTCTGATTGAGTTCAAGGGTGCTTCTGCTGCGTAATTGGATGCAGAATTGCAGCCTAAGCTCCAGACATTTTACACAGCAAAATTGATCCTGACAGTTCAGCTATTCATAGTTCTTGGCATCATAAAATAAAGTTCTCACTTTAGCATTTCAGTTAGTTGTTTTAATCTTTAAAATTCAATTTGGGTTTTTTAATATGCAAACCATACATAAAAAAATATAATCCAAATAAAAAAAGATAATGTAACCACAAAGCTATAAAACCAGCAGGGTACATAGAATCATAGAGTTGGAAGAGACCACAAGGGCCATCCAGTCCAACCCCCTGCCATGCAGGAACTCCCAATCAAACTATCCCCGACAGATGGCCATCCAGCCTCTATTTAAAGTCCTCCAAAGAAGGAGACTCCACCACACTCCAAGGGAGAGTGTTCCATTGTCGAACAGCTCTCACTGTCAGGAAGTTCACTTTCACATGGGTTAATCAGAATTTTTTAAGAAGTAGTTGAGTAGTCAATTTTAAAAAGGAAAAGTATATATATCTGTTTAAAGAACAAACTAGATACAGCTTTGGAAGACTGGTGATCAGACCTCAAAACATTTTTAAAAAAAGATAAACACAGATATATTTGGGAAGACAAATTAAACCAGAGTGATTTTTTGTGTGCTTAAATGTTCTGTTTGTGCCATATGCATTTTTAAAAAATTGCTTTGAGGTGGATTTAAAGGTACAGAAGAAGCACATTTGTCATGCTTGCAAAGAGGGATCATCCTATAAATTGTTCAATCTACATTTCATCATCAAGTAAATACTTTTCTAGCATTTATTGCTCTATGGTCTATATGACTGCATTACATTTTTTGTTATTAATTAATCTTAATCCTGGAATATCCTAATTATTCAAAGATAATATTAATTATAAGCTTTTTGCCAGGAACTGTAATTTAGAACTTCCCAACATACTGCAAAAGAGAGAATGTTTCAGCTCAGCTATTCTGATCACTCACATTAGTGAAAGAGTTAAAGGGATATTCCTAGCTTGTATGTAAATTTTGTTTTAACTTTCTCAGAGGTCTTATCTACTGATGTACTACTGTATGTTTACAGTTGAATCTAGCCTCATGCGGAATAAAGATACTAGAACTCTGTCAAGATAAGGATTATATAAATCCACTGTTATCAGTAAATTCTTGAAAATAATGAGTTGAAGCAGTAAATGTTCTAGTAGAGTTTGATGATAGGCTGCTTTGCTGCAAAGAATACAGATGATGCACCATCTGTATTTGACTAGTCTAATAGTCCCAAGTGAAGTCACATTCAGCTGAGTTTGGTTTAACAATGCGGAGTTTTCAACAATGTTATGATTACAACCCAGGTATTAATGTCATAATTGTTATTATCACATAATAGTATTATAGTGTGAAGCTTACAGCACAAGGAGATTCACTGAAAATTAAAGACAAGTCATATGACAATTTCCAACTATCTCTTTTCTCCATATCTATTGTCCACAGCTGGAGAAGAGACAACAATGGATGTCTAG
>CM034701.1:309205440-309215931 GCA_020142125.1 Phrynosoma platyrhinos | reverse complement strand
GAGGGCAGTTAACAACAAAATGTTATTATTTTATGTTATTTTGTTATTACATACATGACATTTTATCATTTCATGTTATTTTGTTGTCATTATTCCATACATGATTTTTTAAATTTTTTCATGTTATTTTATTATTATTTCATACGTTACTTTGTTGTTATTATTTCATAAATGTTCTGGTTATGAGGAAAGATTTGGTAGCCTGAGAAGCAAACCCCATCCCATGCGAAACCTCTGGTGCTTGGTGTGTTTATTAAATATGTCTTTGTGTATTAAATACATTGATTGAATGTGTTTGTCCGTTAAATAACATTCCTTTTTAACACTGGGGGAAAACAGCCTCCGTTTGTTCTTTTCAAGTGAATCTAGTTTTGGGGAAAAGAGCCATGTCAGTCTGTTTTCTGCAAAACCTGGAAGGAGATGAAGGAATCAAGCAGCACCTTCGAGGCACCTCCTCGGATATCAACCCACTTCTTTCATTAATGAAGCAGATTATTATTAGGTTTATATGCCACCTTTCTCCTGACAAGGGACCCAAGGAACACAATTTAAATATCCACCATAAATAAATGTCCCAAGGCTGCTGCCCGATTCCTGCTCCTCACAAGACACAAGGTACAGTAATGAAAAGACTTCTGGCGTCAACGGGAAGACGTTCCTTTCCCGTTCTAACGGTCCCTCAAGGACCTCCAACCGAAAACTACAACACCCAACGTCCCTCTCGCGCTCCCGCTTGTATAATTAAACGGAACACCAAATGAGAGCGACTTTCTCATTCGCCGAAAGGGAAGGGGAGGGCGAGAAACAACATTGGCTGCATCGAGGTGTAAGGCCCGCCTCCCGGCGCGTTGGGCGAATGAGGGGGAAGGAAAACGGAAGCGGGCGTCGTTGGAGGAGAAGCTAGGCCCCGCGCGCTAGCGAGTGTCAGTTAATCCGGAAGAGGAAGTGCGCTTGCGCGGTGGCCGGCGGTCAGCCTTCCTTCTTTTCGCTCTGGGCGCCATTTTGTGAGGCGCTGCTTGGCGCTAACGGCTCCTTCCTCGATTGCCGCCTCTTTCTCCTTGCCGCCGCCGCCGCCGCCGCCATGACGGACCGCTACACCATCCACAGCCAGCTGGAGCACCTCCAGTCCAAGTACATCGGGACGGGCCACGCGGACACCACCAAGTGGGAGTGGCTGGTCAACCAGCACCGGGACTCCTACTGCTCCTACATGGGGCACTTCGACCTCCTCAACTACTTCGCCATCGCCGAGGACGAGAGCAAGGCCCGCGTCCGCTTCAACCTCATGGAGAAGATGCTGCAGCCCTGCGGGCCCCCCGCCGACAAGCCCGACGAGGCCTGAGCCTGGACCCTGAGGGGCAGCCAAACTCCCGAGCCCCGAACAGGACTCGCCTCGCCTTATGAACGCCGCCAGGCCTCCGCCCCGAGGTGACTCCTCAGCAGCCGCGCCCCTCAGGCCCAAGGAGACCCAGAGGGTGGCTTCCCTTCGGCGGCTTCCTTTCTCACACGGACGGGGTTTGGTTTCAAGGACCGGCGGCAGCAGCGGCATCTTTCCCTTCCCTCGTCACTTTGTAGCGTTTTGGAGACATTTCAGCAACTTAATAAAACGCCACCCCAGGTGTTTTCTTTTTTCCTAACCCGTTTGTGTGTGGATGGTTAATTCAAATTGCGAACGTGGACCAGTTATATAATTTTTTTTTAAAAAAAACAAACAACTTTTATTTGCAGTGTTCCCTCCACATTCGCATAGAGCTGCACTGGAGGACCTCCGATTCCAAGAGAGATGTCATCTCAGGTTAAAAAACAACAACAATACAGTGGTGATTCCACATTCAGTGGGGTTAGGGGCACAGGACCCCTGTGAACGTGGAAAAACCACAAATAACTAAAACATTTTTATTTCCACCTGAGAGAACAGGTAAAACTTTGTAGGTCCTCTAGGAATCTCCCAGTCCTCCAGTGCAAGTCTGTAGTCAACATATGCCAGAGTTTGATCACAGAATCATGCTGGAGGACCTACAAATGCCTAGACAAGTGCTTTCTCTAGGAACCTCTAGGTCTCTGATGGCAAACCTATGGTATGCATGCCAGAGATGACATATGAAGCCATTTTCCCAACATGCGGGGGAGGGGGGGAAGGAAGAGGCACACATCTGTTCCTCGTTCCCAACCCTACCTGGACTTCAGCTACTACTCCAGAGGCAATTGAAGGATGGGGAGAGTGTGGGAGGAGGAGGAAGAAGCCTATTCCTATTCTTCCTCCTCCCCTCAGTGCACCCCCCCCCCCGCTTTCATCTGGCTCACCTGGTGCTGGATGCCGGAAGGCCTTTAGTTTGGGTACTCAGCCCCTAAAAGGTTCGCCATCACTGCTCTAGGTTCTCCAGCACGACTTTATGGTCACCCTCTGGCAGAGTGTGGACCTAGAGATTCCTAACAGGCTTAGGATATGAGTTAAGAGAAAAACGCGTATAAGGGATGTTTAACACACAATTCTATTAGAATAGTTATCTGGGTGTTTAATGCACTTCTAAGATTAATTGCATATCTATAGACACATGGAGGAAGATTTCAATGGTTTTAGCTGAAAGGTATTGGTATTAAAATGTATTTTAAAGATGGAGATTTCAAAAAGCAGATTCTACTGTCTGCCTCCGTGCAGGTATTTCTAGTTCTGGAATCCTGCTGAATTCTTTTTTATTTTAAGAAAGTGGCATAACTAGGATTTATTTGTAGTTAAGGTATCAACTAAGAAATAGCTTAAAACGTCATGGAATAACAGGAATTGGAAGAGACTACACAGGCCACCCAGTCCAGCCCCCTGCCACTTCAGAGGGAAACATTTCATCATGAACAGAAAGAAAATGATAGGTTTAGCGTGATGTTTACTGGTTATAAAAAAAACAGGCAATCTGCTAGAATATGATTTTGCTTGTTTTATTACCACACTTCAGTCCGTCTTGTGAGAAATTGGATGTTGACTGCTTGCTGGTTTCCTCTAATTGCAATACTTTAAAAAGTAAATACTGCTTTTCAAAGGCCTGGGGACATGCTCTCTTCATCTTCTGCCCTGTGCTGGAATTCTAAGAGTAAAATACTAGTTTAGGCAGGCTCTGAAGTAATGCAGAGGTGTATATGCAACTAAATTACACATGCCAGGAAGGAAGTCCTTGAGTTCAGTAGGATTTACCATACTTCCTAGTAAATGGATTAGGATTCTGCTGGCTATAAACAATTCTGGCAATCCATTTTCTTAGTCTGTTAATGTGGGTGTAAAATTTGTCCTTGAAATTAGGTTTAATAAAAACAATGGGAATAGTACTTCTGAGACTACAGTATTGGGCATCAGAAAACGTTTGTTTCACATAGAGTTTGGATGTGCAAAATTGAATGTATCAAAACCATCCAATAGAGATGAGTTTCATGTTGGCTCTCTAAGAAAAGTTCCAAGATAACTTTAGATGAGTAGAATATTTAAGAGATCTTGGTTCTTAGTGAATAATGCTTGACTTAATAGATATTCCTTGATAATCACTTCAGCCGAGAGTTGATCATATATCTACTCAATTAAATATTCCTTACCCAGACTCTTTTCCAGAGGGAACAGCAGGTACTTTCTTGAGTGCTGGTCCACCAGGAGTTTCAACAGCATGTCCTTAAGAAGAATAATATTTCTTTGAGGATCTCTGTAAACATACATTATAGGCTTGATCCAGAAAGTCAAACACTTTGAGATCCTATTGATATGAGTGACAGGCTTCAGCACTGGTTAAACTGTCTTTAAGTAAATTCAAGGTAATTTGAAAATACTTGACTGTAGTTCAACTTCATGACCCCACTTAAAAATACAAGGCAAGTGCAAGAGAAGGTCTCTAAATATTAATTTCAGCTAAGCCAAGTAATTACCTACTGCTATTTTTAGAATTTTTATTACACCTATCATAGTTTGCATAACTCCAAAATAAAATATCACTACCAATAAACATAATAGTTCACATGAGATTCTAATTAATCAGGAAGCAACATGCTGCACTCAGTATTGCTCTATTCCAATAGTTGTAATGAGTCAGGTTTATACAATTACCAACTTACCAAGAACAGAAAAGATGGAGCTCCTGTAGTTGAATATGATGCAACAGCAACAACAACTGCTATCTTTTGCATTGTTCTAGGAATTATGCATGCATGTGAGCTATTTTAAAAAAAAAATTAGTGCTACACAACTTGGGAGTTACAGTTCAGATGACCTTAATGGTCAAAATTCTGTTCATGTACTACAGAAGTGGTTGAACTTTTTTAAAGGTTGTACGACTCGAGGGCAGTTAACAACAAAACAGTGGTGGAGAGGGAAAACATAATCTGCTACCGCCAAATAATCTATTTCTTTAATACCTTTTTTCCTTCAGGGCTGCAATATCCTCTGGCCACCACCTATACCAGTGTAATTAAATCAGTGTAATTCAGCAACAGAATTTTGCCCAATTTCTTCTTTGACCCTAAATTAATGTGAACATATAGCCCCTTACCTGTTACGTGTTGAGTTGGATTATTGCCTTCTTGTGATTTGTTTTGAAGCAGTGTTCCCACAGCACTTGTTAAAGTTGGTTCTTTTTTGGGAGTAGCTTGTTTGCCCTAAATAAAGAAATCAAACTGATTTTTGGCATAGGTTTGTACTCTAATGCAGCTGATTCATTTTGTCTGTACCAAAGGAATTCAGGGAGGTGTATGTGAGTGTATTTCATTTACTCCTAATATAATTTGTATGGGCTGATAGACTAAGAAGCAGCTTGAGCACCCTGTGATGTCCAGTGATCTCTATGGCTAGAGGATTTCAGACCCAACTCTGTTTCCAACATTGTTCCCACTGGTTGTCAAGAACATGGACTTGCATATTGTTATTTGCTGTCAAATCAGCTTTGATTTATGGTGACCTAATGAATGAGAGACCTCCTAGAGCCCTGGTCATCAACAGTACTACTCAGGTCTTCCAGTCTTAGGGCTGTAGCTTCCTTGATTGAGTCTATCCATCTGTTATGTTGTCTTCCTCTTTACCTACTGCTTGCTACATTGCCAAGCATTATTTCCTCTTCCAGTAAATTATCAAGCATTCAAAGTACAACAGTCTTGGTTTAGTGATGTTGCAAATATTAGACACCCCCCCCCAAAAAAACCCTATCCAAACAAGTAAACCATTCCTAATGTCTTTAATGTTTTCAGAAAATGTGTAAGATTACACAACTTCACACCTTTTTTCATTCCCAAATAACAGAAAGCTACAGACCTCTTATGTGATTTGTAAGAAATACTCTTAAGATTGTAAGGTAGAACTTCACATTACTGTAGAAAAACAATAGCAAAAGAAAAGTAAACATTTGCAGAGAGCCATCAAACTCTTGTACATAATCTAAACCTTCCCCTGAGATTAAAAAAAATGTAGAAACGTTCATATAACAGTCTTTAACTGACTTTAAAATCCTAGATAAAGGTAGGTTTTTATGCAGTAGATTGAGCTTAGTTCTAAAACAGTTCATTTGGGGAGGAAAGAAGTTGCTAATATTACTGGAAAAGAAACTATTTTACTGTTAACATAAATAGATTGGCCAAAACCAGTATTTGCATCTATTTGGAATAGTTATGCTTAGGAATAGGAAAGTAAAACATTAAGAAATGTACTTTAGTCAGAAAGTCATTTTTATGTTACTCTGTCAGACACCCTTTTTGTATTGTTCCTGTATCACTATTTAATAGTGTTCATGTATAAAATACTTACTGGGGGTGTCTTAGTTGCTTTTTGACCTGGAGCAAAGGCCCGCCTGGCAGCTTGTTCTTTGCAGAAATTTATATGCCTTTCTGCTGCAGCCTCATTAAATCTTCTCATGCAGTAAGGGCACTGGATATAATCTGAATATGATATAGGAACAGTGGTTATTAAATTAATAACTGATGGTATGTGAGAGATAATGGCTTAAATCTAGTTGTTAGTTCCAATAAGAATGGACTCATTGACTCAGTTGAACTTATATAAACTTACCAAGTTCTCACTGACACAATGGGTATACACTGAATTTAAACCAATATCAGCACTATTCGAAAATAATGCATCTGCTTGAAGTAGGGTGTCAACATTAATTGCTATATTAGTCTTAAGGAAGAAATACACATCTGATACTGTTCCTGCCAGAGTTAAATATTTACATTTTAGAACAGGGGTGGGTATCATAGAATGTAAGTCACATTGGCCTTAAGCAGCATAACCAATAGTGGGAAATGCTGGATGTTGCAACCAAATAACTTCTAAAGGGCCACATGATTATCACCCCTGTTCCAGAACTGCAAACTTCCAGCTCATACAGAACACATAATTAAATACAGTACAATGATACCTAATAGCTATATTGAATGTCAATTGCATTGCCAAGTACAATTAGTAATTTCAGTTCATAGTGTCTTGATCATATCCTATAGGCCACTTTAAGTTTGGAAGGGCCAAGATCCAGAGGGATAGTCTGGCACCTGCTTTTTTCCAGGGTGTTCCTTTTAAAAGTTGCTTGCTGGTCATTTTAACTACCTCAAATTTGAGAAAGCAGTTTGGGAGCTAAATTAAAAGTTTTAAAGGGAAACCTGAGCTTTATAGTGTCCACCACAGCAGGTTGCCTTTAAACGCAAAAATAGCCTCTCCCAGGCTCAGATTCTCAGGTGATGTTGGCCTGCTGTCATCCCTGATCATTGGGCAAGTTGCCTGGAAGTTGGACCTGCAAATTGTTTGTAGGTCCCACTTTCTATCCTATTCCTCCCTTACACATTTTTTTAAATCAAGAGTTATACCTATGACTGTCCACAGTGTTTTATCTGTCACACTCTAGTCTACAGAATATGGATATGGCTTGAAGACATAAAGTAGGGCAAATACATGTTTTGGTGGTTTATTTTTTTAATTCGACCTGTTAGAAGTTCCTTAAACTTATCACTTTCCTTTGCTTGATATACAGCTCTCTGAAAATATACACTTTGAACTTTGTCTCTAAATTATGCTTGTTAGAGAAAAAGAAAAGGTAAAAGGGGCAGGTGGTAACATCTCCAATGTCTTGAAACCTCTCAAGGCGTATTCCAGCCTTAAACAGCTGATTGTAAAAAGGAGAACCCATTTTCTGAGGATAAGATAGCACTAGGTAGAGAACGTAGTAGTACCAACGAATTTGATTACCATTTTTTTAATGGCCAGAAGTTGATCTATCTAAAGGCCAGAAATTTTTGTAATGAAAATTGAGAACTTTTTTTTAGGCTGCTCAAGATAATGAGATGATTAAATATCTAAATATCATGACTGTTGGAGAATAATTTTTATTGAAAAGGGTAGTAAAGTTAGTCAAGTGTCTTCCCCCTTTTTTAGGCTATACACCAAAAATACTTTTAAAAGGAAAGTGGTTTATTCTTTTAAAAATGCACACTTTACTTCATGCAAAATAAGAGGTAGATTATCAAGTAAACCTTGTTTGTGAATATATAGTATAATATATAATATTTGAATATTAGATTGTCAAGATTGATACAAAGCTGATGATGTTTGTTAAGAATTCAAAGACATAGCCATGTTAGTCTGGAAAATCAGTATGTAAAGAGATCTTGTATCACCTTTGAGACTAACTGAAGGAAATAAGCTGGTAGCATGAGTTTTCATAGACTCAGGTTAGTCTCCCTTTGCATATTGATGGTTGCTAAGTTGGAATTTAGTTGGTAACATAATCTGGCATAGGTCAAGGTAAAGGTTTCCCTTGACATGAATGTCTAGTCATAACCGACTGGAGGGGGCAGTGCTCATCTCTGTTATGGAGTCGAAGAGCCAGCATTGTCCGAGGACTGCTCTGGTGGTCAGCATGACTGCACAGAATGCTGTTTCCTTCCCGCCAAAGTGGTGCCTATTTATCTACTTCCATTTACATGCTTTCGAACTGCTAAATTGGCAGAAGCTGGGACTAGTGATGGGAGCTCACCCCATCGTGATGCTTGCTCCTCGAACTGCCAACCTTCTGACCTTATGATTGTGAGAATTGGCATCTAAACCACTAAGCCACCATGTCTTTTAATCTGGTATAACCTCCCATTAAACCAGCAAACCTTGAAAGCACTAGAGCACACCTTGTTTGTCTAATCAGGGGGAGCTCCTTGGTGATCTGAGAGAGATTGCTGTTTCTTTTTTCTGGACTGTATATCTCCAGCTGGATGGGGTCTTGTTCCCTGTCCCCAGTCACTCATTGGCCAAGACAATGCCTCCTAGATCCATCAAGCTGGGGTTGTACAGCCGGATAGCGATGAAAGCTGAGTTGTCAATTTAAACAGAATTTTGCACTGAATAAGATTTTTTTTCCTCTTGTGCCTTCACAACAATACCAGCATCCCAGATTACTGTAATTTCCAATATGTAAGTGGAATAATGAGACAGTAGTTTTCAAACTTTTGTGCAAGACTACTCACAAACCATAGTTGAGTCAGAATATTCTTCCAAGTGGAAATCTAGCACTATCTACCTGCTCTCTTTAGGTCAGGAGAGGCCATTCTGTTTTTAAACCAAAATGCATAGTTTCAATAAAAAGTAAATCACCTGGATTAATGGTTGGAGGTGGAGGAGGAGGCAAGGGGCGGCCTTCTTTCATGGCTATAGTGGCAAGCTTGGCTGCTTGGATTGCTGCAATGAAATTTTCATGCTGTTGCCGCCAATTAGATTTTTTTTCTGGTTGGTGCTGAAATGGAAATACTTGAATCTACAACAAATCCAACTCTTTATCAATCTGAAGACATAGTAGTTAAAGGCATAACCCTAAATTAGTTTGAAAGAATTTTAAAGAGCTATTAAACACATTAACAATAGTAAAAATATAAGCATTAACAATGGTGATAAACCTAGGACATAACATATTCAAGTGCTGTGGAGGTGGTGGTGTCACTGTGGAGGTGGTGTTGTCACTGCCAAACAGGTTGGTGGGAGGGACAGAAAGATGCTTGGATGCTGGCTTGGGGTCTGGAAGATGGAGATGGTTTATAATAATAATAATAATAATAATAATAATAATAATAATAATAATAATAATAATAATAATAATATTTATTTATTTATACCCGCCCTTCTGAGAACAATCGGGACGGCTAACAATATAAAAAACGAAGTGAGCGAGAAGACTTGGAAGAAAGTTGGGTGTGACTGACTGTATAGGAAAGGGCAAGGAGATGAATTCTTTCATTCAAGCTAGAGAAGAATGGTCTTAATGTTCTTCTCTTACTTAACGCAAACTTTTTTTTCAGCAGGAAACATCAGTTTTAACCAGTTGTTAATATGGGCCAAAAGAGGATGGTCCAAAAAGCTTATCCCTTTAACAGCACAATTCCTAAGTGAATGCAGATTTCAGAGGACAGTTGAGAAGAAACTATACATAATTTCAGGCAAGTAAAAGCAAAACAGAATCCCAAAGAATTAAATTCTGTGTTGTGCTACGGAACCTTTCATTAGCACAGTCTTTATCTGTATAAAGAATGCATCCTCTTCGGCCAAATCTACTGGTAGTGCAATAATCATTGTTCTTGTAATATTGGAAGAATTGGATGTGTGTAAGAACTTATTTGTCAAAATATCTGAATGGACTCATGTGTTTTGTTTTTTTAAAAAAATACCTTTGTGGGTAACTTCTTTACAGTTGGAATGTCGGTTCCCTGAAGTCGCTGTTTCAAGGAATTGAATGGTTTGCGCTTTTTGTTGAAGACTTTCTTGCATATTGGCCCATGTCTTGCCTAAATAAGAAAAGTGATATGACAATTTTTTTCAAGTTAGCATTCTTAATTATGTGCCTTCAAATTGTTTCTGGTTTATGGTGACCCAAGGCAACCTATCACAGAGTTTTCTTGGCAAAATTTCTTGAGCAGGAGGTTGCCATTGCCTTCCTCTGTGGTTGAGAGTGTGACTTGCCCTAGGTTACCCAGTGGGTTTCCATGGCTGAGTGGTAATTTGAATTCTGGTCTCCCAGGGTCCTAGTCCAACATTCAGACCTCTAGACCACACTGGCATTGTAATAAATTGTTATATATTATAGTAAGCTCTACATTGTTATGCATAATATTATAATAGGTTCTAAAGTCAGGACTCTGGAAAAAATTAGACAGGAAGAATAATCTAGTTGGCATTATGTAATTAATTTCTAAACTCTATTTTGAGAATTAACAAAGCACTCTGTGATTCTAGAAGTAGTGTGTTAGATCCTATATTTGAATTCTGTCATAGAAATGAAACATATTTGTGTATCCTGCCAAATCTGACATCAATACTGGGAACGATTCTAGAGCAGATAATTAAACAGAGAGTCTGTGAACACTTAGAAGGCGACACCATAATCACTAAAAACAAGTCATGCCAGACTAATCTGATCTCTTTTTTTGATAAAATTACCAGCTTGCTAGGTGAAGGGAATGCAGTAGACATAGCATATATTAATAATAATAATAATAATA
>CM034701.1:309190030-309203456 GCA_020142125.1 Phrynosoma platyrhinos | reverse complement strand
GGGGGGGGGGAGGATGGAATGTTTTTACTTGCTGTACTTTTAATTTGTTGTATCCCGCCCCGATTGCCAAGCAGAGGGGTGGGTTAATAATAACTCACTAAAAAAGACAGTCATGTTTGCTAAGGCAGAAGCATTAGGAAAAGAGGAAGACCACATTACAGGTGGACAGTCAGTCAAGGACAGCACAGTGCTGAGTCTGCAAGACCTGAAGAGGGCTGTTGATGATAGGGCAATGTGGGGGTTTCTCCTTCATGGGTTTGCCATAGGCTGAGGTTGATTTGATGGCACGTAACACAACAGAATCCTGAGTGAAGAATATAGCCTGTGACTAATATGATAGCAGGAACCCATTACATAGTAGCTCCATAACCTTTTGTGAATTAGTAGAAGGGAGATTATGGAACTCAAAAGGTGTATGTAGAGCTTTCATTTATCACAAATAATACTTCTTAACTTTGAATTTACTGGATGACAGATATTGAGCATAATACCAGTGACTTTGGAGAACCTTCATATTGCTAATTGTACGAGGGGAACTGAGCTCTCACAGAAATGTAGTCCTTTGATAGATTGTGGATATATACATATTCAACCATATACACATTTAACCAGATTTCAAAACTAAAAGCACAGCGTGGGCCACTTAACTTTCTCTTCTCTCTACAGTAGAATCAATGATGAAAGAAGCAAGGTTTTACTCACATAGATTTCATTTTTCTCTCCTCCCTTTTATTCCCCACTCTATACTCTAAAACAGGGTTTCTGAATCAAGATTCCCTGGAACTCTAAGGCTCCGCAGGTTGCTGAGGGTTTTGCAAGAGACCATAGTTGGGGGAAAAACAAACCCACCTTTTTTGAGCTGTAGATATAATTTTTATCATGGGTTCTTTGAAACCTGAAAATAATGTCAAGGGTTCCTTCCAGGGTAAAAGGTGAGAAGGGCTGCTCTACAGGGTTCTAAAACCCATTTAACACAAACTCTTTGAAGAGTTTGCAAACCATTTTGAAACCACCAATGACTAGTGTGGACATTAGTGTATTTCTAATGTTGTTATGATTAGCCTTAGGAAAGAACTGTAACATTTTGACCCATTTAACTAGCTTGAATGTGTGCTTCTTCCTTCTCCCATATAGGATCTCTTAACTATGATTTGAACAAGGCATCACAAATGCCTAAAGTCACACCATTAAAGCTGTGTAAATTTCTTGGAAGCAGTGACTTTAGTCACAATTATCTGTGTTGAATGGTATCCTGTTACTTTCATGGCTTTCTCACAGTAGTCTCAATGACCCCCTTCTATATCAAATTGGTATGTGTGACTAGGAAAAGCCAGACACTTCTCTCTTTGCACAGTTACTATGCAGTCTAGTGATATTAATAGCTACTTAGGTAAAAAACAAAACACAAGTGGCACAAGGTTTAAATTCTCTACACATTTAGAACACTGCTATAAGGAGACTATTACATTGAATGGGACTAATCAGTTGATTGTATGATAATCTTAGAAGTCTTTGAGATACTTCTAGGCATGTCATACAAATACTAGCCAGTTTGAAACATCTCTATTTGAATGTAAAGAAGAGCAGAAAGCCTGGGCTGGGATTATGCACAAAGGGGCAGAAATTTACCTATAGCTGCAAGCATCTGCTGGGAATATTACATTACCTGTGGCACCTGCTTTGTTCCCAGCAACCAGACTCATTTCATAGCATACCGATTTCAAATTCCTTCTTTAATTTTGTTATTTTAGGGAGACTGAAGCACCTGGGAGTTTACTTTTACTTGTCCTGCTCCTTTACTTCCAATATCCTTAGTTAAATGTCATTGGCTGACAGATTAAACAATTGTGACACACACAGCCCCCTCCCTCATCTAGTGATGCACATGAAAGTATGCTTGCTTTTTACACAAAGACCAATGAGTCTTTGTAACACTTGGTAACACAATATATATTGGCCTTGATTGGAGACCAAAGAGTGATCAAATGTATACAAAAGCATTATGAAAATGTTGGAAGAAGACAAAGCTAAACGTCAGCTTGGGTTGCCAAGATAAACATTTCACAGAAGTTAAGGGTAAAGAGTACAGTGGGGAAAACAGCATAGAAACTACAAGATTAGAGATGGCTTTTAATGTAAAAAAGGATTAGGGAAAAGGATATGTAACCTGTAAACTATGATCCCTCATAATTTTTATTGGGGTGTTTTGAATAGATCTATTTGATTTGTTTTTCGTGATAGCTGTTAATCACTTTAAATCTTTTTTTAGTGGATACTAATGGTATTGAAAATAATATCTTGTTTGGAAGTTTTCAGACTCATCGGGCTTGCTACTACTGGAAACAGTGCTGGGGTAAAAAGCACACTTTCATTCATACTTTCAAAGCCGTTCTATGAACCTGCATTAAATCTTAAGAAGTATGAGCCTCCAAATGTTAAATAAAAAATAATGGGCTTTTCTGAGCAGTAATTTCAAGACCCTCTGCCTTCTAAGCACAGAATTAATAAATTTCTCACAGCATTAATGCAAACAGCAACACAGAAGTATTGACCTAAATGCTACACGGCCAGTTCAAAAAGTACAACAAAAGTTTCAAAGAGTTTTTTTGTTTTAATAAATGACAAAATTTCCCAATTCAATGTAAGTTAATAAATAGCTGCCATGACTTCCATACAAGAAAAATATGTTATTTTTTTTGTAGCAACAGAAAATTTTATTCAGCAAACACTGCCAAGAAACTAGGTCACAATTTTGAAAACCACTGTCCATGATGTCTTTTCCAAAGATGTGGACAAGAATAAAGTAATTCATTATCTTTAAGATGAAACAATTCTTCCAACGTTATGACAACTTGAGTCCTTGAATATTCTGTTTCAGGTTAAGTAGTTCTTTCTCTTGTCTTGCCTTCTCTTGCTTAAAGGCCAGTTTGTTGGCTTTCTTCTCCACCCTTCGTTCCTGCAAAAATATTTGCATATTTATTTACTTATAGTTTATTTATTGCTACAGATTAACTCTCCCTTATCCAAAATGCTTGGGAGCTTGATTTTGATTTTTTTCCCCTGATTTTGAAATATTTGTGTACATACATAGAGATATTTTGGAGATCAAACCAAGTCTAAACATGTTTCATATACAACATATACACAAAGCCTGAAGGTAATTTTATACATAATATTTTAAATAATTTTGTGCATGAAACAGTTTGTGTATTTTGAATCATCAGAAAACCAAGGTGTCTATCTCAGCCAACCATACGGACAATTTTGGATTTCTGTGTATTTTGGATTTCAGAATTCCAGATAAGGAAGACTCAACATGTATGTCCTAAGAAAACCCTATGAAATTCATGGGGTTGCAAAGGTACACATGCACACAGAAACGTACAATAAACAGTGGTTTAAAAAAAGATGCAAGGAACAAAGGTAATATCCAATTGCTAATCTCAACCACAGTAGCCCTACTGGATGAACTGCCAAATAGTAAATCGACACATGTATAAATTGTGTTTATTCACTGGGTCTACTCTAGTTGGGGATAGAATCACAGAACTGGAAAAGATCACAAGGGCCACCCAGTTCAACCTCCTGCCATGCAGGAACTCACAATCAAAGCACCCCAACAGATAGCCATCCAGCTTCTGTTTAAAGATTTCCAAAGGCAGAGACTCCACTACTTTCCAAGGGAGGGTGTTCCACTGTCAAACAGTTCTTACTGTCAGGAAGTTCCTCCTAATGTTTAAGTGTAATCCCTTTTCCTGTAGTTTGAATCCATTGTTCTGTCCCCTGTTCTCTGGAGCAGCAGTAAACAAGCTTGCTCCATCCTCAATATGACATCCTTTCAAATATTTAAACAGTGCTATCTTATCACCTCTTAACCATCTTTTTTCCAGGCTAAAAATACCCAGCTCCCTAAGTCTTTGCTCATAGGGCATGGTTTCCAGACCCTTCACCATTTTGGTTGCCCTTTTCTGGACACGCTCCAGCTTGTCAACATCCTTTTTTGAACTGTGGTGCCCAGAACTGGATACAGTATTCCAGGTGAGGCCTGATCAAAGCATAATAGGGTGGTATTATTATTTCCCTCAATCTAGACACTAGATGTCTCTTGACACAGCCTTCAATTGCATAGCAACTTTATTCAGGCTAAAGATCCAGTGTTGTCTGGGAGACAGAAGAATTTATGGAATCTATTACATTTATATTCCTATTTTGATTTATGTTTAGGTGTTACTATAAATGGTTCTGGTACGTGTTAAAAACAACTGATTGCTGCTTTAGTCAAAGTTAAATTGAAATTAGTTTGCAGTGGAAGTAAACAATGCATTTGGTACAGGAAAGTTAACATTACTTTTCGTTCTTCTTTGATAGCTTGTTTTCTAGCTTTCCGATCTTCTTTACTCTCATTTTTAGCTCGTGGTTGCGTTGATACTCTTGGCAGGTCACAGTCATTAATCATTTGCATACGTTCAACCTGCTTGGCTGTAAGTCTTCTTTGTGGAAAAACATCTAAAGGGATTCCTGTCTTATTAGACACTTTGATTGGTTTGGGCTAAAAAACAAATACACACAAACACTAATGAATTCATTTTAAAAAGAAACATACTACTAAGCCAATAGCATTAATAAAGATGCATGCACCCCATCTTTGAGGAAAGGACTACCCTTCACTGCACATTGCAATCCTCCTTAAAAAAAAAAACACACCTTCTTCCTGCAGAAATTTGTAAAAACCTCTTGAGGGCAGTTAAAACAGATCTTTGGTTCTGATGAACTTTACATCAAAATTCTTTATATAGATGATAAGGAATGTAAATTCTCAATTCAGCCAGCAGGTTGCAGTGGTTTGAGCATTGAGACTGGGACTCTGGGAGACCAGGGTTCAAATCTCTGCTCAGCTAAAGAAACTGGGTGACTTTGAGTAAATCACTCACTCTCTTGCCCTTAAAAAAGGTAATGACAAACCACCTCTGAATAAATCTTGCTAATAAAACCCAGTGAGACAGTCACTATAAGTTAGAGTCAACTGGAAAAGCACCTAACAAGAAATTCACATTTACCTTTTGTGGAACTTCAATAACTTTTGGATGATTGTACAAGTTTGAATGGGTACCTTAAAGAGGGAAAAAACACAAAACTGACTAATCAAGGAATTAATGTTACCCCTCTCCTTAGTAGTGATTTTAAATATCTAAAAGTATATATTAATATTTTAGGCTTAGGGCCATTGACACTACACAATTATAGCACTATTATTCCACTTTAACTACAATGGTCCCATCCCATGGAATCCTGGGATTAGCTGTTTTTTGTTGTTAATTACCCTAAAGTTGATCATGACTTATGGTGACCCTATGGATGAGACATCTCCAAGACCCTCTGTCCTCCACTGTTCTGCTTAATTCCTGCAACCCCTTAATAACCGTGACCTCCTTAATAGAATCCATCCTTCTACCATGTGGCCCCCCTCTCTTCCCCAGCATTACTGTTTTTTTCCAAAGAGTCCTCTCTTCTCATGATGTGTCCAAAGTTCAACAGTCTCAGTTTGGTCATCTTGGCGTCCAGGGAGGTTTCCAATTTGATCTGTTCTAGGACCTACTTGTTTGGCCTTTTGGCTCTCCATGGGATCCTCAGCACTCTCCTCCAGCACCACAACTCAAAGGAATTGATTTTCTTCCTATCATCTTAACTGTCCAGCTCTCACATCCATACATGGTAATAGGGAATATAATGGCAGTTTAGGGAGGGGCATTTAGAAATCTCAACCACAGAGCTCTAGTGCCCCATCAAACTGTAAACTCTTAGTTAATCCACAGAACCCTTTTATGGGTAATTCAGGTGAGTGCTATTTAGACACATATAAATGCAACAGTGAACTGAGGAATAATCTGTCCCTTGCTCTGAACAAAGGCATCAGCATTAGCCTTGCTTTTTTTTTGGGGGGGGGTCACTGGGGAAAAAATGTAACTCTAGATACCCACTCAGAATGGATTCACAGTCCCAAGTTTCTTTGGGCTCTTTAATAATCAGTGTTACAAGCTCTTCTTTCTCATCTTTTTCCTCATCCAGGAGAAGCTCTGAACCTTCTTTGATTTCAAGTTCATCAAGTTTCACACAGCTTTTGAAGGAAGGAAGAAGATATTTAAAGATGTATCAACAATAAATTTTAAATCACTTCTAAAATGCTACTTTCAGCTTCCCCTTGCCATAGTTCAATATCCTATATAGAACATGAGTAAGCAATCTTTTTATGTCCAAGGGACAAATTCCAATTTGGGAAAGGTCTATAGAGCTACATTCCAGCAGTGGGTGAGATGAAAGCAAAGTAGAAGCAATTTGGCCATTCTCCTACTAAGCGTGCAAGGCACAGCTCAATTCTAGCCACATACACTCACAAATAATCTCTAGTACAAATGCCCATAGCTCAATTCCCTGCAAAAGCATATAAGAAGAGGACCTTCATGTCTAGATTTATCAGATACAGTAGAAACAAGAAATCCCTAATTTGTCTTACGGTACATATAATTTGAGAAACATAAAATTTGGGAAGAGGTGCTCCTGAACTTGAAATCACAGCAAAATATGGGTGTATCCAAGGGTGGCACTGTCTCAGTAGAGTTTGCTTTTTCTCACATAAATCAAAGCACCCAACTTTTGCTACTTAACTTTTTATCCCCTCTGAAAAGCTGTCCCCAAAAGTATGAGAGCTGAAACAGAGAAAGCTACAAAAGGACTAAAAAGTGCAAACAGAAGCATTACGCATTAAGGCAAAGCCATCATTAGATACAACCCTTTACAATATTACAATATTACCTTGGTTTTATGAAGGTACTCCTCAACCTCAGAAATATTAAATATTTCACTCCCATGTTCTTCAATTCATATCTGGTTTCCAAAATTTTCCTAGTAATTTTTGATAAACCGATCTATCATCTTTTTGCCATCTTTTTTTGGACTAAAGGAACAGGGAGCCACATGCCTTGAGTGGCATACACAGTTTAGAAATGCCAATAATTAATGAAAAAAACTTTAAAATATATTGTAACTTTTAAAAAACAAATACACTCGTCCCTCCTCATTTGCAGAGTTGGGAGTCTGCGGTCTCAGTCCTTCATGGACAGCAAACTAGGAGGGACAAAATGGCATGTGCAGGCACATGCCGCCATTAAAATCAATGGGCCTCGGATATTTGCAGTTCTTCTGATTCGTGGGGGATTCTGGAATGGATTCCCTGCGAATCAGGAGGGACAACTGTATTGGAATGACAGCTGGTGTTCTTGTTCAGGATACCACTCCATAGTTTATTCCAAGTGTGAGGTTCAAACCACCACAACTGCTCATTTTCAAGGACTCCAGGAAGATGTAAGAAATGAATGTAGTACTATCTCCCTTATTTTTGAGGCATTACAATTACTTATATATGTTTTCAGGTAAATTATCTGCTTGAACAATAGCATAAATCTCCATGCCTCTCTTGTAAGGCAGAGGTGGGCAGCTGTGGCTCTCCAGATTTTTTTTTTTTTGTGAACAGTTTCCATTAGTCCTATTCTTCATATCATGGTGAAAATTAAAGGAGATGCAGTCCAAAAGGATTTGGAGGTTTACAGCAGCGCATCCAACAGAATGTGAGGTGAAAAGATGTAAAATACATTGCAGTGCTAAAATCTGAAGTGCCTCTTGAACACTCTGTTTTAATAGTAGGTCTTGTTTTTAGAGTAGAGAATATGGCTATTCTAATTAGGGATATTTCTTCTCCATTTTTCTGCAAATCAAATACTTGGCATGACAATATCACAACTTCCATATACACCACCTATCACAACTGGAAGCTCATCAATAAGCTGGAAGATAAGTGAGTCTAAAGGCAAAAGATAGGTGTTGAACTGAGAAGAGGAAGCTGTAGATGATCCTTTTTTAAAGAAGCCACCGAGATAAAATATTTTACATACTTTTTTGCTTTTTCTCTGTAGTAATCATTCAAGATTTCTTGTAACCGAATACTGTCATTCTGAATGAAGCCTTCTAATTCAGCATTATCCAATGCTCCGATTTCATCATCATCAAACTGCTCAAAGAACTAAACATGAAAAAACAGTTTTCTGTGGGAATTATTCTGGAAGTGCCATGAGACATGTGAACCACAGTAAGAAACTCAGTTTTAGGAATACTTCTATTTGAATCCACCAAATTATGTTTCCTTATATTATAAGATAAGGTTTTCACTGACTGCAGTTTTTTTGTTATCTCACTCATTAAGATAAGAAAATGCCTACAGTTCAGGATGAGTAACAGACAAAACAACTATTACTCAGTATGGCTGGCACCCTGTGGTTAGTTCCAAGTAAAGCTGATCCACTCAATCATTGACTGGTACATCAACATAAAAATTCCACTGATTCAAGGGGTTTACTATGGTCAGGTGTAACAACAGAATGTAGTTCTATGTGTGATTAGCACTTGGATGTCAACTATTGCAATCATTAGGAATACAGATTAATGCAAGTAACCTTTTATGCACAAGCTACTGACGGTCGAGGTGGACAACTGTTCAAGGTTAAGGAGCTACACTGGCCCTTTAGGGGGTCCACCGTTGCTCCTCTACCCTGAAAACAAAAATAGAACAAAACAAATACCATTTTACACCCAAAATGCCCTCCAGCACTTCCTAAGGGGGCATGGGAGCAATTTTGCCATGTTTTGAGGCTGCCTGGGCTATTTGAGCACGGGAAAAGCCTTTTCTTTTTTTAAAGGGGAGTGAACGGATCAGTTAACATTCTATTAAAAAACAACCCAGGTGGCCCCAAAATTTGGTAAAATTGCCCCGAAACGCCTATGGTCCATTTTTAAACAAAAAATCCCCTCCCCAGGAGGCAGGGCTGTTGTGGGGGCCTAGCACCCATAAAATGGCCATGGGTGCTTTATACGGCTTTCCCATCATCAGTTAAGAGACCAGAATCAATGAATTCAAACTGAGGAATACTTCCCAATGATACCCTGGGTTAATTAGAATCAGTACCACTATTTTACCAACCTTTTCAAATCGCTCATCCAAAAGGCTGAGTTGTTCATTCCTTCTCATTACTGAAGAGGTCATGGAGTATTCTGTGAAACGGCTTTTAGTCTCTTCTTGCATGAAAAGAAATTCATTCATCTCTCCTCTGATTTCACAGTCATCTGACAAAGGACCTTCAGAATCATACTCTTTATCACTCTGTACATTATCCCCATCTTCTTCTTCTTCCATATCCTCCCATTCATCTTCATCTCCAGAGTTATACTCCCTATGGGGGAAAATGTATTACAAAATCCTATAGCACTAAGCTAATAATATTATTTAATAGGTCATTATTTTAGCTGTCTTACAATGGATAAAAAATTATTCTTCTGCCACCAAAAACAAAAATGTATTTTTCATTCCATTACCAAGAACCTTCCTTTTCTTCATCTACAGTCCCTGGTTTATTGGCCCTTAAAATGAAGTCGTCTTCAAGGAGATTGTCTGGATTGTCAAAATCAAAGTCATCATCAAGTGCTGCAACAATGTCAGGGTCAAAATCCAGCCTAGGCCCTAATGTCAGAGAGAAAAACATGTTATACATTAGGTATAGCAACACTTGCACCATAACAGTTACACTCAGAAACCAGAAGAGCCAAACAGAGTTTGCCAAACAAAGGGAGCTGTCTTGGATATTTTAAGTTATAGAACTGTTTCTTGTTGGAAGTGCAAGCCGTTTAAGCTTGAGTACTTTTCAGAAGAGTTTGAAGACCCACATGACTTGGTTTTAGCCACATGAGAAAAACTGTAACATTTTGACCTATTTAACTAATCTTATTCTGTTCTGTAAGGAGATCATAGAATCATAGAGTTGGAAGAGACCACAAAGGCCATCCAGTCCAACCCCGTCATGCAGGAACTCACAATCAAAGCATCCCTGACAGATCTATGCACATGCTTACTTTTGTTACTTAACATAGGGGTGTTGCAAACTGGCCTAAAGGGCCAGCCTGGGGTGGAGTTGGGGTGGGGCAGCCGCACGTCAGCCGCTCCAGCCCCAGCCTGATGCCGTGCACCCCTACGCAAGGCATCAGGATGCCCTCCTGGCTCAGCATGTAGACACGCTGTGCCGAAAGGGTGCAGAAAAGCCATGGCGCCGGCTCTTAAGGCACCCCTTTTAGGGGTGGCAAAAGGGAGGATCGGGGCCGCAGTGTGTGGTTACCATGGCCCTGATCCACTGCTAGCAGGGGCGGCCCAGAGTCGCCTGTCTACATAGCCTCTAATCTTTTGGCACAGAACAGATTATGGATATAAGAGAACAAGAGAAATGACAACATCACTTTTTAAGTTTAGTGAGTTTGTGAAATTATAGACATTAAAGTGCAAGTCTCTACTAAACACCTATGGATGCAACAAAAATAAAGCAACAAGTACAGGCTAATTCCCCAGCTAACTGTGAATGAGCAACATGTCAGTGCACAATGCCTAATCACTCCTGCTTGTAGCAAGAGTGGCAAAAGAAATCACAGACATTTGGTCCATGGTTTGGTCATTCTGATGTGCAAACTTGGCAGGGAGCCAGATATCTGTTTTTGTTTTCCTTCAGAGAAGCCACACAATTAATCCCAAAGGAAACTCTGGATTATCTCTGGCTTGTCAGAAGAGAAGCAAACCAGAGAGCTGGTGCCTGCCATGGTCTATTTGACCATTCCTGCAGCAAACATTAGCACTCACAGTGCTTATCACTTGACTTTTTTAAAGAACAAAGAAAATATATTTAAAGGAGGAATAAAGGCAGCCAAGCAATGTTAACATGGAAGTAGTAAGGTAATACTTTGCCCCCTTTATTTTTCACTAGGCCACATGGATGATGGCATCAAAATAAGTCTACAACAACAAATTCTGTATTAACATTGCATGAAAGACAGGTTAAGATTATTATTTCAAGTCATTCATATGACAGTGGAACATCTCAATACACATGCACAGCAGACTGTACTGTAGGTATTGTACCTGAAATAGGAGCAGCTTTGTTTAGCAGCCCCACTTCCTCCTCAAATTCTGATGCAAACACTGATGAGGGCAAGTTAATAGTGGGAGCCTAGAAAGAAATAAGAGGTTGTTTTTTTAAAAGTTAAATCTCAAGAGACAACTCTCTGAATAATTAAAGTATCCCTTTCTAGAGGGATACAATTTGACATCTTCCCCTTTATTTTGAAATCTGAGAATAAGCATTCATATGTTTGTTCCCCATCATCACCACCACTCCCATTTCTGTTCTCTATAAGCATCTCTAGAGCACAAGCTGACATGTAAGACAGATCAAAATCCAAGGTCTACTTACAAACTGTTCTTCAAAAAGTTAGCAAATTTCTTGATAATGAATTCCAGTGAACTGTTCATGGATTCTGGTATCCACGGGGGGTCCTGGGATCAAACCTCAGCAGTTACCAAGGGGCCAGTGAACTTAATAGAACAGTCTTAAAAAGTGACCCTCCTAGTACTAATCATGCTTGTTTTTGTATGTTTTTAATTGTATTGTGCTTTTAAACTGTAAGCCGCTTTGAGTCCCATTTCTGGGGGGAAAGTGGGATATAAATAAATAAATAAATAAAGCAGCAAATGGTATTTATCTTAACATTAAGATGTTGTGGCTGTGTTCTGTCAATACAATACTTTATCAAATGATTAGTGTTTGGAAACCACCTTTCCTCCACACCTCCAGCCATTCCATCTGGATGATGGAGATACACACTGCAAAATCTCTCTTACCTCATTTGTTAAAGAAAAACATCTAATAATCTATTCAAGAGAAGCCAAATAAAATAGAACATTACAAAATGTTGCCAATTATGTTAGCATTAACTACTATTTCTTATTTAACTACAGTGGATTAAAGTAAAAAGCCATCATAATGAAATTCAGTGTCAATAGGAATGTTTTATGTTACACATTCCCAGAAGACTTCATTTTATTAATGATTCGAACACTCTCTTGTAAAGAAAAACTTTTACATTTGCTGAATGTCCACATGAGAAAAACAAGCAACCAAAACCATCACCTTGGCCACAAGTATTCAAGTTTACCTTGTACTTACTGGAATATGTTGAATTTCCTCTTCTACTTCTCCTTTTGTGGTCACTACAATCCTGCCTTGTGGATCTGGCCTGTTTGCTGGCACAAGCTCAGAAGGTCCAGAAGCTTCTTTGAGATGTTGCAAATAGTCATAGTCATCATCAAAGAATACTCCATATTTTCTCTGTTCTTCTCTTCTCTTCTCATCATCTCCCTAAAGATTTTTTGGAAACAGGGGAAGCATGTCAAAGGAGGCATTATAAAAACAAATACTTCAGGAAAAAATGGAAGCTGAATACAGTAAGCTCCTAACAGTTTCTGTGGTAAATTCCCTAACAGTTAATTTTATAGTATTACATCAAAAAGAAAGCAAGACCCCAATGAAGTCAAACAGGTGCCTCTTGGAAGCCTAAAAACAAGATACAAGGACAATAAACCCAATCCCATTTCCCACCAACCACTGTTTTTAAGAGTTATCCTGTATAGACATCAAGGCTTCATTCTCCATAAATTTACAAAATTCATTTTTAAAGTCACCTAAGGCAGTCAGCACTGCAATCCTATGCACATCCGAAGTATTCCTCAATAAATTCGGTGGGACCTGTTCACATGTAAGCTGGTATAAGATTACAGCCCTCCTTTCAGTAAGGACATAACAGGATAGGGATATATAAAGTTATGTATCAGGTTGGCAAAAGAACAGGGAGTAGTTTCTTCCACATTCTGAACAGTAGAACCTGGGGTCATCCACTGGGAAGTTCACATATCTATAAGAAAAACAAGCTACTTTTCTACAGCATTATCTTTTTTATCACCTTTTGTGCAGGTAAGAGAACCCTCTGGGGTGCAGTGTCATCTGCTGTCAAAGGGTCCCTCTGACTTCTGTGTACTAAATGAAATGTTACAGCATTTTTCTTCTCTATGAAGGGTTTTTTCCGCCTGTGAGGCTGTAAGAGAGCAAACAGTTACTTGAAAATGAACCAGAACTGAAAAGTTTTCTGTCTACATACATATATGGGTTATACTTGATTCAAAGACTAAAATATCATTCAAATATGAAAATCAAGCATCAAATCCAATGTTATTTATATGGAGGTTACACCTGGTTAACTCAGACATGCCTCACCCACCAGCATCTAGAAAATCATCATATAACCTGCTGCAACTCTTTATAAGAAGTCTCAGAGATCCTGAAAACTCCATAAGCTACACATTTTCAAAAGGTTCTGCTTTAGCATTCAACAGGAGACCAGTTTGTTTCTGTATGAACTGATTAAGTGTTCCAATCCCCATAAAAATAAATTCTCATGATGATTCAGATTGCTATTACCTGTACAGAGTAATACAAATTTGTTGTTG
>CM034701.1:309174456-309187234 GCA_020142125.1 Phrynosoma platyrhinos | reverse complement strand
AGTAGAGGACAGGGGCCTGGAGATGTCTCATCCATAGCGTCACCATGGGTCAAGATCAATGCGAAGGCAATTAACAACTCTAGATTTGTAGTCCGGTGTGGAAACTACTGCACCATGCTGACTCTTTTATGCAGTATTTATACAAAATTGTGTTGCTTTACTTTAAATAACCAAATCCAGCCAGCCTGGCCTGTGTGGAATGACAAGATATTATTGTAGTTTTTCAGGACTATTACACCTGAAAGTTAGAAGTTTGTTGCTGAAGTCTTTTGTCCATAATTGCTTTTGTTTGATTTCTTTTGTGATCTAATGAGTTATTATTTCATCATATCCTTTTCTTTTTTCTTATTAATCATTTTGCTTTTTAGTATTCTAGAAATAGGCATTGTTAGATTAAATGCTATTTGGAGCCACAATTTTAGTAAGACTGCCAGAAATAGTGCACATTAAATTGAGGCACTGCCCTGGCTCAGTGCTAGGGAATCATGGGAATTGCATTTTTTTCTGGGACATTGAGCCTTCTCTGTCAGAGAGCTCTGGTACCACAATAAATTACAGTTCCCATGATTCCCTAGCACTGAGCCAGGGCAGTGCCTCAATTTAATGTGCACTATTTCTGGCAGTCTGCAAAGGCCCTAAATTTGGAGCCAATTCCTCTGCTGCTCTGAAGCCTCCCAGTGTTGAACTTGTCATACATAACATGTCATTTTGCTAAGTGTGAGGGCTGATTTGGAACTTGATCAGGTTTCCTAAAGTTAACTGCTGAATCTTTTGACAGTCTTTCAGCAGAGAGAAAGCACTGGCCACATGATTAAATCTAGCTTGTACTTGGCATAGTTGGGATGGCTTTATAATTATTTCCCTTAGGACTAGCATGGCCATTACTCAACTTCATTTTCCCCCTATTTTGTTGCTGGATTCCAATTCAGTAAATTTGATTTTTCCCTTGCTGAATTTAATGTGGCTGACCCCTAAAAGTGCTCTCATCTGCATTATTTTCTTTTGTGGTGCAGCATTTAGAAAAACACCTCATGTAGACACAGTGAACAAGACAAGTGGGCTGCACAAAATCTGAAATAACTTTGCATGAATAATTTGCCCTTAATATGTGATGTATTCCTGTTTCATTTGTCCTATTGCTTTTATATTTTAGCATGGCATTGCTACATATAAATATATATATTAATGAGTTGCTTGTGGGAAACTACCATTTTCTGAATGACACTCAGAGAAGACATCACATCTGACTCATGTTGAAATTACTGCTTGCATTAGAGCAGTAAGGTATAACTTCATTTTCTAAAGAAGATGGGATGCAGATTCATTTTTTTTAGTTAACATGTCTCTTTCTTTGAATTATGTCATTAGGGTTGTCATACTTTGGATATACCATGAGATGACGTGACTCACTGGAAAAGACAATAATACTTCGTAAAGTTACTAGAAGCAGGAAAAAGGGAGACCTCACTACAGGTGAATTGATTCAATCAAGATAGCACAGCCCTGAATTTGCAAGACATGAGCAGGTAGTTGATGCTGAGGCTCTTGTAGGTCTCTCATTTGTAGGGCTGTCATCAGGTGAAGTCAACTTGATGGCAAATGACAATAAAACAAAGTATCATTTTTTTGACAGCCTTTGTGCACTAAACAGCTATATAAACAAGTGGAAACAGGGTTGTCTTTTGCTAGAGTCATGACAGCTTTGAAGTAGCTAAATGAAATGCAGTTGCAGACATTTCTGCTCCCCCTTCCTTGGTCCAAGGCTCACTTTATCCTCCTGCCTTGTTTGCTTTAGCAGGCAAGTGAGGAATGGGATTTGGAGAAGAGAAGCACAGCTGTACCTCTTTCACTGCTGGAGAGCTCTTTTCAGAGAAACAAGCATGCATTCCATCTTGTGACCTAGTGCTCCGAAACAGAAATCAGCAGGCAAAGTGCATTTCCCAATATGAAGATAAAATGCTGGGAAGAAATTCCTCTGTTGTTCTTGCTCTGTATTATGCAGCTGTGGAAGCTTTCCAACAAGCTGCTCAGACAAGAGATCCAGTATCACATACTACATTACTAGTTGTCAAGGTGTGTTATAATATCATTACAGAACAGTTTCACTTAACTTCTTGGTTCATTAGATTGCAATACGAAGTAGAACACTAGGTATTTTATTTGCTGTGTCATTTGATTATTATTACCTATTCATAACATTTCTGAGCTTCTACCCAACATTATAAGATAAAAGTGTTAGACTGTAGTACATACAGCAAGACTAGAAAATTTAACCCTAGAAAAATAAAAATACATTCTCCTCACCTAATGCAAATGTAGCATCGTATTCGGAATGTGATACAATTTTAATAGCAACAGTGGCCTAAATCCAAAGTGACACTCATGGTAACTTGAGCATTCTCTCCCTCCTCTGCCCAGCAGCCTGTTCCAATGTTGAAAAGCTTCTTTAGAGAATTTCCTTACATGTTTTAAAGGGTTTAAGGCACACGGCGGGGGGGGGGGGGGCAGTATGATGGCGACGCAGGACAGACAATCCGACCCCCACTTGTTTTTGCAGAAGCTTCTTCTGTACATGCACTGACAGCATTGCAATCTGACATGATTACTTGGGAGCAAGTTCCCAGTTAATTCAGCAGGGGTTATTCTTGAGTAGACATTTACAAGAGTACACTGTTTGGTGCTATTTAATTTTATAACTAAAAAGCCTCAGATAAAGTACTAAATTTAAGGATAAAAACACATACACAGAGAGACCATTTATTGCCTGAAAAAAATACATATCTTTTATAATTAAGAACTAAACAGGGCACATGGACAAAAATAAATTGTAGTATGTACATACATTTAAAAGGATAAATAGCGCATGTATATAGAGAGTGAGAGAGAGAGAGAGTAATACTGCAATACATTGCAATACATGTCCTTGTGTATTTCAGGTGCAAATGTTTCACCTTGTACATTAAAATGATAAATAAGTGCTAATATAAGACAATTTTTTTAGTGTAAACAATGTCATAGGCTTATAATAAGCCATGATATTTAGGGCCCAGATAATAAAGCACACACTGCCTTTACCACCACCTTATACTATTTAAACGTATCATGTTTTCACAAATTCATTTAAAACATAGTATAAAAGTAGACAATTTGCTCCACATTATTCACATACAATACAGACTCCACAGTCTTTCTGTAATCTTCACAAGGCCCTTTGTGAGGACTGGACAGATAAACATATGGCATGATCTTTCCCCATATAAGCACAGAGCCTACATGCTATGAGGTTCCTGTAGAGTATCAGAGCTCTGGTTTCCCCCCTTTCTCCCTTGACACCTGGGTATTCTGTGCATCAGGCTCTTTCAAGAAAGAAAAAAGCCTTGATTAAGTGGAAGGAGCAGGATGGACAAAGATATAGATGATGCACAGAGGCCTTCCATTCCCCAGATTGTCCTGGTGTAGTGCTTGAGGGAATGGAGGTGGAGGAAAAAGAATTTGTTGTGTTCTTTGGGAACCCTCTTCTATGTGCTTATGCAGTGCTCACAAAGGGAAGGATCTAGTTTGTAATAGTTTTGCCTCAAGTTCCATATGCAGTGTAATGCCCCTATATTCCACTGGTGGCCTACCAATGCTTTTTGAAAAACTGCTCCTGCCATGCCCTTCTCTGTTTCAGTATAGCCAATTATTGGTATGTTGGCACATAGTAGTAGCACAGGGCTATGTAGGGAGAAGGGAGATGCTTGGTAAGAATGTGAGATTTAGCCTCTAGGCTTTACTTTTGTACCCTAAACCAAGGATTTGTTTAATGTAGCTCAAGCTACAAAAAAAGGGGCATGCTTGTATCTTTTCACCATATTCTTATTGTCTCACATATCTTTGTTCCTAAACATAGCTTAAAAACTGAAATACAATTATGGAGGATCTATGGTTTTCATTATCTTAATTTAAAAAAAAATCTGTGTTACAATCCTGTGCATAGTTACATTCTTGGACATTCTCCTGGAATGTCTGCACCTCACATGAGTTTAGATATGTTCGAAATTGCTGTTTCAGTGTATGTTACAAAAGTATGACATTATTTTTAAAAATAACAATGGTGTTAGGACTCATTTATATTTTTGTTTATTTACTGGATTACCCAAAATGGGATTCAAGGCGGCTGTATTGGCACTACATTCAATGACTCAATTGTATGGGCTGTTTCTGAAAAGAGAACTCAAATTGCTTTCCACCAGGCTACAGAAAGGTGAGGATTCTGGAACAGCACACACAGACATGCTCACAATCCTGGATTTGTACTTTAAATAAGTTATCCAATATCCATATACAACATCAAATTACTTCCATGAAGAATGCTAATGATTTTGCACTAACATACCTTTTTGGGCTGACAAATAAAAATTGAGCTCTGCTTGCTTCCACTCTATTTGAAAATAGCTTCTTATTACTTCTCATCAACAATTTCTTCCTCTCTGGCCAAGTGCTAACAAGAAGATGCTTGTAATATATTTTCTATGTTTTATGGCCACTTGGGAATTCTCCTAGGCATCTCTTGCTTTTTTTTAATGTGAAAGTCACATTGTTCAATGATTTAAGATTATACTGCTGCAGACACTTTAGTTGCAATGCACTTTCAGGTCTTCAGGGTGTTGTGCTTTTCCAGGAAGGAGCTCTTTGTCCAGACTATGGGGTATTTTCAAACAATTATGGACGGTGGAACCTGGAGTTGGTAAATAAAAATATAGTGTTTCAATTTCTTTCTCCCCCATCTCATCCTGATGATCCAAAAATTGTAAGAACAATAAATAAAACATCAAAATAATCAAATTATGAATACTAAAATATTGGTATAAACCATCCCACTCCCAGTTTTAAAATGTTTTCTTTAAGTCGCATACAAAGAACATGTAAATATCACCTAAAGTATTAATTCTCAATGACTGACAAAATATTCATTTTCTTCTTAGCTTTCTGAGTGCTGTTAGATATGGAATAATATTTTAATAACTGCAGGGACTAAAAGGATGAAAGCTGAATGCATGCTTATGAAACGTTTTAAAAAACAAAATGTTCCCAAACTTACAATAAATTTTGTTTTCTAGAAAAGCAAAGAATAAGGGCCTCGGCAGACGGCTAATAGAGCCGTCTTCCGGGCCTGGAAGAGGAGGGGCAGCCGCACGAGCGGCGCCCCTTCCTCTTCCCGAGGTCGCCCTCGGAGTCGCCGGCCCTTTGCACGGCCGGCGCTCCGGGGATGACCTCACGCTGCGGCGACCGGACGCGCCGCGGCGTTTGAGTCAGAGAAAGTGCGCCCACTGCTTTTAGGGCGCACTTTCCCTGAAATCTAAAAGGAGCGCCAATTTGGTGCTCCTTTTAGAGTCACCAATGGTGCGCCGCGGTGCGGCTGCCGCGGTCCAGCAGCGCACTGTCCCGCGGCGCACGGGAAGCTCCCATCTGCTTCCCCCCTAAGTGTTTGTTGGGAACCTTTTATTTAGAATAAATTTAAAATAGTTTGATTGTGTTTTTTCAAATTTAACAGCAAGTTGTTTTTCTACTTTGCTATTAAATCAGGGAATTGAGAACTGCGGGGGGGGGGGGGGGGATCTGGGGGAAAGAGGCCACAGTTGGTTTGCAGCTCCTGTCTCTATTATGTCTGAAATATTCCTATTTCTGGATGGCTAGTTGACAGGAAATGTGTTTTCCCTGAAGCTACTCTCTGTGCTTCCATAATTCCCACACAGTATTTTAAGATCTCTTACAGGCACCATATTGTAAGTTATTCAGAAACTTTGCATTTGTTTCTAGCTTAGCACATTTTATGTACTAATTTGGTAGTAAGCAGAATATGATGTAATTTGGCCAACTCATTATAAGAACTGTTGTTATGAATCACTTGCATTTTCAGAGCTGAGCCCACTGTGTGAAATGCAATGCCTGCTGCATTAAGGCAGTGTCACAAATTGATCCAGGGTTATTGCACTGCCAGAACAAAATAGGTTGGTGCGATGCTAACAGTTGTAACTAGCAATGTGCAAAACTGTTTATGCAGTTAGCAATTTATAGCAATGTGCAAAACTGTTTATGTAACAAAAGAATAAGTAGGATAAGAGCATGGTGGAGTATTGATGCTTATTTGTTTTTGTTGCCTCCAAGTCTTTTTTTTTACTTATGGTGAACCTAAGGCGAACCTGTCATAGAGTTTTCTTGGCAACTTTCTTCAGAGGGGATTTGCCAGTGGTGTCCTCTGTAGCTGAGAGAGTGTGATTTGCCCAAGGTCACCCAGTGGGTTTCATGGCTGAGCTGGGATTTGAACCCTGGTCTCCAGAGTCCTAGGATTGATATTTATGTCCCAATCTAAAAAATAACTTGCTAGAACTGTTATTGCAGCCTTGTACTCTGAAGTAAAAATAAAAAACAAAAAATAGCGTGATCCATGAGTAGATACAAAATCCAGTTTTTGAGTAATTACACCAGATTTAAAATGTTAGAAATGTAGTAAGCTCTGAAGTTCTCTCAGTATGTGTAAAGCAGGGGTAAGCAACCTTTCCCCTTTAAGGGCCGAGGGACTTCAGCTCCCAGAAGCCTCAGCCATGTTGGCCAATAGTCCTATGTTAGCCAATAGCTCCTGGGATTCTGGGAGCTGAAGTCCCTCAGCCCTTAAAGGGAAAAGGTTGCCTACCCCTGGTGTAAAGGATGCATCTGTATATTTTTTAAAAATGTGGTAGTACAAAATGTAGGTGATAGGGGAAGAAATAAGCCTCAAAATCTAGCCTGGTGGACTGCCCATGGCAAGTGCCTGAAGTGGCAGCTGGACAACGTTGTGTCCGTTGTCTGATTTGCAAGATTCAGAAAAATGTTGGAGTATCAATTTAATCTCTGTAGACCAGGGGTAGGCAACCTTTCCCCTTTAAGGGACGAGGGACTTCAGCTCCCAGAATATTGGCCAACGTGGCTGAGGCTTCTGGGAGCTGAAGTCCCTCGGCCCTTAAAGGGGAAAGGTTGCCTACCCCTGATGTAGACAAAAGCCAGTCTATGGGCCTAAGCAGTCTGCTAGAAATAGTGCAAATTGAGTCCACTTTAACTGCCCTGGCTCAGTGCTAGGCAATCATGGGAACTGTATATTTTTTCTGAGACATTGAGCCTCTCTGTCAGAGAGCTCTGGTGCCACAAGAAACTACAGTTCCCATGATTCCCTAGCACTGAGTCAGGGCAGTTAAAGTGGACTCAATTTGAGTTGTAACAGTGTATTTGTGCTACCAAATGCAGGCTGGGTGACAGTTTCTGTTGCAGCAGTGCCAGAGTTAAGAGACTGCACAAAATTACAATTGTGCGGTCTCTTAGCTCTGGCACTGCTGCAGCAGAAACTGCCACCCAGCCTGCATTTGGTAGTATATATACACTGCTACAATTCACTTTAGAAGCCTGTGCACCTTGTAGTCACTACTACAAGTCAGGGCGGCATGGTCAGAGAGACAGTTCACCTCCCTCCAATACTGAATGGACCACACCCATTTTCTTGCTAAGAATGACTGCTGCCATCCCTCCCTCCTTGGAAGATGGAGAGGAAAAAGTGATCATTTATCAGTGGCCAAAAAAACTGATGTGACAGAGCTTGCTTGCTTCTTCCTTCTACCCTGTGCCTGCTTGGTAAAATGCTGATTCTGCAGTGAAGAAAAACTGATTGCTTCCTGCCTGCCAAGACAGGCTGTATGGGAAATGCTAAGGTTACTAAAGAAATGGACTGTGCTGAAGTACAGGTGATTTCCCTAGTAACCCTGGTCTAGTAACCCAGACAGCCTGCCTCTGAGGATCCAGAGCCAGCAGTCAGAAAGCAGCCAGTTCCTCTCTTCAGCAGAACCAGCTGCTAGCAGCAGGTGCAGTGGCATCATTTGGTGAGACAGACAGGTGGGCGGCCAAGAGGAGGCGAGCGAGACAGTGAGCTCTGCTATGCCGCCGCCTTCAGCTGCTGGCAGTGGCATTTCTTCCTCTACATCTTCCAAAGGAAAGAGGGAAGCTGTGTTTTGGGTGGGAAAGCAGCCTAATCAAAGTAGTATGGGCTGGAGAGTAAAATGAGGCATGATTGCTGCAGTATGCTGAAAAATTAATGGAATTTTGGATGGAGACTGCAGGATACAAGTGGACTGTGAAATGGGGTTTATGGGCTACATAATTTCCCTCCCCAATTTTTACAGCAACCCTGTTTTAAACCAAGGGTGAATGACATTAATTGCATAACTTTAGACTCCCTGCTTGCCATCTCTCACAGCCCACTGGGGACTCAATCAGTGTCCACTCAATGTTGAGCTGTGTTCCTGAGCTGTGTTCAGAAATGTGGGTTACAATGTGAATGAACTTAAAAAGATGCAGGAGGCTTGCATTTGAAATTTCAGAATTTCAAAAGCACCAATTTATATTGTTTGCAGTCATCATCTAGTTGGAAACCCGTGTCCAGCATTATCATGGCTATCTAACTTATTTAGGAAATTTACCTGCTTAACCAGGGAAATGAACAGTGATAAATTCCTAGAATTTCTGTAAATGCTAATAGAAAAGGAAGGCAGAGCTTGTAAATAATTGTTTCCTTGCCTTGTAAACTGTCGACTCTCTTCATGTACTTCCATTTCCGTGCTTTTAAATTCATTTAATTCTTTCCGTATTGCTGCCTAATTAAAAAAAAGCAAAGTATGACATGAAACAACTCTTAAAAGGAAACATTTTAAGTAGTAAAGCTGCAATTCTGCAAAGGAACAAAATAGAAATGATCTAATATTCATCCATTCTTATTTCTGTTATCTTCTTATTCTATAGTCTTATATTTCATAAGGATGCATATTTTACCATGTGAAGTTGTACATGATGGGTGGCATTTCAACTGTAACTAAAAAGAGTGACTTGCTACATGAACTCAATCAGAAGAAAAGTACTGTCTGCAAGCTCACTTAATTCTGTGGACCCACTGTTGCATTTCAGGCTTGCATATTGTGTGAGTACAAGATGAGGTGAAGTAGTGCTGAGTTACTGATAGTCAGCAATGGGTCCCCAGATTTAGAACCAAGTACATTTGAGGACAGCAGAGTTCTACTGATATAGTTCAAGAGCAGGGTATGTATATATGTATGTATTTCTTGCCTTTTCCCAGCCCAAAGACTTAATGAAACTTACAAAAGGTAAAAGAGTTATAAAGACATGTATCAGTAAAACATAAAAATATTAAAACAGAATTAAATTAATTCTAGAACTGAGAACAATTTAAAGGCTTATCCATTAAAAGAACAAATTCAGACAATATAGCACATGATTAACAGCAGTCCATAAGCAGTCAGTTCCCAATGCCTCCAAACAGAAGTATTTGCTGGTCACAGAAAGACACCATGGAGAGTAGCAGTCTAGCTTCTCTAGGAAAGGAGTTGCCGAACTTGGGATCAGTCACCAAGAAGTCCTTCTTATGTACCTGCAAGGGTGGTGGGATGAAGAGCCTCCCTTGAAGATCTCAAAACATGGGCAAGGTTCTATAGTTGGATGCAGTACTTCAGATAATCTGGACCCAAACCATATAGGACTTTATAGATCATAGCAAGCACTTGGAACTGTGCTGGAAAACAAACCAATAGCTAGTGAAGCTGTTGCAGCAAGGGAGCTGTATGCTCTCTATCACTAATTCAGGTCAGTTGTCTATTTGTAGCTGATGTTTCTGAACACTCTTCAAAGGCTGCCCCATTAAAAGTGTTTTACTGTAATCCAGATGGAGTATTGGGACTTGTGTCTTCATGGTCAGGTCTGACATTTCTAGGAATGGGCACAGCTGATGCCCACTCCTTATCTGTATAGATACACCCCTGCCCTTTTTAGAAAGCTGAGCTTCCAGGCCCAGGATTGAAGTCAGGAGTACCCTCAATCTTAAAGACCTATCTTTGAGGGAAGTATAATGTCATCCAGTACAGGCTGAATCCCCATTCCCTGATCTGTATTTTGACTGACCAGAAGCACCTCTGTGTCTTGTCTGGATAAAGTTTCAATTTGTTTTCCCGCATTCAGTCCATTACTGATTACAGGACTCTCTCAATGTCTCTGTCTAATTCCACTTGAAAGGAAGACTATAGTCTTGAATGTAATAAATGTAAAATTATATTATTCTAATGTCAGACCTCTAATAATGCAAACATCTGAGAGATACGGGTCTACATCTTGGAAATGCTGGTACCACTGAACTGCTCCAATAATTTCAGCACATGTACACTCTTGGATAAAGAGGTTCTGTACTTGATAAGCTGCAGGAAGTCGCATGCAGAAAATCTATTTCATGTCTAATGAGTTGTATTGAGCTCGCATTCAAAAATCTGTTTCCTTTAGATTAGAGGGCAATTATTCTTCACATTTTCCTTTTAAAAAAGGATGCATTGCTCTTGATTGAATAATTTCAATAAAAATGGGAGCACAGAAAATAGCATTAATTACAAAACAGTGGCAGGAGGGGTGGAGTTGGGAGGATAGTGGTAGAAAGGGAATTTGTCACTCTAAAGAGCCACCTGTTTGTTTAATGTGTATCTGGAAGAGAGATTATTGCAGCCTGCAGTCCTGGAATGGCAAATGACTAACACTTAATACATAGCAATTGCCTAAACTGCAGGACCCCTGCCTTTCCTGACTAAATGCAAGCTTTAAGGCATACAAAATTAATAATGCTTTTCATCTAGACATTAGCCCCTACTTCAGTTTTATGTAACATATGGTGAAACGTTTGGACATTCCAGGCCTTTGTTTTCCTGAGGGGCAATATCAATGCACTGCAACCACTTAGAGTACTTTACATGGATAATGAGCACTAACATTTAGAGAGAGAGAGAGAGAGAGAGAGAGAGAGAGAGAGTAATCAAATTGCTACCTCTTCATTTATTCCACAGCAATTTTCTAAAACAGCTGGCTATCTTCATGCAGGTATTACCACAAATATTTCTATTACAGAATAATCACCACTTTTAGCCCCAAGTGCTCTCTGAAGGTCAGAGCTGCTCTTACTGCTTTTTTTTTTTAAACACTAATATATCCCAATAATACTTTATAAAAAGCATCTCACTGGAAGTACAAATCTTTCATTGCAGGACAGAATTAGAGTATGACACAATTATTATACTGCGTCACCACAATGACTTTTTCAAATTACAGTTGCTGATAGCAGCAGAGGATTTATCTTAACTCTTGTAATAATATCTAAGCAGTGTCAGCAACAGCAGATGAAGAGTTAAGGAACGGAATGAATGCCCTCTTGATTTAGCATATTAGCCCAGAATTAGAGTCACCCTCACATTCCACTCCATACGATCAATGTGCGATTGGGAACCCCACCATTACCAGAACTTTCTGATCATGCATATAGGACCCCACAAGTATGTGCTTGAGTGGTGCCACTGAGGTTGGTGTCACCCAGTGTGTGTGTGTGGGTGTGGGGGGGCAAACTGCCCTGCTTTGCTCTGCCCCCCTGCACCACTGAAGGCAGCCCCCACTCCTAGAAATACGATCAGGATCTGGTGCGGCTGCTTGGAGCCTGGAGGCACAGTCCCCCAGGATCCGTTGCTACTGAGGGAAGCACCACTGTGGCCTCCAGGAGGCCCATTTAGCGTCTTGTGCAGCTTCTGAATGAGCAGGAAAGTGCCCTTTCTCTCATCCAGTAGCTGTGCCATCACTCTGAGGGTACTGTCCCACCCTCTGGTTTGCCACGTGGTGCAGTTCACACACCACTCCCTCATGATGCCACTGATGTGCTTTGAGGTTACATTTTGTATTTCAGCCAATAGACACAAGGCAGAACAGGGCCACTGAGTGCATTGTATTAACTAAAGGTTTAGGATTTGGTATTAGCTGCTAAAAACACCCACCCTGCATCTCTTCCTTTTCTCTTGTGTGGTAACATTTAGTAATGCAACGCATAAAGTGATGTCATAAGATTGTGCATTGTGATGACTTGGCTGCCTCAAAGGACCTCTCTAGTGTAAAAAACCCTTCCTATGTAAGGGTTCCCTACATAAGCAAAACTTTTGTCAGCAGCCAGAAGAGGAATCTTGGCTGAGTTTCTTGTTATTTTTCCTTGAAAGCTTCACTTCCAAGCTGGATGAGTTGTTGGAACAGCGTTTTTACACCAGCTCTGGACTATGTACTGTGCCACCATAACTTTCCTTTCTTTAAAACTCTGATTAAATAATCTTGGATTGCTGTTGGGCATATCTATTACTTGAACTTTGTCATTTACTTCATTCTGAAACCTTTGCTGGCTATAACCTAAGCTGCCTTGGCCTTCTGCTTTGTCTGAGTCCTGACATTACTAGGGTTTGTGGAACCGTAGTATTGATTTCAGGTGGCTACTTACCACCAGAGACCTTCTTCAAGACCTAGGCTTATGGGAAACAGAATAATGGGGAAGCTAGTAACATGCTAATAGCACATCATGAATTCTATATTATTGACCAATACTGTGATAGAAAATGGGAGGAAAAGATGTTAGGCTGTTCCAGCAGTAGCTGAACATCAGCTGTGTTTAGTTCCAGCCTCAGTTCTAAGCAAAACCTAAAAACTAATGAGGTGCAAGTCTCCCATTTATTTTTCTCTCTTCAGGAAAAGCAGAACAAAAAAACCTCAGTCCTCTAGGGAGGGAGTTGTCAATCTTCAATCCTTCAAATATTCTGGATTTCAACTCCCAAAGCCCCATTCAGCATGGCAAATGGCCAGGAATTCTGGGAGCTGAAGATCCGTCTACTATCATCTTTGGATAGCTTTAAAAAGGCTATCAAGA
>CM034701.1:309163740-309174356 GCA_020142125.1 Phrynosoma platyrhinos | reverse complement strand
TACGTTGATTTTAATATTTGTTTGATTTAATATTGTTTTAAGGGGGGGTGGGTGAGTCTTCTTGTATTATATGTTTTATGTGAATTGTGATTTTAAATCTGTAAGCTGCCCTGATTGGGTATCCAATGGGTGGGGTATAAATAAATTTTTTTATTATTATTATTATTATTATTATTATTATAACACCTGGATAGCTAAAGGTTCAGAACCATTGTGCTAGGGCTTTTAGCCACATTACATATCAGCCCACATAATCCTCCCTGTTCAGCTCCCCCCACCCCACAGAGGAAGATGAAATAAAGGAGGAAAGAGGACAATGCCAAAATCCATATGAGAATCTGCATACTGGTTCAACACCTGTTCATATATTGGCAGAATCTGGAATACATTGGACACTAGAACTTTACAGGAGTTTTTACAGTGCTTACACACTTCTTTGAGTAATTAATGAGACTGACAAGACCGGAACAGCTAAAAAAACAACTGGTAAATCCACAAGGCCCACTGTGATGGTGACACTCAGCCATCTTACTGCTTTTCTCAGATGGCAGCCCAATGTTTTTTTTAATCCCACCACTGCCACCCAATTGTGAAATTGACTCACTATTTTAAATTATTCAAGGGACTTAACACCAAACTCTCTTTCAATGTTTGTAGCGTGTATCTTTGAAAGCACTCCAAACACACCTTTATTGAAACAACATAAGTTTATTTTCAGGGTAAATTAAACACAGTATCACTTGTGTGAGATGTTTTTCACAGTTGATATGTTATTGTCATGCTTTATTGGTTACACTGCGTTACACTTGTGGTTTCTTGTACTTATACTGAACTTGTTAGTTACAGTAACTCCAGAACTAGCCCAACTCTCTATTATACTTTTGTTTCTTACACTTTGCTTTACTGTTTGTGCTTCATTGTTTACCATTCTCCTCAGAGAACAACCCTTCAATATCCCTAGAACTCTCTTAGTCCTCTTTTGGGCACTTTTCAATAACTTTAAACTGCTTTTCCTTGCAGTATAAACTAGCAACTAATATTCTTCATGCCCCTCAGGGTGCACCAAAACAGCAACTCTCTCTCTGAGTTCTGCTCTTGACCAAGTCCCCTAACTATCCAACCCACTCTCCTCTCTCCTGCATTATTTATCCACTCCTAACTCTATTCTTATTTGTTGGCGCTTGAAATATCCTAAATGGATGTTACCGGGGCTTCTCTTGGGCTGCCTAAATCTGCCTTTTCTCCACACCCACATCCTCCAAAACGGATGTGCTCCGTTTGGACTGGGAATGACCACTATTGCAGGACTCAGCAGAAATCTGTGTTGTAAATCAGAGGGGGGCAATTTTTAGTACACACACACCGTTGTGCTAAAACCCAGTTTTGTTACTTGCCTTGTCTGCAGGTGTTAATCTTGCCCAGGGCTTGTCAGCACGGCGATCATAATCTGTAACTTCTGTTACTTCCACATACTCATTAAAACGCAGAATTCTTCTTGCCTGAAGTTCAGCCACTGTTGGCCTCAAACTGAGCTGTTGAATAAGAGTTTAATAAGTTTAATAAAAAAGAGATATTGAAGACAAAAAGTACTCTTGGTGGAGATAAACAGAGAAAACCAACAGAACTGTTTGCATAGAACTGGAAGGGACTTGAAAAGCAATCTAGTTTCACTGATTGGTAATGCAAGAAATCCATTATTACAGCATGCATTGCTGATAGTGACTGGTCGCTGCTTTAAAAACCTATGATGAAGGACAGGACACCTTCTGGGGCAGTTCCATTTCAGTGTCTTACACCTTGTACAAATAAATAAATAAACTGGATCTAGTATTTAACTAAAATCTACTTCTCGTTATACAACTAGATAGTCCAGGTAATATCTTTTGGAAGAACAGAAAATAATATTTCTCCATTTTGTAATTTAAAAGCCCTTCAAATATTTGAAGATAGCTATCATAGCATCTCTTGTCAAGTTTGAACATCATTTGCAGCTTCTTCAGCCTTTCTTCATAGGACCTAGTCTCCACATTTCTCTCTATCTTTGTTGTCTTCCTCTCCGCACATTTGTCTGTCAATATCCTTCTTATAGCACCCAAAATTGTCCATGGAACTACAAGTAACAAGTGACCAAAGAATAACACATTGTTGTTTCTCATAATCAGCATACTGCACTCTGTATTCTAGAATTGCAGCAGTCCCTTAAGCTGCACTGCCTCTCATGTATACTATAGGGGTCATTTCACACTGCACAATTATAGCACTATAGTTTTATTTTAACTGCTAAGACCCCATCCTATGGAATTTGAAGTTTAGAGAAGGTTATTTAGAATTCTCAGCTACAGAGCAATAGTGGAACACCAGCTTACAAATCCCAGGATCCCATAGGTTACAGGCATGACAGTTAAAGTGGAATCATAGTGCTATAATTCTGCATTGGAAAGGGCTATGGTCTACTAAAACCCCTGGAACTTCCTCATTACTGCTGTTACATAGTGTTATCCTGATGTGCACAGCTGTTATTTGCACAAGTTATTCTTTCTACATAGCTACTATACATTTGTGTCTGTTGAAAATCATTTTGCTTCTTTTGCCATAAGAAGAAGGGAAGTGCACCTCCAATAACAGAACGGTATTGGAAAGTACTGGATTATAGAAATGGATAAAATGACATGTTTAATCAGAAATAAATCAGTTGAGAGATTTAATGGGGAATGGTTGATGGTTATAAAAGAAATACAGTCCAGATTGAAATTAAGTAGTCAAACTGTAAATAAAATTTATATTGGGGGGGGGGGGAACCAAAAGAAAAATAAAGAGATATGTAAGAGTAAGTGAGTAAGGAAAAAATAATTCATGATTTAGATACTCAGAAGTCTGTTTTATTTAGTTGTTATGTACATTTGTTTTGGTATTTGTCTTTTGTTAGTTTGTATGATATATTGGTGTTTTTTTTAACTGTTTGAAACTTAAGATTACTTTTAAAAGAAGAAATTCACTTTGCTTGTTTTGTTCCATCTGTAAATTTGATGGGAAATCCTTCTGTTCCTTTATCCAAGTGATTTATAAAGATATTAAACAACATTGGGCTCAGGGTAGAATGCTGTAGCACTGCACTTGTAATTTCTCTCCAGACTGACAAAGAGCCATTGAAGAGATCTCTTTACATGTAGTCCATTAACCACCTATAGATTCATCTAACAGTAATGTCTCCCAAGCCCACATTCTACCAGTTTGACAACCAGAACATAATGGGAGATCTTGTCAAAAACATCACCTCCTTCTACTTTCAGGCTCCATCCAAAACTCAGACACAGACCCCCAAATTGTGTTTGCAAGTGTCTTTGATACCTAGGATACCCTAGGATTCATTCCATTAGTCCATGAAGACCTGAATTCATCTGAACTGGTCAGATGTTTTGGTATCAGCTCTTTACCTCTCTTGGGGATAACTCTTCCTCTTCATTATTTGATCACTTTTTGCCAGGCTAACCACAATTTCCTTTGTAGGAAAAAGAACTGAAGGCAAAGCAGGAGTTGAGCTGTTCCACCTTCTGTCACCCACAAACACTTATATATCTTCTCTTTAGGGCTTTCTTCCATATTTTTGATATCACTTCATTATTATTCTTCCTGTTGTTCCAAACACAGTCAGTCTCTCACCTGTTTTATTTTATTTAACATCCTAGGCAATCTTCAGCTATATTGTGCATTCTGGTTGGCCAATGAAGATATCACTGATGGATTTTTGTTTGAATTTGCTAAATAGCCAACACAGCTACCCCTGAAGCCCTCTTAAGGCTCTCTATATAAACTTTGCTTATTTAGTTCCATTTGTCCTTGGTGATTTGCCTTGCATTTCTTCTACATTAACTTCTTAAATCTGAGCTTATCAGATAGTGTCTTATCCAACCATTCTGGTTTCTTTAGATGCTCCCAATTTTTCTTGCTCACTGGAACTGTGGGAGTTCCCACTCACCTTGAACTCCCTTCTTCTTAAGTATATGCACCCATGAAATTGCTTTCAGTATTTCTTTAAATGTTGAAGTCACCTTTCTTGAGTTCAAGGTGTCCCTTTTACTATTGTCTTCCCTCAGTAGCAGGAACGGCAAGGTATCACAGACACTTCCATCAAAAGTTCCCGCTACTATCCCCTCACCAACCACCAACCTTTTGGTGAGGTTACAATATAATTTATAATGTAAAAATTGTGGCAGGTCCTAAAGAGTCCAGATCAAAGAACAATGTGGGCATTTTTTATTCTTTGCAGCAGAAAGAAATACAACTTATTAGATATTAAGTAAGTTAATTTGTTTATGGTCAAAGTCCCTGTAACTATAATGTGCTGCCAGATACAGATTTTTTATTAATTTGAATCAGATCATGCTTCTTTACCAATCTGAGAATAAAAGGGACAACTGAGGCCAATTACATTTTTAGTGTTTTGTTGCTATCACTGGCCTATTAAAAAAAGCTATGTGAACATTTCAAAATTTCGTTCACTCTCCAAAGAGGCAGAATCTGGATCACTCTCCAAAGAGGCAGAATCTGCATCACTCTGCAAGCTGATAAAAAAGTCCTTGATCCAGTGCGGTGCTCCATATTCATGGAGAAAATAACATGCATACACACCAGAGTACTGTTTGCCATTTTCCTCTGTGATAAATTTGGAGCTGACTTTTATACTGGTTGGAATTTTTCATATGGTATGCTGTTGCTGTAGTATACCTTGACCCTAAAGCAAACCTATCACGGGGGTTTCTCAGTGAGATTTGTTCGGGGGGGTTGTCTTTGCCTTCCTCTGAGGCTGGGAGAATGTGACTTGCTCAAGATCACCCAGGAGAGTTTCCATGGCTGACTGGGGACTTGAACTCTGGTCTTCACAGTCATAATCTAATGTTCAAACCACTGCACCACACTGGTGTGCTGCTAGTAATTTCTCAAACTACTGGTAATGTGAGGTTAATGCTGTTATTGGCTAGAAGGCAACTATGTCTGCACTTTTAATTTTAAGAATGTGTGTCATTCCAGACATAAAACAAAAGACTAATATTTATCTGTTAAAGAAAGGAAAACAAAAACTATTGAAAATATTTCTGTTGTTGCCTCCAGTCACCACATATTTATGGAAAAAGTTAGGCTGCATATATCTCCGGCTAAAATGCTTATTGTCTTTGGAGATTTTATGAAAACAGTTTTCTGCTTGTTGCCACACTATCACTCTTTCACTGTGACTACGCTAGTCTGCCGTCACATCACACAAATGACCATGTGGAAACTAAAAAGAATGGCCACTACAGTCTTGCAATCTTAATTAATGTTTTATTTTTAAATGCTGTTTTATATTTAGTGGACAGAGTGGCAGAACAAGGGCAGATCTCATTCAGAAACACACATTTCTCAAGATTTCCACTGGAAAGTACTGCAGAAAAACCACAGTGGAGTAAAAGGAGGCAAATGAATCCTGCTTCTGCTGATATTGCACACATGCAACTCTATTATAATACCATGGAACAACAACAACAACAACAATGAAGACATCCTTTTCTTTACCTTTCTGCTGAGACTGCGCTTCAGTTCTCTTTTGGCTTCTTGTTCTTCTTCTTCATTTTTTTCTGTTGAAAGGGGGAAACCAGGCATATTTAAGGCATGCTGATAGTTTTACGTTGTGAAGTAAAAAAATGCTATTCATTTCTCTAATCCATTCCAGATTGTGTATTATCTTATTTATTCACCCATCACTTCCCCTCAGCTAATTTTTATTATCGCTTCCCTACACAAGAAACAGATAATGTAGTGAATGTAATTTCCAGTCTAAATTGTGCATGGCTAAAACCTGCAATGATTGCTCTGTTTAATAACTGATGGTGTTTTGGGGCAAAGGGCCTTGCCTTGTCTCAGTTCATCTGCATATTCTTCTTGACTCCCATTATGTCCATATACCTTGGGTATGATTGTTTTGTAAAGGGGAATAACCATACCTAAATGCTTCTCTGTGATAAATGCTTCCCTTCAGACAAATCTCAGCATGGGGTGGGAAGCTAATTTTTTTTAGAAAAGGCTATTCTACCTTTGTTCACTTCTTTGTGTGACTGAAAACAACAGTTTATAAAGTCTAGACTACAAGACTCAGCTAGGCTCCTAAAAGATATAAATGTCTGCCACCACCATACTACCTAAAAGGCCACTAGGGCAAAGAAACAATACAATCAGGCAAGAAAATTCAACTGTAATCACAATGTTAAATCCCAATGTGTGGTTTTCCTATCCATTTTGTAGGAGGGACAGCCTACATGGGACGAAGAGGGAGACAGATGTTCCTTTTAGCAGAGACTGGGGATTTACGGAGATGCTTAGGCCGTGCTGTCATACCTTTGCACTGGCTTCAAAGTAAGTTGGTTTGTGACTGCGCCACACACCAGCATACAGGCACAGGAGTACAACTTCCCCCTTCTTTCGGCGCTTTAACCTTCCACAGGTTGCTGGATTGCACCTGAATAGGGCCAACAACATCTGAAGGGTCACAGGCTGCATTAACAGCTGCAGAAGGAGCAGTGGTGCTAACTCTTGCTCCTTTATATGCAGAGCTTAGAAATGTTACTTTGGGAACTACAGTTCCCAGAATCCTCTAGCCAGCATGAGATTATGTAAACTGTAGTCCAACAAAGTATTTTCTCTCCCCATGCCTCAGGACACAGTGCTGATGGGCTGTATTCCTCCCAGTAAGTCAGTACTCAGTCCATAGCTCGGCTCTGCCATTTCCCCCTCTTTAGGTGGCAGAAAGGACAAAGAACATCTCCAACTATTACCCTACATTGGACCTTATCCCACGGGGCCAAAAGCAGCAAGAATCCACTAAGAATCAGGCGCTATAGCGCTATACATTCCCGGGTGATCACACGACGTCGCTCAGAATCGGCTAAGAATCAGGCGCTATAGCGCTATAGTTTTCCGGGTGATCACACGACGTCGCTCAGAATCCGCTAAGAATCAGGCGCTATAGCGCTATAGTTTTCTGTGTGATTACACGACGTCGCTCAGAATCCAACAAGAAACCGCTCGGAATGCAGCATCATTCGGGTTCTTTTGAATGTCGGTTTCAGCGGGCATTGCAATAGCGCGAGCTTATCCATAGCGCTATTATAGCGCTAGCGCCATATTTATACTAGTGCTATAGTACTGCAATGATGCTCATATCGCTTTCTTGCCACTTTTGAGAGCAGCATGGGATAAGGTCCATTCTGTCGGGAGCTGCCATCCAAATATAGCAAAATGTAACTTCTAGATAAGTGTCTAAAGTTTATTGTCCTTAGTTTGTTTCCAACCCTGTCTCAAAGAAGGAGTCAAGGATCTCTCACCATTGTTGAAACCAAACAGAACAGTCTTGTAGTGGTAGTCTGGAATGAACCCTTTCTCTAAACAATTATTTCCCATCTCCAGTACACATTATTCAGCTGTCTTGGTTAACAATGGGAAGTCAAGCATCACTTTGGAAGTCTTGGTATTATTTATGCTGGATGAAGTAAATAATTACAGTACAACTCAATCTGGCTACAGATGGTGGCAAATTAAGCAGTGCATGGATACCAAATAAAATATTTGACTTCAGAAGAGTAGTTCATTAGTAATCTGTATGATCCCAATGGCATGCTGACAGTGTGGAAAAAGCACAGTTGGGCTGAATTCTGCTGTTGGTAAAATGGCCCTGCAATTTATTCACCTCTCCTGCCCCTCACAACTCAGTTTTATTTACCATACCACCACAAAGGGGCTGAAAAAGGATTGACTCATCATATAATAGATGCAGATTAAGTTGTGAGTTATATTTGCAATTAAATAGCTAGCATGCCAAGAGAACAAATCAACCCAAACATCTCTATCCTTGTTTGGCCCTTAGGTTTCATGGCCCCTTTTTACACAGAGGGTCTTGACATATGAAACAAATGCTGGCAGTTCATAATAGGTTGCCTTCTGCTCAATTTAATTTGACAGGATTTCCATGCATCCATCTGACTACTTGTCTCACTTATGGATCAATTCAGGTTTCTGCCCTACTGTAATCCAGGAGCCTAGAATTGAACTTTCTACCATGTCTCTCTGGGATTAGTTTTGTTTAGATTACTTTGCAGGCTTTCTAGGCAAATGAAAAAGAAAAGAAAAAACAGCAGAGCTTTAGGATGCTGCAAAAAGCAGATTCGATTTGCTGACTTTGCAGGCAAAGTGAATCATTAATATTCCTCAGTTGGCACAGAAAAACATATTTCTAGAAAGCCAGTGTTGGCAAGATGGAAAACCTCACAGACAGTAAGACTCCATAGCTACAATTTGCTAAATATATAGTGGCTATTACAGCAACTTGTGAAACATTATATATACAGGCTCCTATTAAACAAGGGTACAGATATTCTTTATCAGTCAAAAGATCGATAATATACAATCATTGTCAGGGAGGCTTTTATATGGGCTGTGTGTTCTATTTATGTTTTTAACCTTTGTATGTTTATATGATTTTAACAAGATAATTTAATTTGTTTTTAAATTTTAATTGTAAAGTGTTTTTTTGTTTGTTTGTTTTTTTAAAAAAACCTTTTATTTGTGAGTTGCCTTGGATCCCTTTCTGGGAGAAAGAGGGCATATAAATTAATTACATAAATAAATAAATAAGACAAGTTACACATTTCAAACCACTGTGCATAATGCAGCCTATTTTCATGTTGTTACTATGAATTCTGGACAAGCCTCTAAAGTGGTTCCATCTAGATTTGGATTGGCATTTCAATTTGTCATGCACTATCTCCAGAAAAAAATAAAATGTTTTTACATAATTTTACACATACATCTTTGCTCAGGCAGGTAGAAGGGGCCTTCCCAAATAATGAGGAGGAAGAAGGAAATGGCCAAAAAATAAAAATAAAAATCATTTCTCCCTCCTTATTTAATCCACAGATGGTTAAAGAGGGATCTAAACCTGTTTGCAGAACTTGGGTTTACCCCCAATAGTATTTCCCTGAGGAAAATCTTTCAGAGGCTGTGTGGGTCAGGGATGGAAGGAGTATATCCCCTTTCACCTCACTTATCCCTTTCCCACTCATCAGGACTTCAACAGAAGAGGAAGTCTAGCCTCTCTCTTTCTCTCAATCTACATGAAGATTCACTCTATAATGTCCGAGGGTGCATGCATTGTGAGGATCATGGGGAGGGAAGAGTTAAGCCTCCCCTGTGATCTCCCTTCACTTCCCTCGGTGGAGAGCAGAAAGGAAAGGGTGGTGGTGGTGGGGTGTTGCAGTTAAAGATAAAGTTTCTCTTTAGCCAGACTCTTGTCTCCTGCTGAGCTCTTTATTGCCAGTCAGCTAAGCAGTGCCTGGCAAGGGGGTCAGGCTACTGAAAGCATGGACCCAGTGGGATCTGTGCTTTCAAAGAGCAATTATTTCACTGGTTGAGGGTACCACTTCCTTCTCAGGTGGGTAGGGAAGATGTGGACAGCACCAGGCAGAAGTTTGTAGGCTTTGTGAAAGGTGGCCAGTAGCTATGGATTGCCCACACCTGATACAGAAGAAATTAACTGAATAGGAAGCAAACTTTGAAGAAAAATGACTCTGCACTGATTTCAAGATTACTTTGATGAAACAGAGGTGTATCCCATAAGATACTTTGTCTTTCTGCAACTTTGCTGTATTCACAGTGAAGCTTGCAAATGTAATCAGAGTCTATAGTGGCAATATGCTAATGCGGTGGTTCTCAAACTTTTTACCCTTGTGACCCCCCCTTACATCAACAATTGCCCCCACACCTGATGTTGTATATGAAAAAAATATTTTGTTTGTTTAATGTTTTGCATATTTTCATTGCACGTTCATGTATATTCACATTTTAACATTTTGTAAGAAATAACATTGTTCAAATTAGAACAGATTTATTTAAATAAATCTATTATTTAGCTCAACACATGTGTAAAGTTTGGGAAGAGAAAGGGGAGGGATCAGGGACTCCACATTTCATGCCCCCTTGAGCAACTCTTTTGCCCCCCGATTCCCACCCCACCATTTGAGAACCACTGTGCTAGTGAAACATAACTACTCTTAAAATGTACTTGGGCCCAGAAGAAGTTGTTATATTTTTCTAAAAATTATTGAAATGCTTACGCTTCAGGATGTTTCTTTGTTCTAGCTCTTCAGAGGTAGGTCTCTGGCTAAGCCTCCTGCAAAAACAAGGAAGCAAACAAAGCCCAGTTGTTAAGGAATAAACCCCAAAGGCAACTACTTGCAATTGTCTTAAGTGGGGTTGACTTTAGAAATCATTTTTAAAATGCCAGTTGATACACTGCAGCTAAAATGGTCATGCATATTATCTTTGGTGCTGAGCGAGATTTGGTTTTCAAATATAAGTATACTGCATTTAGCTGGAAAAAACTAAGCTCAGTGAAAACTGCTCTTTCAGACTCACCACCTAACTCAACAGGAAAGCTAAGAGCTGTGTCAATGCAAGTTATAAATTGTCCAAAGTCTATAGACTGGAATGGTGGCATGAGGTTGTCGCCTGTAAGCTATCTGCTGTAGGGGCAATGCTAGATGAAGTGTTCACCAGCCAGAGGATTGGTGGAAAATGTCCCCTTGGTAAAG
>CM034701.1:309140760-309163640 GCA_020142125.1 Phrynosoma platyrhinos | reverse complement strand
GACCTTTTGTTGGAAGAGATAGCATGTATAAGCAAGTTTAAGAGGAGGAAATTGTGGATGATCAACCTGATAATGCAGTTTTTGAGATGGAGAATGATGGGACTAACAGTTGGGAGAAGGATCTTATGGAAGCTGCTGAGATAAAGAGTGAATACTGGATGGAAGAGTGATGAGTTGGAGAAACTTATCTAATGTAATGTCTTTTGAGAAGAAATGCAGATGACCTTGGGAGAAGGAGAAAATTCAGAAAGAGGCAGTTTGATGATGTGGAGCACCATACCCTGGGAGAAGACAGAAAGAGGCTCAGCCTCTCAGTTTAAAATTATGGAGACAGCATATATGTTACAGGGTTACAGGTTTTGGGATAATTCTGTCCATCTGGTACAAAAGCTGGAATTTAGGAGAAAACCTAATGTGATATTTAAATACACTCGCCCCTCCACATTAGCTGAAGTTAGAGGCACAGGATCCTTGTGAATGTGGAAAAAATGCAAATAACAAAAACACTATGGTTTTTTACCTGAGATAACACCTCTCTAGGAATCTCTAGGTCCTTCAGTGCGACTTTTGGTTAAAGTTGACCATAGAGTTGTACTGGAGGACCTAGATATTCCTAGAGAGAACATATTAATAAAATCCATGAATAATCAAATCCGCAAACGTTAAAGCTGCAAATGTGGAGGAATGAGTGCAGTTGCCAACCAAAGAGTATTGGGCTTGTGGAATAATAGGTATGGCATTTGAAACTTTGTTAACTGATATAATTAAATCAGAACTCAAGGAAGATTTATTCTGATGTTAAATATAAGGAGATAACTCTAAAAATATATTTAGGACATTATCACACGAACACCATTCTCACACCAGTCATGCAAGAAAAAATATAATGGTAACATATGGCTCTATAGCCATCCATCATCACATTTTAGTCAGTTGTGTGATCGGGGCTGTGGCTACCATTAAACTCTTACTAATCCTTCAATCCCACCTCCCCACATAGAATCCTCAGCAATGCTTTTTTGCACTAATATTACCCGTAAATCATAATTCCCATATAGCACTGAGTGTAATGCTAAATAGTTGTGACATAAACAACAAGCAAAATTTAAATTATAACTTCAAATTAAACCTCAAATAAAAGAATGGTATTAGAAAGTATTGGATTGTATAGAAATGGATAAACTAACATGTTTAATTAGAAATAAATCTTTTGAGAGATTTTGTGGGGAATGGTAGGCAATTATAGAAGATATACAAACTAGACTGAAAAGTAGTGATAAGATTTAGGTAAGAATTAGATCAGAAATAAGGAAATTGGAAGAAAAAAAGGAATGAATGACATTTATCAAGAAATAAGAAATATCAAACCATGTTAATACAAAGGGTACATTGTTATAAGGGAAAATACGAATATGGGGATTAAATCAGATTAGACATTAGATATTGATATAGGAAATTATATTTATAATTATATTTATAAATATAGTCATTAATCATCAAAAGCCAATTAGGTTACAAAAATAATTTCAATGCTTAGATACTTGGAAGTCTGTTTTAGTTAAGTATTATTATAGTTGTACTGTATATTGTATTGTATATTTATTTTGTTTGTATTGTTTGTCATAGGTTATTGTCATTTGTTTTAATTTTTCACTGTTGTATATTTTAAATGTAAAAAATCAATAAAGATTTAAAAAAATTACAATATCATATGCACAACTTAAATGTATTTACATATGCATAGTGAAGATTTGGTTAAATTGGATGTTTTTAAAGAAAATTAAAAAAAATATAAAATTAGAATTTTAAAAATTATAAATTAAAAAATTAAAAATTTTGATATTTGAATTTTAAAAAATTCTGGGGCCTCTCCTTTATCCTCCCACTGAGCTTCACTCCATTCCCACTATCTTTTAAAGCATCTTGAAGGGAAGCAGATGAATGTCATAGCCCATTTCTGCCCAAAAGTAGTTGTCCGAGTAGCAGTGGTGTCACACACATCCTTAGGGTGTCACCTGGTGTAGTCTGCACCCACACATGCCCTAGTAACACCACTACCTCCCTGCCTTTCCCTACTCAACCTCCCTTTAGGGATTTGTTTTGCTTTTTCTTCCTTTTCCCATGCAATTCCAGGGCTTGTCTGCCTCACTTGAAATTTAAAAAGAAAGAACATTTATAAAGAAATCATGCAACTGCCCTGGGAGTGACATTTCACACCTAGGGACTTGCATGACTGCCTGGTCATTCATGGTTTTCCTGTGTGAATGAAAAGGGACAAGTTGGGGACAGGGCAGGTACTTGTTGGAGGAGTCATCGTGCTATCAGTATCCCCAGTGTTTTCACTGTTTAAAAGCCATTTGTGGTAATGCCCTTAGTTAGAGAGACATAGTGGTAAGAAGTCTAAAAGTTTTTAAGTGTTTAAAGCTGGCATCTATGTTGTAGGTTTAGATGTTAATAGAAAGAACAAAGCAACTTTGGTATAAGAGAAATGGAGAATAAAAATCATTAGATTTAGCAGTAATGAAGGATTATTTACTTTAATAGGGGAAAATTTTTATTTTCCTATATGGGGGAGGGAGGTTTCTAAATGAAATTCTGAACTGTTTTTCTATCAGTTTTGTAAGAATGGAAAGTTTAAATATTAATTAGGTTTTTAAAAGTAGGATAATATATTAATTGTGGGTAGGAATAATTAAGGGGTAGAAGTACAAGATATTGCTATGCAAGGGAGTAAGACTGTATGACTCTTATATCACTGATGACCATCATTAAGAAGTTGGAAACAAATGTTTTATTTTTTCTCTTTCTTTTGCACTATTTATTATTTCGTGTTTTTCTTTTTCTTTTCTTTCTAGATATATTGTTTTCATCTGGTTAAAATCTTTAATAAAAATATTTTTTAAAAATTCCAAAGAAATTCCCTACAAGCATGTCTGTTGTTATGTGAAGATGGGTTTCCTCCCATATATAATTGGACTAGTTTTAATAGAAAAAAATAATTGGGAATGACATGGCCAAAATATTAGTTATTAACAATACTGTTATATTTGTAGAAGGATTAGATCATTTCTGTCTGTTCTCCTGAAATGAAAGTTAGATAGACCAAATAAACTGGGAAACTAAGAGTTTGGCATAAAACAGATCTGCCTTCCCGAACACCTCCCAAACTTACTCCAATTATAACTGATACCTCACTAGTTTTGTGCCGATCTGATGTCTGATTTCCTGCCTCTCTTCTTCAGATGCTCTTGGTAAGATATTTTTATCTTCCAGTTCTTTTTTTGATGGCCTGTTGCCAAGTTTGATTGCAAGAGTATCTCTACGTCGTATTTTGCTTGCTAAAGAGCCTGAGGTGGGGTGAAGAGAACAGATGATAAAGGGAAATTTTTCTTTCATTAATTTATGTTCAAGTTTAAGCTTGTTAAACTCCATCAAGAACATTTAAGTGAAATGCATAGACTATCTGTTTGGTCCTTCCATGGAGAAATTTAAATATCAGAAGCAAACAGTCAACTCATTTTATACTCATAAGAGTTTGAATATCTTAGGAAAAAGAACAACTTGCTGGCTAAAGTCTATGAAGTAATGTTTTCTGCTTTAGTAAATGTGTTGCATGTTGCAGAATATAACTTAAATCATCTCTTCTTTCCATTTCTTTTCTTCTTAATTCACTTTGGTCATATGTATAGTCCTGATAAATATTAGTTTCTAAACAATTTTTAGATATAGTTAGGCTGCGAGCCTATAAAACTCACACCGTAGTCCCATTGAGTACACTGTGATTTAGGTTTGTGAGAATGAGTAACTGCTGCCAAGGTGTGCATGAGCCACTTCCAGTGTTGCTGCTCCTTTCCTAAGTGAGGAGAGCTGGAGCAGCAGGCGTGCTACAGTACAATGCAGAATATGCATGGTGGAGGACACTGAATCCTCTGAGCCTTACTGCTGCTTTTACAAGAAGGCTTTGGTTTTTTTGACCCCAGCCCATCCACACCATGGCTTAACCAGATTTCCACGCAAGCTCTCCTCCACAAGGATGGAGCACCAGCCATGAGTGGAGGGCAAGTACAGGAGACTACAGTGCATCAGATGAAGGGACGGAGAGAGGGGAGAAAGGAATGGGGAGTATGGTCTCCCATGGCTGAATTCCAGCACCACTGGAATTCAAGGCAGGCTGAGGAAATTAATTATGGGGTGATGCTCCACCTTCTGACATATCATTAGAAGTTCAGTACTAGCCTAACACTATGGCACAGAGATACTAGCATTAGGCTACTACTGATCTTCTGACATATCAATGTCTATGTTGTTCATCTCACTGAAGAACATAGCATTTGCTACTATCCATGGTTTTGGGTATCAGCAGAATGCCCTGGAACATAACCACCACAGATTAAGGGGGAGTGTCTTATATGTTAATGTTTAAAAGAAATGACTGCAAATGATTGCAACCCTCAGTGGCCTCAGCAGTTTCTCTAACTGTGCATCATGGCTTGCTTCAAAGCCATTGTTGCTTGTCTGGAGATTATCTCTCTTCCCTCAGACTACAAAATACTGGAGATGCATCCCCTAGTCTGCCCCTAGGGATAGATCCAACAGTAGGGAAAAGTTAACCCCTTTAACAAAGCAACAATATTTTTTGCTCAACAAGTATATTTTATTACTGCAAAAAATGACTGATGGTTAAATATTAAACCATCTTACTTTCAGTATGTGCATCTTCATCTTCATCGTCATCATCTGTGTAGAGTATAGGCCCATCTGAATCTGTGTCACTAGTGTGATTCTCTTTGCTGCTTTCACTTTCAGGAGTGTTCAGGGCTTCAGACGACTCATCTGTTGGATCAGGACTTGCTTGGTTAGGACTATCTTCTTCCTGGTCTTCTTTGGTAACAGAACTGGGCACCCACACAGAAAACAAATCAAAACTGTAGCATTAGCATGAACACTGCAAAGACATGGAATCTCTTTACATGGAATAACTACATGTGCATATATCAGATACTGTGCCAAGCTAGTTGACTCTTGCAGAACAGTAATTAAGAAAACTGAACAATTATTTGCACAAAGGAGATTCAAATACAAAAATTTAGAAAATGTACCAATAGCTAGATTAGCCTAGAGCAGAGTAGGGAACTGGAAGTAGCCATCTCACACCTGACCATAATCATGGAAGGTAATGGGAGCTATAGTTGCAAACATCTGGAGCACACCAGGTTGTCTATTCTTGGGCTGCATTCTATCATGGATCAACTGTTATGACTGGTAATCATTTATGAAGAAAAATAAAGTTTGCTAGTTCCTCAAGCACTGGACCAATTCAGGAGTGGTGCGGAATAGCACATTTCCATCATGTATTCTCCCTTCTGCTGACACTGTGAGATGTACAGACAGGAATGTTAATATTTTAGAATTTTATTCATGCAGAGTTTCACCATTAAATAAACTCTGAGTGAAAGATTTTAAGGCTCTCTGCTTCTACATCTAATTAGAATGCAAATTTCTAGACCTCAAAGTAATGCAAAAACAGTCAGTTCCTTATACAAGTAACACTGAACAACAGTTTGGCCATGCTGAGGCTCCTGTGAGGCAAACTTTTGGTGTGAATCCAGTTTTCAGTCTGAGTGCAGTCAGGTTTGAAAGGGCCCTGAACAAGATGCTGGGTCTCCATGTGAAATAATTTTCTCTCCCTGTCCCAGCACTTTTCTACTCTGCTACTTTCTCTCTCAACACCTCACAACCCTCCCATGTTTACCAGGTAACAGGAGGAACCAGACAGACTCCCATTTTCATTTTGCTTTACCTTTAGAGAAACAGATAGCCAAACATCTGCCAAAGCAAACTGCTGGCAAAGGCACTCACCATTTTTGTTTCTACATAGTGCCTGTGGCCCAATGTGGGACTCAGATGTATCCTGGAGAAATGATGGATGGTAATCTGTCAGAGATGCATTAGCTGTGGATACCTGTATTAGCAAGGGGATGGACTAGGTGGCCCTCAAATACTTCTCAGTGCTAAAATTCTGTGTTTCTATGAAAATGGCAGATGAACTTGGAGTCTGGGTACTTTGCTGCATGGTGTGCCTGGTTGTTCAACCTCTCTAAATGTTAAAAAAACAAACAAGGCAGAGGAAGGGTATGCTGTTGTGTTTGCTGTTAGCACCAGTATGGCTGATAGGTCCTGATCCTTGGCCTTTTTCATGTCACCCTCCTAGCATCCATTATCTGCTGTTGCCTCTGTTTGCCTCTTCTTCCCTCACAACTAATGATATCACTGTTTGAATTCACTGTGGCCTAACTGTATATTGTTTCAGTTTTGCTGTGGATATAACAGAAAACTATAGTTTCTTGCCATCTAGGAAATCAGTGAAGGAATGACTGCACATGGATAGAGGGTCAAATGTCTATGCCTCACATAAATACCTTAATATTCTCTGGTAAAGTTCTGTTGCCTATACAATAATATAGTCCTAATTGCCTGGCATCACCCACAATATTTCATCTCTCCATGCTGCCAGTGACTACTGAAGTATTTTTCTTGAGAATCCAAGAATTCAGATGTCACTAATCCAAGGTGAAAAAACATGCATAACTTTAAAAAACCTGATCTGCACCACAGAAAGGCAGCATGATACTCTTGAACTACAGCCAGCCCACCAGTGTGCTAACATTTTTGGGAGACAACCTTGATGGTTTTCAAATGACATGTTGCCAACTCCTGGGTTATATCATTAATTTTGAATGTACTATATGGAGGAACTGGTTGTATTTACGTCTTAATTCAGTGCACACAAAGAAAGAGCCCCAAACAGATATAAATCAAAGGAGAACTGAACTCTTTTCAGAAGGGATACTTAGTTCTTTCAAGGCACAGAACACAGTAGGGGATAAATTACAGATTGCTAATGTCATGTTTCAGTAAAGAAGATAAAGCAAAGTTGTTGGTAAGAGTCCACAGGATAGGAACAGTACCAAGGTCATCTCCTTCTGAACTTGAGCATCCGCAAGGTAGATCTCAGAAATAGGCATACTTGCCAATCTCTGTCAGTGCTCCACCTTCATAATGCCAAACACTCTCTGGTGAACTCACCTTCAGGCATGCAGGTTCAGTCAGCCTACCGTATTTTCTGGTGTATAAGACGACCCGGCGTATAAGACGACCCCCCCCCATTTTCCCAGTCAAAATATAGAGTTTTAGCACCTCTATCCTCCTTATCTTTATACCTGGTGTATAAGATGACCCCCCCACTCTAACCACAGATTTTGCAGGTTAAAAAGTAGTCTTATACGCAGGAAAATAAGGTACTTAAAATACTACCCACCAACCTTAAATGGGACAATCAGAGAACCATGACCAGGTTAGTACATGCCCATCTAGAAGATGATGTAGCCATTACCATGTCCCATTATCTTTGACTACTACCTTGATTTTTAAAAGAACTAAACTTTATTATCTTTTTTCACTATACCTCTGGCATGAGCAAAGTTTACAAAATGAGCAAACCATAGGAAAAAATCTTGAGCAAACCTTAGGAAAAATATCTCCAAAAAAGAAGTGAACTGTTACTTTGAAGACCTACTTGCAAACTTTCAGATAACAGATTTGACTATCTCACTTGAATGCCAGTCTGATTAATATTTGTTCTCTCTCTCTTTTTATCACAAATTGCACCAATGTTTTCTGCACCCAATCGTATATGTAGTAATGAAAATATAATTCAAAATATTAATGAAGAAAGAAATTTAACAAAAATCTTTCTAAATCTTTCTAGATTTATACACACAAATTTAAATCTTATAAGGTATATGAAAATTTTCCTGAATTCCTCCATTATCTCCCTAAATCTTAATGGATTTGCTTATAAATTAGTATAATTTAATTAAGAGCATAGTGTCTTACCATCCTGTGTCTTCTCCCTCAAGGCTATTGTCTAAGACAGCAATGATTGGAGAGCTTTCGCTGTCTGCTTCAGTTTTTGTATGGAGAACATTAGAATCTGTGCCAGGAACAGACGGGCCTGTTTCAGTGCTAACTGGCACATCTTGTACGTCTGGGAAACTAGTGGGCTGAGCGCCTGAAGAGTGAGATGGGATGGATGGAGGAAGAGGAGGTGGAACAGCAGGAGGAGGAGGAGGAACAACAGCTGTGGTCTGTTGTGTTGCGTCTCCAGCTTCAGAAATAACATGGAGAGGCTCTTCTGGCTTAGAGTCTTTCACCTTTGTTTCTGAGTTCCCCACTTTCATGCTTGAGGCTAAAGAAATGTCCCCATCTGTAGGTGTTCGCATGGTCACCTGTTTTCCATGCTTCTTCTTGTCTCTGGACGTCCCTGTGCCTGTTTTGCTTGAAACTGGCTCTTTGGAGGTTTTAGGGCGGAATGAGGTGGATGAAGGAGATGACGACTTTGAAACATTCACTTTTTTAAAATTAGAGGAACTAGCTGAAATAAGAGAACATACATGTCATCATTACAGAAACATTTTTAAAACACTGCATTGTGGCATTAGCAATCTGCATTTCTATAATGACTTTCAGTCTCAATGTCAAAAACCTGAAGTTAAATAGGCAGTATTTGTATCACCTATCTGTGTAAACAGTGCACAGTTTTTGCAATTAAAGAGTAGACAGCTAATCAGAGACTCCTGTGCATGCACTCCCTCCCCAACTGTCTATAAATTTCCTTTAACTATTGTCTGCTAGCCTCAAGCAACATATTGGTATTGATGTTAGCTATAGTTAAGAACAAACAAGGTTGTGATACTTAGCCATAGTTAAGGCTGATAGAAGAATTTGTGCTTGACTCCACAGCTTACTCATAGTGACTCACCCATAATTAAAGAACTGAGCATATACCAGTTTAGATTGGACACTGGAAGAAGAGATAAGCAAAGATCTGGGAATTTTCACCCCCTACATATTTTCTTATTAAAATAATAGTCTTGTTATTTTTAAAAGTATGGTAGGACCAGGAAAACTGACCAATCCAGAGAGTGCTTGGCTCATGAGCAGCTTAAATGTTCTCAGCAATTATTATTGAGACAACATGCACAGCGACTATTACTGTGCTTTTCAAAATTTGGCATCTTTTGTTCTTGAGCTCTTCAATGAAAACTGGGATTCTTGGACACTTAACAAAAGAATAGGTTTTTCATCTTCCTTGTTGCCAAAATATTTTTCAAAGTGTGATTAGGAAACATCCAGTGGGTAGTGGATTAGAAATAAGAAAGCAGGCAAAGGGAACCTAGCCTTTACTGTGTTTTAGCTCACATAGTTTCTGTGTCAAGGTGTGAAAGATGGCAAGTCATACTGAAGATGTGATGATGTCAAAGGTTCTTATATCCATAAAGGATATAATATTCATGAACTATATTTTGGTAATTTGTGAAAGTGGTATGCAACTGTTCAGCCAAATCCTTTATACTTCTAATTACATTTTAGCCTTCTTGTTGCTGTGTTTTCAAAAGGTTTTGTTGACTGGGTGGGGGAATATACAATATTGTAGCAAACTTTTCTTTTCCTAATGAAGAATTTAACCACAAAATGAGCCCTAGGAGCAATATGCCTATACTGGAGCATGTGTTCGCATATGTTGTGGAGGCAGAAAATGATACAATAGCTACAATATCATCATATAGCTAACAGTTGTCATCTCATAGAATCATGAAGTTGGAAGAGACCACAAGGGCCATCCAGTCCAACCCCCTGCCATGCAGGAACTCCCAATTAATGCATCCCCTGTCTGTTTTTATGCAGTTGTAGCTTCTATTCAGATCTATACATTTTTGATTAACAATTTGTAAGCTGCTTGGAAAGCCTTTTTAGCCAAAAGGCAGAATATAAATACCTTAATCAAGCAAACCAACAAACCAACTGGGAAATGCTGCATCACATTTGGCACTAGCTGCAGTTACTGCAGCCCATGGGCCAAGATGTGTTATCATAGGCAATGGCACTGATAAAATGTTAAATGGATTTTTTGAGTAGACAGTGCAGAGTTAGTAACTGACTACACAGAGAAAGAGACATAGTGTTCTGACATTTAAAGCAAGAGGGAAACAACACAAATTCAAAGCCATGCACCCCAATGCTTGCATGAACAGCATGCACTGTGGAACATCCAGTGTAGTACTCACCAGCTTCTCGATTTACACTACGGCTTGTTGTTTTGGAAGGAAGGGTAGAAGCCTGCTTAGCAGGAGCTTTGCCTCTTTTTTTAGCATGTGGCACTTCATTAGTCTTATGGCTAGTGGTAGCAGCAGTAGCATGTTTTGGAGGTATGGTTGCTTTTTTACCCTTAGGCTTAGATTTAGGAGGAGGAGGAGGAGGTGGTGGTGGTGGAGCACGGGGTGCTGATATTTCAGGACCTTTAGATTTCTCTATGAATGAGAAAGCGAACAAAAGGAACTGACAAACAAACAATGGGCAATGAGACAGACACATAAATAGACACTCTGCTTGGTGCAGCCCCACCTCTTGAGAATCAGGATTAATTTTTGTTCAAACAAAAGGAAAAATTGGCATCCAATTATCTAAGCCTGTTCACCTCCCAGATCCACAGACACTTGAAATGCATAAACAGAAGAAACCGCTTTTTTAAATGGTGATCTACTCAGTGAAGGTGGACAGAGGCCACTATCAAGTTGTGCTATTTTGCAAATATTTCACAAGCAATCCTTCCTCTAATTTGTTTTTGTTATATTAATAATCAATCCATTCTCAAGGGTTAAACAGTGTTGTCATCAGAAACAATTAGTATGTAAAAACAAAGAGTCTGTTAAGACAATGAAATACAGATGGTACACCACATGAGTAACATGGTTAGAGGAGGTGGTATGCAATCAGGCCCATTTTGTCATATTTTAACCATTTTAATATTTTAAGAAAAATATTCTTTAATTTATTGGATTATTTATAGTCTGAACTAATTATTCTGTTACCAGTTCAACTTAATATGTTTACTTTTCCATCACCTAATACATTGTTATGGGACAACAGCTTTTGGCTTTTCAAATCAAGTTCAATTTATTTGCATCAAGCAAACAGCCATTGAACAACAGCCATTTATGCTCAGAAAGTTTCCAGATACACACATGAGTATTTTGTTTTTGTTTTTGCCTAGTTTTGTGTTTTTGGAGATGATTTGTTGTTATATGTAACAGATGAGATTTATAAATAAAAGATCCAGGGCATGAACTGTTGTTATTCAGTGTGCACTCAAGAACAATTTACCCAAAATACAAGCAGATGAAAACCTGTCAACACATTCTTATTATCCTAGCAGAAAGGAAGAGCTTCCCTTTAAACATGCCTGTTGGTTGGTTCCCAGAAGAAAGCATTTGTGAGACAGCAAGCTTTAGAAGGATTTCACTTTTAGAATTATTTAGCTGGAATGTCTTTGCTCTTAACTCATTTTGTGCTCTACTTGCCCATCTGTCAAGATCTAATTACCAGGACACTTAACAGTTCATTACAAGAGTTAAAACCATTTGCTGAATTGTTCAAAATCAACTCCTACGTAAGAAAAGATTTCCTGTAACTGATAAGGAATCCCGTACTCATTTATGTACATTCACGTTTTCTTGAGATGGAACATAATTTTTGGGACCTAACTAAAAGCAGAACTGCAGCCCTAGTTTTTATAGCCAATTTTAATTCCTCAGAGATAAAGGGAACCTCAGAATAAACAGAAATGACAACAAAAGCATATAAACCTATCTGAGGCAGCACCAAAATATTTAAGTAAAAAAGAGATCTCATCCTCCATCTTCATTTATATATCCTGTGATAGGTCATCTGTCTTTTAATCGCTTTTCAGAATACTCTGTCTACATCAGAATATATGAACTGTGCTAGATCAGACCAAAGACCTGTGCCAGCATTCTGGTCCCACATTCACCAACCAGATGCCTTAGGGAAGCGCATAAAGCAGGGCATGTGTGCGATAGCACTCTCTTGCTCATGTGCCCCAGATCTGGTTTTGAGAAGAATACTGCCTCTGGTACTAGAGGTACAAGTTGAATCTTCCTTATCCAAAATGCATGGGACCAGAACTGTTTTGGATTTTGGAACACAGCTTTTGCATATACATAATGAAATATCTTGGAGATGGGAACCAAGTCTAAACATGCAATGTATTTATTTTTCATATACACTTTATACACATAGCCTGAAGGTAATTTTATACATAATATTTTAAATAATTTTGTGCATGAAACAAAGTTTGTGTACACTGAACCATCAGAAAGCAAAGGGGTAACTTTCCCAGCCATTCATGTGGACAATTTTGGATTTTGGAGGATTTCAGAATTCTGGATAAGGGATACTCAAACTGTAATATATAGCCATGATGACTATTTATCACTGGTAGCTTTATTCTCCATTAATTTTTCTAATCTTCCCAGTTTGTGGCCATTATAGTCTGTTGTAATGAATTTCATAGTTGTGCTCTGCGAAATATTTCTTTTTATCTCTGCTAGAACTCCCATAATTCAGCTTCACTTTATCATTCCAGGCTGTAGTATTGGGAGGAAGAAAGGCTTCCAGATCAGGATCTCTCCTACAAAACATGCATGGTGCTATTTGCAGGGTATTTTAGTTCATTTCGTTTAAAATGTTCCCTGACGGAACAAAAGTCACTATTCTTATTGCATGAACAAGTTTTTCTTTGGGCTCTTTGTGGTAGAGTTCTGTTCAAAATATAAGATAGTATAGGCACAGTAGTAAATGAGAAATAAATCCAGATGGACTACATTCAAATTACTTTTCTTACCCTCTTTTCTGTCCTCTGGAGCTGATACTTTTCCCAGTTTGGTGCTTTTGTCTTCTGTGGTCTTTATGACATTTTCTTCCTGTATGGCTTCTTCAGTGATTACTATTGTGTGGCCATTAGAGGTTTCATAATTTACTGTTACATCTCCATCTGAAATAAAAACTAAGTCACTAACTAACTTTGACAGTGTAGTTAAGAGCCACCAATTTACAGATTTCCCACTTTTTTAAAATAAATGCTTTCAGTGGCATTAATCACACAATTTGATAAAATATATTGCTGCTGCACATTATCTAATGTGCCCGGGACACATATCTCTAAACACACAAGGGAACAGTCAATTTGAAAAATAAGCCAGGTGGTGGGCTAGGGGAACTACTTTCCACCCTAGTTCTAGTCTGCTTGAGGAGAGGCTACTGAGCTGGCCCAGAAATTAATACTCTTAAGGAAAACAGACAGGACTCACCTGTTAAGAATTAGTTACAGATGCTAGAGGACCTATGTAAGGTGCTCAAGAGATACATGGAAAGATAACTAAGTGCTTTCAGTGGCATTAATCACACAATTTGATAAAATATATTTCTGCTGCACATTATCTAATGTACCTGGGACACATATCTCTAAGCACACAAGGGAACAGTCAATTTGGAAAATAAGCCAGGTGGTGGGGGACTTTACATGTTATATTCAGAAAATATAACAAAATAGCTAAAATTGTTCAGCCTTGCCTAGGCCTAGAACTTGGGGTTTCCTTGGCGAAAGAGGAGGATCTTCCATCCAGCAGATTCCCACACTGCCAGCAATTTTGAGGAACTGTGTAGGCCAGTCTTTCATGCCAAGGACCCCAGAGGTCTTCCCTGCCCAGTTTCTCTGTATTACCGTATCTCCAGAGTAACAAGAGCAGAGGCGCCAGTGTGTCAGGCGGGAACCTAACTCCAACCAGCACACTGTTCAGCTACTAGTACGTGAGACTATCTGGGAGGAGGACACGTGTGTAAGCACTTGCTCAGGATCTGCCTGAGAGCTGGGTTGGAGCTTATATAAGTTTACAAAATGAGATCAAATACTGTTGAAGGAACAATTGACCACTAGACCTTCCATCCTTTCTGGATTAGGGAAATGGAGGACAGCATGTGCACACATGTGCAGAAGGAGAGAATGAGAAAGAGAGAAGTATAAGATTCTACATTTCCAATGCTTCAGTTCCAATGCTTCATCTAACTAAATACATTGTTCACTAAAACACTTATTCTTTTCTAGTGTTTAGCTCTTCAGTACATGATCTTTAAGGGTTGCATTCTTCTGTTGTGATCCACTGTCTTCCCTCTGCCCATTTTTATCCACATAGTGGTTTTCACCATACTTTTGGGCCTCCTGAGCCACTTACAAAACACAAACCAACCAACCAACCTGGCAAACGTCAAGAAATATACTACAGAAAGGTCTCTGTGAAAACAATTAGAAAAAAGGGGAAAGTGCAATCCATGGCCCACATGCAAATCCAAGGCTCTTTTTTGGGCCCCAGAGGAAGGCCGCATGCTAGATGGATGGATTCTATTAAAGAGATCATGAGTATGAGTTTGTAGGAGTTGGGCAGAGCAATAGAGGACTGAGGGTCTTGGAGATGTCTCATCAGCAGGGTTGCCATGGGTTGAGGTCGACGTGAAGGCCATTAACAACAACAATAAAGTGTCTCTACCTACCAAATTTTGAACTGCATTGCTTTCCCCAAATGGCCAATATCACCCTCTAGGGAATGCTCATGCCATTTTGCTACATTTTGAGGCTGCCTTACTTTTAAAAAGGTGTGGTGATTTGAAGGCACATAAATACATGCCCCTGAAATAGAGGTGCTAAAATGACCCCAAATGCATCAAAATGGCCAGCATGCCCCTCTCCGTAGGCTTGGGGAACACTATTGGACATTTGGGCATGAAAAAATGTTTGAAATCCAATATTCGGGTGGAAGTTGACAGTGGAGCAGGGTGCAGACCTCTGTAGTCCTGTCCTTTAAATGTCTCTGACAGTTGCCCGTGTCTGCCGTACAAGTTACATTGCACACAAATAAACTGTTAACCTTTACATGCATTTGTACATTAATACCTTCTCAAGAATCTTTGTGGTGCTAGCAATGAGGTCTTGAATCATTCTGCTATTTAGTAGATTTTTTTAAAAAAATGTTTTCATAGGATGGATACACATCTTCTCAAAATGTCATTTGGCGGCAATGGTATTTTTCTGTAGAAGCTCAGTAACTAGTTTGGTACACTCTGCACATAATGCGAGAGAGGCAAGAATGCAGTCCTTTTTGTTCCTTGCCTTGAAGCCCTTTAGCTGTCAATCAGTTATTCAATCCACTACCACTTGAGCCAGAATATAATGTGCATATGACAAATTTCTAACAAAAGAAAAGGGGAAAATAGTCACGCGACTAAGAAACCTCAAAGAAACTCTTTATTATGTCTCTGTCATCTGTGGAAAAGGTAAAGTGTAGAATATTTGATGCCTGCTTTAGACAGTGCTAAGCTGGCCTTCAAATATGTGCCAAATGTTGCTTCCACATCAGCAGATGTAATAGCTCTTCTAAGCCCCAACTAAAGGCCTGAACAGACTGCCAGAAATAATCCAGTTTGAGACCACTTTAACTGCCCTGGCTCAATGCTAGGGAATCATGGGAACTGTAGTTTATCCTGAGACATTGAACCTTCTCCACCAGAGGGCTCTGTTGCCACAATAAACTATAGTTCCGAGGATTCTGCCAAGGCAGTTAAAGTGGCCTGAAGCTGGATTATTTCTGGCAGTCTGTTCAGGCCCTAACTCACTCAACACTTGGACACATAGCATTTCTAACCCTATCTCCTCATCTCAGTTTAACATGTCAACATGGACGTATGCATGTGCATAGATTTGTGCATGCTGCTGTTCAATGGACTTTCTCAAACCCTAAGCAATGGCACAATCAAACTGCAGTTTAGATTAATAAAGGGACTCTCAGCTACATCATCTCATACAACCTTTTTAAGGGTTACAGCTAATATCGCATCTTTCTGATATCCTGTTAATCTGTGATCACACCCTCACAACCATGTAACTTCTAAATATATATACCTGGTAATTTAACTCCACCTTGTATCTGAGAAAGTGAATTCATGCAAAATTATGTTAAAATACACCAGTTAGTCTTAAAGCTGCTACAAGATTCCTTCCACCTCTTCCCCTTTCCTTTCTTTGTCAAAAAAAAAAAAAAAGATATCGGTGTACCCCGATAGCCTGGACAAAAAGGATATGTGCCTGCTGTGATATTAGATCAGATGTCTTTAATTGTTTTGGGATGGTGGGCACATATGGAATTGTGAAGAAGTGTCAGGACACTGTCATGAAGTGGCTGGCATGGGGATTGCTATGTACAAAATGGATGCCCTGGCAGGGATAGCCATTCAAAAAATACCCATTTCACAGTCAGGAAAACAAGTGAGGGTAAAACAATAGAAAGAAGAGCAGGGCAATGATGCTAATTATTTAAACTGCAACTTGTGAAAGTTACAAGCTACATTAATTGCTGTACCTTGTTCACTTATTTCCTTCAGGACACCTCTCCTTATCAGCTCTTCTCTGCTCTGCCTTGTTGATATCTTTCTTTCTAGCACTTAAAAAAAGAAAAAGAAATGAAAGACAAAGGTTAGACATTTATTCAGTGAAATAATCATAGCAGTTGTGAAATGAAATACAAATATTTACATATTTTATTAAATAAAGAGAAAGGGAGCAGTGTAGAGTACAAAACAATGATGATGCTTGATACTATGTTTAAAAATGCAGCTTTCATTTCAAAAACACTATCATTATTAAGCAAACTCAGAATGTTGGCTTCACACATTCTTTAGTCAGGCTTCATAGTTTGCATTTACACATGACAGGGAGAGATTACTTTTACCCGAGATCATAAATGGGTATTATAAAGCAATGTGTAGCTTAGCTTTTGAAAATGAAAAGAAATTGCATAATTTACAGCTTGACACATTAGGAAATTCCCTGATGCAGAAGCTACTATGTAGTAATTTGAAAACTCTAGTACTAGGAAATATCATGATAAATATACAGACTGATCTGGAAGCTAGGTTTCCAACTTGTAGGCAACACTTTTTCATGCTGCCCTCCTGAGCTTCAAAGCCTCAATACTTTTTAGGTTCTACACACTGGGACTTCCCTTAATTTCTCTCGTGCTGAGAAACATATAATTTCCTGTATACTCATATTCTATAGTTTCCTAGAACTATGCCACATGATATTTTATTTTTAAAAATGAACACATTTCTGCTGCCAGAAAGAACAGACAAGAATCTCCAGAACTTGGGAGGTGGCCCTGATGGTGGTGTAATACTTATAGAAGACGCACACACTATCCCAAATTCCTATATCAGGGGCCGGCAACCTTTTTGGGGGTTGGGCCATTCCCCCTGTCCCCCGGGCTGCGGTGATGCGTGCGCGTGCACTACCCGGAGGGTCCCTGCGGCCGCACCGGGCCTCCGAGAGGCCCAACGCAGCCGCGGGGGTCCTCCAGGGTGCCATTTTGGATTCCAAAATGGTGCCTCGGAGGACCCCCACGGCTGCAAAAAGTGGTGGCGGCAGGACTGGGCAGGGGCTGGTCTGAAGGCCTTCGCAGGCTGCACCCGGCCCGCGGGCCTTAGGTTGCCAACCCCTGTCCTATATGATGTGAAACACCAGAAGTCACTTATGTAACAAGAAAAGCCAACCATGACCCCAATAATGGACCACCCTCTAATTTTGCTACAATATTTCAGACTAAAATAACTCAAATATACATAATATCACTAACGGCCTGTTGTTTCTCCATGCTGACTTCTATTCTGGATGCGACTTAGGGGGGATGCAGACGGGCGGCCCTGGGCCGTCCCCGGAAGCGGAGGATTGAGGCTGAGGCTGCTGGACACCTCGGCCCCGATCCTCCCTTTCGCTGCTTGCGAAAGGAGCGCTAAAATAGCGCCCCTTCCACAAGCCGTGAAAGGGGCACCGCAAGAGGCGTGGCGCGCCTCTTTGGCATCTCTTCCGGCTCAGTGTGTCCGGACGCTGAGCCGGAAAGATGTCATCGGAGCTCCCGTCGTGCGGACGGGCCGTCGCTCTGATGACGTCTTCAGGAGGGGGATGGGGCGCCCAGTGTCTGGCTTCCCCTCTCCTTCCTGGGATTGAAGACGGCATTTTTCGCTGTCTGCATCCCCCCTTAGTAACACCTACTCTTTTTTTCAAAAATATAATTACTGAATCAGCGTTCTAAATGTGATGCTTAAAAGATTTCATTTTCTGCTCATTGAAACCCTTCTAATTCACCTGCCATTACTGGGCAACACTGGGACAATTTACTTTCCTCCAGTACAATTCATAACCAAATCCTGAAGGAATAGTTTCATGTTACCATTTCTAGGTCAGTCCTGCCAGTTCAACTTTCCGTTTTCACACATTCATCATCACCTTCTCCCACCAGTATTTCTGAGCCTTCACTATGCCCCATGTTTATCTGATCTCTTAAGCCACTCTTTCCTGCTAAGAAGAGGACACCAGTGGACAAACAGCAAGTGCTTAAATGTCTGAACAAGCAAACAGAATACTTTCATATTAAGCCTCAACCATATACAGATGACTTGCGACATCCTAGTTATCCCATCTGTCCTCAGTCATCATTCTGTCATTTTTCTTTCTCAATCTCCTGTTCATCTTCTTTAGCTTCTCTGTATGCATGGAATGCTCCTCTTCCTAAAACCCTATATGTTTCCTCACTCTCTTATGTTAATACCAACTAGTGTAGGATGTGAATTTATGGATTTTCACACTCAATATTTATTTTTAAATCCTGTAAAAACAACAACAGATTTTCAGCCGAAAAAAATAACCCCTAGTTCTAAAGCATCTGAGTTTCATCACTACTGATTGGCATTTTCAACAGCTCTTCAGCCTTTACCACTTGTAGTTTCCTTATCAACATGCATGAGTCCTATGTAAAAAAACAGCCATGAGAGGATAGTGGTGGAAGGCCTGACATACTTCCCATTTAGAAAGTTTGAGGCCTTGAGTGGTTAATTAGATGCAAGGTGATTGTTAAAGGGAAAAGATATTAAAAGCCCCCTTTTAATGGGGTTTTTATAAACTGCCTATATTATAAATATAGGCATGCTCTGTATAAACTGCCTATATTTGTGTAATTGTGTTAGCCAGTGTATCTGCCTCAATGTGCAGAGTCTGGCTCTCTGTGTATGCTTAGATCTTGGAATTTGAGATCCTGCCTATCATTTTGGGCAGGATCTCAAATTACAGCTAGTGACTCTCTACTATATTTGTTTGCTGTAATATATTTTCCAAAGATGGCTCTTGGTTGTAAAAAGCTATCCTGTTTTCCACATCTGGTGTAAATAAATCCATCTCCTTAATTCAGTGTTAGCTTATTTAGTGGTTTGTCTTGGTATTAAATCCAGTCCTGCTAGACCATGGAGACCCATTGAATGACTTGAGCAAGTCACAGTCTCTCAACCTCAGAAGAAGACAAAGGCAACCTCCTCAGACAAGCCTTGCCAAGAAAACCCTGTGAAAGATTTGCCTAAGGGTTGCTTTAAGTTGGAAGTGACTTCAAGACACCCAGCAACAACCATTTGATCACATGCTGCTTTTTCTGGTTTTCTGCCTAAACCTCTCAGCCAGTGAGTGCTGTTTGGGCCACTGGTCTTTAGAGTTGTGCAGTGTCATTATAGGTTTGGGTTTCCCCTGACTCAGGCTGAGAGTACATTCAGGGAGAAGTGGTGGCAATCCACCTAGCTGGGATGGTGTTGATCCTGAGGAAACTCAGGATGATGAGTAGAATCTGAGAACCCTGACATCGGACTGGACAGTCTCCACCTTGACACATAAATATTTTCACCAACTTTCCTCCACTCTTGTGTTTCTTGTCTGCTTAGATCATAAATCACCTATCTCTAAATTTTGTAGAACATTAAGCAGTCTTTGAACAAACCACAGATTCTTGAGCACACAGCAGGTTGTTTGGATAAAGCTGCATACCTTGGGGCAAGGACACTAAAAAGAAAGAAAGAATGAAGTACCTCAAGCATACATGTGTAAGTATATTCAGCTGCAAATAATATTAAAAACTTAAGTTCAAGTACAGAAATACATGGAAGAGACAGAATGCATTATAGCCATATGAAAATCTTTTCTTGAGAGATATATAAAGTTCCCACCATAGTCATGATCATGTTGTTTCACTAAAACTTGAGGGAAGGGAAACTTGTTTTCTATAAAACCCTATTCACAAATGTACCTAGTGAACTAACATATTATAGAATTCAACATACCTTATCAGCTCAATCATTATCTTTGGGATGCTTTCTTTGGCCTGCATTCACTGGGTTTCTGAGTGATCCTCCTCAAGGTATTGTTGCCATTTCTAAGTTTAGGATTTCTTTACTTTTATCCTGATAAAGTGGATTGTAAATCAGTGACAGATCACCTGCTTTGTATTCGGAAGTTCCCAGATTTAATTCTGGGATCTTTAGATGAGACTGGGGCAGATATTTTATTTGAAACTTGGCAAGCTGTTGCCAGTTGATGTAGATCAGCCTTTCTTAACTAGGTGCCTACCAGATGTTTTGGACTATAACACTCATCATCACCAACCAGGATAGGTGATGGTCAGGGATGCTGGGCACTGTATTCCAAAATATCTGGAAAGCATTACATTGAGGAATGTTGGTGTAGACCAGGGCTAGGCAACTTTTACCTACCTCAGGCCGGTCCGCTGGTCCGGAGCTATTCTGTGGGCCGGGGGGGGGGGGGGGGGGGGGGGGGGGGGGGGGGGAAGGTGCTGTGCATGCTCGCTCACGCGTGCATGTGCAGTACTTCCGGTATACTGCGCATGCGCAAGGGAGTCACAGCTGCCATTTTGTTTTCTGAAATGGCAGCCACGACTCATTTGCGCATGCGCAGTACTCCAGTGCATGCGTGAATGAGTCGTGGCTGCCATTTTGTTTTCCAAAATGGCGGCTGCGACTCGTTTGCACATGCGCAGTACTCCAGCGCATGCGCGAACAAGTCACAGTTGCCATTTTGGAAAACAAAATGGTGGCTGTGACTCACGCGGCGGCGCATGGTGGCGCGTGGCAGCGGTGGCAGGACCGGGCTGGGGCCGGTCCAGAGGCCTTGCAGGGCCGGGCCTGTGGGCCATAGGTTGCCAACCCCTGGTGTAGACCATTAATTTGATTTGCTACAAGACAGATTCCTATGCTCCTATTTCAGTCAGGTAATTAGTACCATCCACACTGCCAGTGCTGATCATGTATCTGGAGGGAAGATAGTATCTTAATAAGCCCTCTTCTTCCATGTTCACTGTCATAAATAAAACATCAAATAGTGCCAAGCCAGTGTTGAATAGTCTGTAAAACATAAGCACATTCATATATGTTCCTATGGATGCTGAATGTGTCACATATAATTTTCTTGATTCATATAACCTCACAATCTAGCATTTTTTTCCTTGATGAGGCACCCATATTTGTTGATGTTAACTGCCTTTGATTGGATTCATAGCGACCATATGAATGAAAGACCTTCAAGTCACCTTATCTTACATATCTTGATTTCAATAAGATCCCTCATGACATTCTTGCAAACAAGCTTGTAAAATATGGGTTAGACCAGGGGTCGGCAACCTTTGTTGCCAGGGGGCCGGGAGGGGGGAAATGGTGTGGGGGCTGGGTGTGTGCGTGCGCGCACGCATGCTTGCCCCCCACGTGCATGCGCACGGTGCCATTTTGGAAGGCCCCACCGCGCCTGTGCCGTGCGAATTTGCTCGGCACAGGCACGGTGGGGCCTTCCTCAGTCTATTAGAGGTGATTTCTTCATGCTTGCATTTCTTTTTCCTCTAGTGATCATCTTCCATTCAGAGGTATTTGATTCAATCTGGGTGTACCTTCATCTTTTGCCTCTTCTGGTAGGTCCCTGGGCATTCTTATGTCCAGAGCTTCTTAGATCTCAATCAATTGGCTTTTAGTTGATGCAATCATGCTTCTGTTCTTGTGCGTGACAATTGCTTAAATGGGAAGCCCCATCTGTATTTTATCCTAGCTTCTTGTAGAAGGGAAGTGAGTGGTTTGAGGTCACATTTTGCTTCAGTGTCTCAGGTGAGAGATCTTGGTATACCTGGACTTTGTGACCACTGTATGATAAGTCCTTAATAGATGAGAGGTTTCTCAGAACTAGAGATTTTGTGGGGTAATGTGCTAATCAGATCAGCATATCCCATGGCTGCATGGATGTTCTTGATCTTGGGGCAAGTGATCTATGAATCCTTTCTATGTTTGAGTTTCTGAGGCTTAAATTAGGGCAATGTCATTAATCCATGTAATCATGAGGGATAGAAGAGTAACTGATCCTTCACGCTCCTCCACGCCTCTCAAGCAGATCTTGAGGCGGTGGTCTCTGTTTTCCAAATCCTCAATTTTTGTTTGAAGATGGTGAAGAGAGTTTTCTAATAGTTCATGCCTACCGGAGTGGAATGAAGTTCACTGGAGAGCCATCTTTGATTCCTTTGATGAATATGTCTCATCTGAATATTGTCTAGGATCTTCTGCTGAAATGCATAATTCTGCAATCTTTTGATCCACCAAGTGTTTTGTCCCTTGCATTGGGGAATCCCTTGGCAGGTAAAGGTTTTAGGATCTGTCCCTGAAAAGTGCTTCAATTATTCAAAATGTCATTGAGGTCAGGCTCCTCTCATTATTAGATAGACATCAGCCATGTTGGATCATCATCCACATCTCCCTAAAAGGAATGTTTTGTAATAAAATGCATTCCTATCTAATTCTAGGGTGATAGACCACAATTCTACAAGTACTTTGTATCAGTGGAAGAAACAGACAGACCATATCCATTTCCGTTTACTCTAAAAAATGAAATTAATATCTCAATATTTTATAGCAATGTTTCCAGAAACAGCTGGAAACATGCCTCTACCACAATCAACATTTTAGGAAGAATTATTATGTAAAGTATGTTGTATTTTATAAAGTACCGTATTTTTAGGCATATAAGACGCTCCGGCATATAAGACGCACCC
>CM034701.1:309116563-309140660 GCA_020142125.1 Phrynosoma platyrhinos | reverse complement strand
CCTAGGGTTGGTGTCCCCCAGTGCAGTAACATGGTATCACCCCACCACCACCATTGACCTCCTTTTATAGCACATCATACAGAATAATTAGTAATTTTTTTCTATCAATGTTACTCATAAATCAAAATTCCCATATATCACTGAATGTAATAATAATAGTTGTGACATAAACAACTAGTAAAATTAAAGTTATATCTTTAAATTACAATATCATATGCACAGCCTAACTATATTTACATGTAAATAGTTTCATGTGGTTAAAGTGAAAATTTGGTATGATGTGATTTTTTAAAGAAAACTTTAAAATTTAAATTTATTTATTTATTTATTTATTTATTACTGTTTGTTATGGATTTGTTTTATATGCAATTGTTCTGAGCCGCCTTGATTGCCCAAAGGCAAAAGGCGGGGTATAAAAATAAAGTTTCTTATTTATTATTATTATTATTTATTTAAATTTAACTTCTTTATTAAAAAAAAACAAACCAACCCTGGGGCCTCTCCTTCCTCCTCCCACTGAGTCTCAGCTCACTCACACCATATCTTCATCATTTTAAAGGGACACAGATGAACATCATAGCTCATTTCTGCCAAAAGGCAAATGTTTGGGGAGCAGTGATGTTTCCCCACTTAGGATGTCACCTTGTACAGCCCACCCTCCCAGTGATGCCCCTGTCAAAAAGTATTAAACAGTAGTAAATCTTGAGTTTAATCCCAACAAATTGAATGTTCCCTGGCTAGAGTTTCACTTACTGCTGGTGGAAAGGTATTTGCTTTTTCCCGATTTGGTTGGTAAACTGCCTATATGGTCTGAAAATCTGCTCCAGAAGGCTGGAGGACCCTCTAGAACAGGGGTAGGCAACCTTTCCCCTTTAAGGGCTGAGGGACTTCAGCTCCCAGAATCCCAGGAGCTATTGGCCAACATGGGACTATTGGCCAACATGGCTGAGGGTTCTGGGAGCTGTGTCCCTCGGCCCTTAAAGGGGAAAGGTTGCCTACCCCTGATCTAGAATATTTGGGTGTGGGACAGAGGGTGGACTGACAAAATCTGCCTTCAGCTTTCACTATTAGATCAGAAAGCTTCCAGAAATGGAACTGCTCTTTCAATCACAGAAGGTTAACATATAATACCCATGCCACCATTTGATGTGAAAAGCAGTACAGCACAAAATAGGTTATTGAACCAAATGTCTGAGCTTATCGCACCATGCTCTTAAAACGGGGCTAGATCGCTTTAACTGCTCTGACTGCCTCTTGTTGCATTTTGGGGTTTGCAGTTCAGTGAGGCTTAAAGGCTCTATGGCTAAATATTCTAAATGCCCCTTCCTAAACTACAAGTTCCAGAATGCAACAGGAGGCAGCCAGAGCAGTTAAAGTGACCTAGCCCCATTTTAAGAGTGTAGAGTGGTAAAAGGCTTATCTAAGTGCTCCTTCCATATAAGTAATTGGTCTGTCATTTGTCAATTTCCCCACAGCTATTTGATTGCTGCTATAGTAAACATGGGTGGCATTGGTGGGATCATGACCAATGTCCAGTACAAAGCCAAAGAATTAAGAGGCAGAAATGCAAAGCCACTTTGGGTCCCTTATGGGAGAAAGGAGGCATACAAATGAAATAAATAAATAAATAATAAAATGAATGTAGTAAGACTAAATGTCCATTAGTTCAGTTGTGCCTTTGGTGTAAGTTAGGAAGTCAGTCCACAAAGAGAGCTGGAAGGACCAAATTAAAAGAATGCAAGGTAATAAGTTACAGAGAAATTGAGAAAGGCAGAAAGAGGCTAGAGCAAAAGATCACAGAATACACAGGGGGCAAAGGATGAGAGAATATATGGCAGAGAAATCTGAGGTAGGCCCCTGTCCAGTCAAAATATTGAAACAATATAATTACATATAGAATAAATCAGAATATAAAATAGATAATCTGAAATATTTTAAAATGTCTAAAATTAAGATCCTGACAAAATGGAAAGGTTTCTTATTTATACCTGAAGGACAATAATGCTCTTGTTACATGAGGCTCCCTGGAGAAGGCATTTCATAGATGGGATGCCGTGTCCCTAAAAAAGCATTCTTAATGGTTATCACTCACTTTGCCACCAATAAATTAGGAATAGAAAGTAGGGTCACAAGCAGGTGATCTTAGCTTCCAGGCAGGATGGTATGAGAGAAGGAACTTCTTCGGACAGCTAGGTCCAATTGATTTGGGACTTAAAAGTCAATACTATCACTTAGAATTGGACTTGGGGAGAAAACAAGTTGATCTCTTTTAACACTGAGATATCACCCAAACAGACTGTGCCAGGCCAAATCCTGGCAGCTGTAGACTAACAGCTGAAGCAACCAAACCATATTCAGTGGTGGCCCTGGGGCTACAAGTAGACTCTGCAAGCTATTTTTCTGGTTCTTAAACCCTCCAGACTCCCCAGACTGCCCTTTTCCAAATGAAAAGGAGGATAAGTAAGTGGCAATTCCCCTTTTAAACAGGTGATAGGAGCTACCCACACTGTGTAACCCCCACTAATGCCCCTTTTTCAAAAACCAAATTGGAGGTTCAGCCACTTTGCTTTGTGAGAGCCCATTTTTGACAGCCTGCATAGCTCCCAAAAGATCCCAAGAAAGTTACTGACAGGAGATCAGGAGGGATGGACAACTGTAGCACTAAGCATACTGAAGCAGCAGCCTCAGGCAGATGATTTTGGCTGCTATGACATGGTGTCAATTTATTATCAAGTTATATTTCAAGGAGAAATACTTGTGAGTTTTTCTAACTTGGGTAACAAAAAATTGCCCATTCCATCTTGACCAGAATGGGGGCATTATTTTCAAAGGTTCAGCAAAAGATCTTAGGCTAGGGGTAGGCAACCTTTCCCCTTTAAGGGCCGAGGGACTTCAGCTCCCAGAAGCCTCAGCCATGTTGACCAATAGTCCTATGTTAGCCAATAGCTCCTGGGATTCTGGGAGCTGAAGTCCCTCGGCCCTTAAAGGGGACAGGTTGCCTACCCCTGTCTTAGGCCAATACTGGGACAGACCACCCTTGCCCCAGTGAGGCTGCTAGCAGAAGATAGTCAAGGCACGCCATACTACTGAGACTATTTAAGCTAGGTCAAAGAGAAAACCCCCAAATATGGACCTTCTTCCTGTCCTAAACAGATGGAATACCACCTTTCAGCAATGAATGTTCAGTATTCAGTGGACTAGTACTTCACAGTGGCCAGTTTTTTCTTGTCCTGTCCCCTGTATAGGATATGATTTGGACAACCAGCTACACAAAGGTAACTTCATTTCTATTCACACTGTAATCATATTGGTGATTGTGATTGTTGCTGTGTGTCTTCAAGTCATTTCAATTTATGGCAATCCTATTAGGAGGTTTTCTTGGCATTCAGTGGGTTTTCATGGCAAAGCGTGGATTCGAACCCTGGTCTGTCAGTGTCTTAGTCTAACACTCAAACCACTACACCATGTTGGCTCTCTTGGTGAGCAGCATCTATAAAACATGCACTCAAGCATGTACTTTATCACATGCACATACTATAGGGCAACAACTGTATGGTTCTTTAGTTTGGGGCCAATAATTGAAACAACTAAATAGATAATAAGCCTTTTCTGGCTTCAGAAAGGGGGAAAATCTTTTATCAATGCTAACAGTCATACCTGCTGATGTTTCAATAAATTTTTCACTTGTCTTCTTTTTCCGCCATTTCCACGGTTTGAAGATTTTGCCAATAGTAGAAAGTTTTCCCTTCCTCTTGAAAGGAGGAGTTCGGGAACCTGAGGCTGGTCCATCTGATGTTGCAACTGATGCCTTGTCAATCCCATCAACTGTATAAACAAAGGAGGAAAACTAAGTCAATTATTTTAATGAAACCTCTGGAGCAGCAGTCTGTTTTTAGTTTGAGACACTTGAGCCTCTAGGTGAAAATATGAAACATTCCAGAGGGTTTGTTAGTATACCCTATGCTTCTTTAAATGACCTTTTAAAAATAGTGAAACTTAGTTTAAAACAAGAATAATATTTTTTTTATAAAAGTATCTACTTATGAAAAAGTATAAACAGTACCTTCTAGCTGGAATATTTCAAAACAGCAAGAGATACTGAGTTGGCACTTTGAAATCCAGTATTCAGTTCCATTAGCTTTGTTAAAAGAACTTCAAGATTGTTTTGTCAACAATGAGGCCTAGCATATTTAATTTCAAAATCAGATTTTATACTCCTGGAACTCTACATGCACTGCAGTCCCAGTTCACACTGTAGATTCAAGGGGAAGTTAGGGCCTTTGCAGACTGCCAGAAATAGTGCACATTAAATTGAGTCACTGCCCTGGCTCAGTGCTAGGGAGTCATGGGAATTGCATTTTTTTCTGAGACATTGAGCCTTCTCTGTCAGAGAGCTCTGGTGCCACAATAAATTACAGTTCCTATGATTCCCTAGCACTGAGCCAGGGCAGTGCCTCAATTTACCGGTAATGTGCACTATTTATGGCAGTCTGCAAAGGCCCTTAGTCTGCTTACAGCAACAAAACAGCCAAGATATGTAACTGGACAAAATAAAGCCACAACTTTATTGGTTACAGTTGTACATAAGGCTGTGTCCTGTTTTCGTTCTCTGAATCAAAGTCCATCCCAGAGTCCTGGAGGCAGGGAATGACAGGTTGGTGCCAACATGGACCCAGATCTGGCCAACAACCAACCACCTGTTGCTCAATGAACTATTACGAGGCCTGTTTATCAGTCAGTACCAGGGATGACAGCTCTAGGATTTCACATGGGTGATGCCACTGTGTGACTCCTCTGCCACTTGGGGGTGTGCCAAACCCAACACTGTCCAGATCTTGGTGTGATCCCTGCTGCTGGCACTCCCAAAATCCCATGAGGGAACCTCTATTCCTAGCCTACCTGCTTCCTGAATCTGGATTCCATATGAACTGAGTACAAAGTTGTGACAAATGGAGATTAACTATATAATACAATTTCCATTTGCAGGGTGGTGGGGATCACTCTCTGAAGAGAAGTGAGCCTGAGTTGCTGATGTTGGTGGGGGGGGGGCTCCCTATTTTACTAGCACACAGCTGGACTGAAAACTAGTCAGCAGCTTCACTCCAGTTCCACCTCCCAGCCAACACTTTAAATTTAGTGGCTAGTGGTTCCCACTATTCCCAGAGCCTGCATGTGGGATACTGGGAAATGATAATCTGATAAACACTATTACAGACCTGGTGTCACATCCGTTGTGCCCCTGGACTGCAAAATTTTCTACTGGTAAGTCGGGAAGTGTGCTTGTCTGGGACCTGGTTTATGCATCCATATCACTTGATTTATCTGCATTTGATTACTTAGCTTGTGTCTTAATGTGTGCATTTGTGTCTGAAGAGAGTTTTATCGTGGATACAGATATTGGTCCTGTATCCTTGTCTATCAAGTAAGCAACAAGAAGGGTGCACAGGCCTACCATTCCTTGTCACAGCCAGGAGTACCAAATGCCAATGAACCTTAGCCAAAAGGGAAAAATAGAAGTCTACATAGATTACCACACTACACTCTTAAAGTGCTGCTATTCCACTTTTATTGCCCTGGCTGCCTCCTGTTGCATTCTGGGGTTTGTAGTTCAATGAGGTCTAAGAGCTCTCTGGCTGAGAATTCTAAATGCCTGTCCCTCAACTGCAAATCCCAGAATGCAACAGGAGGCATCCAGCACAGTTAAAGTGGAATAGCAGCACTATAAGAGTGTAGTAAGCTAATCTCCTATTACACCTATAGGTATCATTCATGAATCAGCTGATTATGCTTTGCAGCTGAATTATGACTGAGAAACACTGCATATGTGGTGTGAAATGTGATGAGATACAAAGGCTTTCTCTATGCTGGCCCACTCATCATCAGTGTATTTAAAGAGCTCCATAGTATCCCAGTTCGCAATAATAACATTGCTTAGGCTCGGTTTGCATGTAATTGTTAACCTATCATTCAATATCAGGAGGATGCACCAAAGGGAGTCTTGAGTGTGTACATACCATCCATTCCATCACTCCCTTTAGTGCTGCCATAATGAAACCAAAAGCCTCCATTTAGTTTAACCACAGTTTAACACTATATCTTAGTTCACTGTGGCTTGCTCTTGTAATGCTAAACTATGATTCAGTATTACATGTGAATGGCTGAGCAACTTGTGAATAGCTGTGATGTTAATATTTGTTGTTATTTACCATCAAGTCAACTTTGAATTATGGGGACCTTATGAATGAGATACCTCCAAGAACCCTTGTCATCCACTGTCCTGCTCGGATCTTACAAATTGAGGGTAGCCATGGCAGCTCCACCTGGTGCCTTGCTGATTCCCCAAAACAGTACACACACACAGACAGAGATGTAGTTTGTGGGAGGGAGAGTGAGCAGAGGGGAAAGACTATATAAGCACCAGGGTAGAGGGAGAGGAAGATAAGGAAGGTGGGATCAAAGAGAAAAAGCAGAGGAAAATAGAAAGAGCACTGGGGTGTGAGGACTTGGGGACTTTGCAGACTGCCAGAAATAGTGCAAATTGAGTCCACTTTAACTGCCCTGATTCAGTGCTAGGGAATCATGGGAACTGTAGTTTATTGTGGCACCAGAGCTCTCTGACAGAGAAGGCTCAATGTCTCAGAAAAAAATACAATTCCCATGATTCCTTAGCACTGAGTCTGGGCAGTTAAAGTGGACTCAATTTGCACTATTTTTAGCAGTCTGCAAAGGCCCTAAGAGGGTTTTAACCCCTTAGTTAAAAAAATTAAAAATAACAAAATTGTTACTTCTGCTAATCCAGCATAAAATCAACATGAAGCAAAACACATTCTCTCACCTATTTTGTTTTACTTCTTGGAAGAAAGAAGAAACAACAAAATCAATAGCAGGTAGTAGTATCAAAAAAGAAAAAGTGTCAATCATAGATCATACAGCTGGTTTCATGTATTTTTCTTCTACTCGCTATACAACTGTTAACTTCAGGAAATTCTTTCATGAGCTAATTGTTCTGACAGCATTTTAATTAAAGGAAAGGGAAAAGCTTGGGTATTAATGTGGGTGGCTGAATAGTGGTTTCCAGATGGGGCTCCCAATGCTGCAAAATGTTAATTAGGCCTCCTGCTAGAGAAGAGATTAAAAGTGTAGGTAGCTGTGTTTGCAAATGAATCTTGACTTTTGCCTTAATACTGAGAGAGTGGGTACAGTAGTATCATTCATCTTCCTTATGACTGTGATAGAAACAGGAGTCATATACACACATTGATATTACTAATTCTAACCCTGAAACATGTCAAGGAAAAATTTAAGTTTGCCAAGTGACAATGTTTGCTCTTTCAAAGGTCCAAAATAATGTCACATGTTAATTTGCCTCGCTTTATATCTTCAAAGTACCTACTCAGTACACAAGGATTTGTTCCTCAGTTCTTTTTAAAATATTTTTTTTCCTGATTTGCTCCTATATATGTCCACCCCCACAAAATTCTTTTTGAAACCTGGCAACCTTGCTTGCCTTCCAAGACAACATTTTCCTGTGTTAAATCTGTCCTGACTGCTCCAGGGGATTCATTTTTATGGAGAATATTACATGTGACCCTGACCTTCCATGGAATGCAAATTTATACTGAAGTTATGTAGCCATGTCAGTCTATCGAAGCAAAAGCAAGAGGAATCTTACAGCATCTTAATGGCAAACAAATGTATTACAACATTATCAGACTTTATGTATTGGATGATTCTTGCATGGTGGAAAGTGCAGTGCAAGAGAAGCTGCAATGAATGTGTAGAATGTCCAGTCACATACAATTCCACATCTATATCTCTAGGAAATTGTTTGAATGCATTGTGTGTTGGAAGATTTAGATGTTGTGAACTGTCAAACTGCCTAAGCTTTCCCCTATTAATGAGAATTTCCTTAGGCCTGAAAAGCACCATAAATTAAACAGATGACCACTACACAAATATTTAGAATCAATAGGCATATTTATATTTACCATTGTGTATTCTTCATAACTATATTTCAAGAACTTCAGCACTAACACCACCGATATTAAGAACAGCTGTTAAAGATGGAGAATACTATATAGTGTAGTATAATTACAGTGGGACTTTGGTATCTGCCCCGGGTTTGCTTCCAGGGCCCCCAGTGGAGACTAAAAACTGTGAATACTCAAGACCCATTGTATACAATGGTGTAGTAAAATGGTGTCTCTTATATAAAATGGCAAATCAAAGTTTGCTTTTTGGATTTAAAAAAAAATATTTTCAAGCCGTGGATAGATGAATCCATGGATACACAATCTGTGGCTATGGAGGGCTCACTGTATTAGGCAAGATACTATTGACACTGAAGGCCTAAGCAGACTGCCAGAAATAGTGCACATTAAATTGAGGCACTGCCCTGGCTTAGTGCTAGGGAATCATGGGAATTGTATTTTTTTCTGAGACATTGAGCCTTCTCTGTCAGAGAGCTCTGGTGCCACAATAAATTACAGTTCCCATGATTCCCTAGCATTGAGCCAGGGCAGTGCCTCAATTTAATGTGCACTATTTCTGGCAGTCTGCAAAGGCCCTGACTCTCTTCACCAGTTTAACTCATGTGGCTCTTAGCTGCACTTGGTGCCACCTTAAGAATGGTAGATCTGTGTACTAGGAAAGATTTTGACCAAATGCTGTCCCTGGCCAATAACTATAAGTATGAACCACTATGCTTAGGAAAGTTTTAAGTGTTACATGGACTTGGAGGCAGGATCACTATGGGGGGGGGTGCAGACTGTCAGAAATAGTGCAAATTGAGTCCACTTTTAGGGTTAGGGTTAGTGCTAGGGAATCATGGGAATTGTTTTTTTCTGACACATTGAGCTTTCTCTGTCAGAGAGCTCTGGTGCCACAATAAAATGCAGTTCCCATGATTCCCTAGCACTAACCCTAACCCTAAAAATAGACTCAATTTGCACTATTTCTGGCAGTCTGCAACCCCCCTATGTTAATGGCTAGTATCTCCTGTCATGGTAGCCCAGTCAAACATCTTCCAGACATTACAGGAGTTAAAAGTATATCCAAAGTGGAAGCTTTGCTCTTCTGTTTTCCATTTGTTTTCTTATGACTTAATGCCAATTTGCCCCTTTTCTTATACCCTGCTACTCTCACAGTGCTTAAGACACTGGTAATGGCTCTGTTTCCATCACTGACAATAGGCAAATATGTTTACTTAAATTCAACTCAAGTATCTTAAGCAAGAGTGTCTCATGTAACAAAACACTGGCAATGTGGCAAAACACAGAACACAGTTCTAGGTGAAACAAAGACTTTTTATCTCACTCATAATACTAGAATTGGAGGACCACACAGGGGAACTAATTGGCAATAGGACAGAGAAAAATTAAATGCTTTGTTAAGTGCACTATTAAGTGGTGGAATGTGTTGGTGGCCTGGAGACAAATTCAGAGGGACTGGAAACAGCCTTTTTGGCTTTTTGGACTCCTATGACAGAACTTTTCCTCATCCACCAGGTACAGGTTGAGTTTTCCTTATCCAAAATGCTTGGGACCAGAAATGTATTGGATTTTGGAATATATGTACATTTGCATATACACTTGTCTCTCCCCGTTCACGGGGGATCTGTTCTGGACCACCCCCCCGCAAATTTTTTAAAAACGCAAATATCCAAGCTTCATAGAGTATAATGGCATTGCACGCTCCATTTTGTCCCTCTCCACTTGCCATCCTCAGAGGAGCGAAACTGCGGACTCCAAGTCCATGAATGGGGAGACGCGTGTATGTACATCATGAAATATCTGGAGATGTGACCCAAATCTAAACACAACATTCCTGTATATGTTTCATATACCTGAAAGTAGTTTAATACAATATTTTTGTGCATGAAACAAAGTTTGTGTATACTGAACCATCAGAAAGCAAAGCCACCCATAAAAAATGGTTTGGTTTTTGGAATATTTTGCATTTCAGAATTTCAGATAATTAACTTACAGTTAATCAGAGTATGGGACAATTTTTGGACTATAACTATCCAGCCATCTGGCCAAAATAAAGAGTAAACTGTCTTTCTAGGAAACTTTGGGAAGTAGCAATTCATCTTTTAAAGGGATAACAAGCACTCTATTGCTTAGCATCAAAAATATATTTAAAAAATCAGAAGTGGGCTGGTAGTTACACTTACATGTACCGTATTTGTTTGTTTGCCATTTTTAGATGTGGCCTTCCATGTGGTGTCCTGTGCAAAGCTGGAAATATTGGCTTGGTTGAGCACAAAGCACAGAGCTGTGCATGTGCTGGGGCACAAAACAGGATTTGTTGCAGTTGTCCACACAAGTCTGCAAAACACATCCACAGCTCCGTGCTTTATGCTCACCCAAGCCAATATTTCCATCTTTATACAGGATAGCAAGGCATTCATAACCAGAAAAAAATGTTTACATCATAAAATGGGTCATTATAATAATTGTTCTTATATTCCTTAATACTGCTGCTTGCATACTAATTGCCCAAAATGGAGATTCTCCCGCTCCCCCGATCAGCATAACACATTATTCAGATGGCTCATTCCATTTAATCTTGCTGCTAACCCATCCTTTATCAGCAACTGCAGATGCACTGGTTGTAAGGAGTCATAGACCATTGTTGTTGTTGTTGTTGTTTTAAAAAGTTAGTCAATGGAAGGTTAACAAAAGGCCAAATATATTATTAAATATTCTCAAAAATGTGTCCAGTTTTACAGATAAAGTGTTTCCAGCCATTCTGAATGCATCACGAATGCTGTACCCAGAAGTGGAATATTAGATGTAATGGAGCAGGTAGTGCAATGGCCAAGAAAAGGCAGGAAAATCCCTTACTTATCCCAAGTAAGACTAATACTGTTTTCTGTATAAGATGGGCTACAAAATGTCTCTCAAGCTTTTTAAAGCATTCAAAAGAACCCAGTCAGTCTCAACCTTCACTATGAACTTTAATTTTCTGTGGAGGAATGCCTGTGATGGAAATCCAACTGTTAAGTCCCAACTAGACTAGATTCATTGAATCAACAGGTACTTGGTGAGTCAGCACTCATCTCGGTTCCATTCATTCAGTGGATTGCTTCTAGTTGGTAATAACAGTTGGATTTAGGCCTAACATTCCCAAGTGCAATACATTTTAAGATTTTAATACAGAAATCCAAAATATTAGTTCAGGACTGGCTATTTTCATAATTTAGTATTTACTATTTTTAGAGTAGATGTATCACAGAGTACCTGTAAAACTCATCCACATCTATGGTATTTTCTGTTACCAAAATGGCTGTTGCTATGATTGGTTAGTATCCCTACCATCAATAACAATGGGCTCATCAAAACCTCAGACTCAAAACCTCAAAAACAATGGGCAGTCTCCAAAGGTGGTTTAAGGGAAAATACTTCCATTAATGCAAGATAGACTATGCAATTTCTTCTGTCTGCACCCATCCAGTCACACCCCAAAATGCTATACTTGAAGATGAATTACAAAGCCATGATTAATTAAAAGTCAATGAAGTTAATAAAAGTACTATGTTGATAACCTACCCAAAAATTTCAATTTGTCAATTTTAAATTTTACATCCTATTTAATCATGTGTAATACATTAAACAACAACCTCCGCATCAGCTTTTCACTTTAGGAAACACAGAAACCATGTCAAATCCAATGATGGCTCCTTTGGTATAGAGCAGAGGAAGCTAAACCAGTCACAGACAGTTTTTATTATGCATCATGTTTCACTCATGGCAAACAGCTGCTTCATTTAATGCTTCAAGTTCTCCACTAAAGAAGGGAAATGGAGAGGTGGCAGAGAGAGGGAAAATACTCCATAGGCATACTCGATATGGCCTCTTGTCTGACTTCTTAAGTAAATACACAAAGGTTTACCACAATGAAAATCCAACACTGGAAACCATAAAGAGGTTCAGCTATTGTTGTTGTTAGCTACCCTTGAGTTGGTTCCAACTCATGCGACCCTGTGGATGAGACATCTCCAAGAATCCCTATCTTCCACTGGCTTGCCCAGAAACTCCAAGCCCTTCCCTATAACCCCTCTGATTAAGTCTATCCATCTGGTTTGTGGTCTTCCTCTCTTTCTTCTACCCTCTACCTTTCCTAGCATTATTGTTTTTTTTCTAGTGATCCGTGCCTTCTCATTATGTTGTCAAAGTATGATAGTCTCAACTTCATCATCTTAGGGACGGAGCAGCCACACGCCAGCTGCCCCAACCCCACCCCGATGCTGTCCTGATGTCACACATCCTTATGCACGACATGCGGCATCAGGACGCCTTCCTGGCGCAGTGTGTAAACATGCTGTGCCAAAAGGGCATGGAAGAGCCGTGGCGCTTTTTGCCACCCCTAAAAGGAGCGGCATTTTGATGCTCTTTTGGGGGCAGCAAAAGGGAGAATCAGGGCCACAGCATGGGGTTGCCGTGGCTCCGATCTGCTGCTAGCAGGGGAGGCCCAGAGCCTCCTGAAATGTGCCATGTGTACAGGCCCTTAGTTTCCAAGGAGAGCCCTGGTCTGATGTGTTCAAGAACCCATTTGTTTGTCTTCTTCACAGTCCATGGTATCCTAAGTACTCTTCTCCAACACATTTCAAATGAGTTGATTTTCTTTCTGTCTGCTTCCTTCACTGTCTGGCTTTCGCATCCATACATGGTAATTGGGAATACAATGGCCTGAAAGATTCTGACTTTAGTGCTCAGCTGTATGTCTTTGCTCTTCAGTATATTTTCCAGTTCTTTCATAGCTGCCCTTCCCATTCCTAGTCTTCTTCTTATTTGTTGACTGCAGTCTCCATTCTGGTCAATGTTTGATCCTACATATGAGGATTCTTTAAGTATTTTAATTTCCTTGTTGCCTAGATTGAATTTGTGTATTTTTTCTGTGGGCATTATTTTTGTTTTCTTCATGTTCAGCATCAGACTTTCCTTTGCACTTTCATCTTTGATCTTCCTTCATCTTTGATCTTCCTTATTAACTATTCCAATTCCTGCATGTCTTCTGATAATAATATGGTGTCGTCCACATGTCTTAGGTTGTTAATGTTATTTCTTCCTATATTAACTTCTCCTTTTTCTGATTCTAATCCTGCTTTTCTTATGATGGTTTCAGCATATAAGTTAAAGAAGTAGGGTGCTAGGATGCAGCCTTGCCTGACCCCTCTGCCTATTGGGAACCACTCTGTTTCCCCAAATTCTGTTCTGACGGTGGCCTCTTCTCCTTGGAACAGATTCCTCATGAGAACTATCGGATGTAGTGGCACTCCCATGTCTTTGAGTGCTTTCCAGTTTTGTTTTGTTTTTGTGATCTATACAATCAAATGCTTTGTTAAGCATACAACACATGCTATGAAACACACGCTGATTTCTTTTTGGGAATTTTTTGGTGTGCTCCATTAGCCATCGTTAAGCTATACATATTTTAAAAGGCTTTAAAAAAGGACTATATCCCCACTTAATCAGCCATAATCATCATTCTTGCATTGACATCATAAACTGTAATCACAAATATCAAGATTATATAAAAAGGTTTATTTTATAGAGATTTAAATGCATGATTTAGGTTTATAATTTATTTAATGGGCTGTAGCCAAGCATCAACTACTCAAACCACCCTTCCCCCCTCTTCTCCCTACCCCAGCTGTCAGCACAACTCAGTCCCACTCAACTTTTTTCCCATTTCAGAAATTGACAAATGGAATGGTGACTGTTTTGCAATAACCAGTACATAATTTTTGTTTTTGGTTCATTATACAGGTGAAATGTATCTCTGGTGTTGTTCAGCTGTCCTCTGAAATGTATGGCAAAGCTTCACACTACTGATTTAGTAGTCATAAGCAGAACTAAAAGCAAATTAATAGAAAATAGAAAAAACGTTTCTGTGGTAAAAGTGTCAAATATCACTTGTAGCTAAAGGATTCATATACATAGATACATACATCCACAACACACAGGTTTCAAACAGATGTAAGCTGCCCTGCTAAAAATGGGGAAGGCAGCTATTAAAGAATTAGGAAAGATCCTAAAATATAAAAATACAGAATTGAGCATGAAAAGTTAGAATTGTACAAGTTGTTATATTCCCTATTACGAAGTATAGATGTGAGAGCTGAACAGGTAAGAAAGAGGATAGGAAGAAAATCAATCCATTCAAAATGTGGTGCTGGAGAAGAGTGATGAGGCTACCATGGACAGCCAAAAAAACCAAACAAATAAATGGGTCCTAGATTAAACCAGAAACCTCTCTGGAAGCCAAGATGACTAAACTAAGGCTGTCATAGTTTGGTCACATCATGAGAAGGCTTGACTAACTGGAAAAAAACAACAATGATAAGAAAGGTGGAAGGAAGCAGAAAGAGAGGAAGGCCATAGGCTAGATGGATGGACTCTATTAAAGAATTTGCAGGAACTGAGCAGAGCAGTGGAGGACAGAGAGTCTTGGAGATGTCTCACCTACAGGGTCACCATGGGTCAAAATCAACTCGAGGGTGGATAGCAACAATAACAAAGTCTAACCACCTCCCTGCAGATCAGTTGCATTGACCAATTTCAAAGGAATACATCCACAATCACTGCTTCTGACTTTTGCTGGCACTATATGACCCCTGTATCTGTGGGGGTATGTTCCTGAACTTACTACAGAGTTGACCACAAAATTGCACTGGAGGACCTCTAGAATCTCTAGGTCCTGCAGCAGAAGTCTATGGTCAATTTTCACAGGAAGCATACCAGAGAATCAAAGGACCTAGAAAATACCTAGAGAAAACATATTTTTTCACACATGGGTAAGTGAAACTGTGGGTATTGGTCCAGTGGATATGAGGTTGTACTATATACCAACAGGATTAATAGTAGCAGGGCACAAACATTATCAGTATGGCCTCTTGTGGTCTCTGAAACATGATTGCTAGTTCTTTGCTTTTGCTACACACAGGAAGCTGGTACTGTATACAATTCTAAGGGCTGGGAAGTTTGAACACATTTAGAGTACTCAAAGTTTAAAGCACAGAATGCCTTTGCGTCAGCATAGGAAGAACACAGGCAATGTGTTAGGTCACATCAAAGCCTATCTGGTCCAGCATTCTATTCCCACAGTAACCAAATAGATGCCCATGGGAAACTCACATGAAAGACACAAGTATAGCAGAGCCCTTTCAATTATGTTCCCCAACAATTGGTGCAAATATATGTACTGCCTCTGGTCCTGGAACCAACCACTACCTACAGACTGGGAAATGTTTTTAAGATGGGGGGCGGGTGTCAACATTTGTAGGCAGGGAGTTATTAAATTTTGTCTAATTGCAAATTACTTTCTTCTTCCATTATCATTCAAACATCCTGAAATATGACAACTCTTACAAGTATAATGTATGCTTCTGAAGTGCCCTCCATATGCCCATGTAGCTTATTCCCAAGTAAGTGTGCATACGATAGATTGTGTCAGACTTATTATCCCTAATAGGGCTAAATAACAATCTCTGTCTTTGTATTACTTAGCATTGATCATTTATTACACCTTTGAATGATAATTCCTGAAGAGACAACTACACATGAGTCTTGGTGACCCAACTTTGCTTGATCCACCCAAGCTTAATCTTGAGAGAGTACTCAAACCCTCCTCCCCCCATTCTAGGGTCAGTGTAAAAACCCATTAAGACTAGGATAGTCAGCAACACAGCTATACAGTGTGTACAGGAAGAGACTGAAGTATCATTGTGTTGAATATCTGAACACAAGGTTGTCACACTGTTTCACCAATGTAGATAGAAAGAATAAAGAAAAGGTCAACAAAAATTTTCAAGAATGTTATTGCTGTACCAGTTTTCTATAATACATGTAGTAATTGTGAGCTACTGTGAAACAGCAGTGACAGACTGCTAAGTATGGAAATAGATTAAGGATCATCTCTCTCTCTCTTAAGTATTGTAAAGTAAAAAGGTAAAGGCTTCCCCTTTGACAAGGTTGTCAAATTGTGGTGCTCATCTCTGTTACTAAGCTGAAGAGGCAGCATTGTCAAAGACAACTCTGTGATCATGTGGCCAGCATGACTGCACAGAATGCTGTTACTTTCCCACCGAAGTGGTATCTATTTAACTACTTGCACTTTTATAAGCTTTCAAGTTGATGGGTTGGCATAATCTGGGACTAGTGACAGGAGCTCACTCCGTCACATGGTGCTTGTGTCTAGAACTGATGACCTTGCAACCATCAGAATCAGTGTCTTAACAATTTAGCCACTGCGTCCCCTTAAGTATTGCACAATTAAGTACCTTAAGTATTGTACAATTAGAATAATAGAATCATACAATCTTAGAATTGGAAGGAGACACAAGAGCTATCTAGCTCAGCCCTTGCCCTGCAGTATACATAAATAAAGCACTCATGAAAGATGCCCATTCAAACTCTGTTTAAAGACCCTGAAAGAGACAGTATGTTTCAATGTCAAACAACTCACACAGTAAAGAAGTTATTCCTAATATTTAGGTGGAATCTCTATACTTCTAATTTGAATCCATTGGTTCTTTTCTAGTCTCCTGAGCAGCAGCAAGCAACCTCACTCCCAACTTCTACATGACATCCCTTGGCCACAGGGAAGATGGAAAAAAGTACATGTGGATGGAAAAAAGTACATGTGGACTGTATTTTGGTAGGCTAAGAACAAAATTAGATTTTAATCTTTCCAGACTTTAGAGAATGACAGGGAATGATGGAGAGAAAGGAAAAAAAAGTATAAATGGCACTTGGTCTGTTATATACACTTTATAGTAATGTTTATAATGTAGGTGTCTATGTCAACAGCTTTGACAGAAAAGTTTCTTCACAGCATAGAGCAGGGGTGGTCAACTGTGATTCTCCAGATGGTTTTAGCTTGCAGCTTCCATAATCCCTTATCACTAGATATAGCTGATAGAAGAGACAGTCTGTCCTCCACATCCATGGATTCAACTATCCATGGCAGGGGTAGGCAAACTGTCCCCTTTAAGGGCCGAGGGACTTCAGCTCCCAGAATCCCAGACTATTGGCCAACATCCCAGACTATTGGCCAACATGGCTGAGGCTTCTGGGAGCTGTAGTCCCTCGGCCCTTAAAGGGGACAATTTGCCTACCACTGATCCATGGCTTGAAAATATTCTGAAAATGTATAAATGCCAAAAAGTAAACCTTAATTTTGCTATTTTATATAAGGGACATTATTTTACTATGCCACTGTACATAATGGGACTTGAGCAGCAGATACCAAAGACCACTGTATAGACCAAAATCATCTCAAAGGCCTCATTTGCCTATTTCTGTAGTTGTTTCAATAGGAGTGTTTCTTTAAATAGGGTTGAAGAGGTCACTAAGCAAGAAGAACCAGCCTGCCCTCCCAAGAAATGACAAATATCCTAGCCTTTGCACATACCTCCCCTAGTTTCCTGGTCCCACCTTGACTTGTCCAAATTTCAAAATCTGCCCCTTCACAAGAATATTTTAGAAAATGAGTAGTCTCTAAGACAGATATTACCTGTTGTAATATTTAGGGCTGGTATTCTATGGTGTGGTGGTCATGATATAAAAATAATTAAACCTTCAGCTGGTTTAATTTGTACATTATTCAATTATTACTGATTTATTAGGATGATCTGTTTTAATCAATGAGAGCTGACTCAGGACTCTGGATTATTGTATTTTTGTATCTCTGTATTATTTAAAGGCTATTTTTGGTTCTTGTGTACATGTACCTCTCACCAATGAAACTTTACCTTGGATCCAGACTTTGATTCCACTGAGAGAAACAATTTTTGCTGATTCCCTCTTTAGCTCTTTGCCTCCTCCAAAGAATTGCTTTGGGTGGTTAGTGTGCACTCCAGAACAGCGTGGGCAGTGAATTCAGGAGAGCACCAACAAAAATTGCCCCCTATCCTCCAATGGGATCCCCACACTGGATCAAAATCCTTCTGTGGATGAAAGAAGCCCTTACATTTGCAGAAAGTGAAATCTGCATCCCAACATTTTATTTCTAGACTTGCCAATCAGGAAAAGAATTAGCCTGTGTTTAATGAAGTACATGCTTTAAATGAAAGGCTAACTGTAGTAATAAACTTGTTTTTCTTTTTAAAACCCCAAATGTGTTTTGTCCCTTTTATTTGTCAGCCAAATACTTTACTACATTTACAAATAAATGATTTAATTTGTCAGCCAAATCATTTACTACCAAATGATTTCCTGCCAGCAAGTACTACGTGACAGAACAAAATTTGATGCCAAAGTCCATGGGAAAGTAAGTAAAAGTCCCAACAAACAGAAATACCTTACAAGTTCTAGCCCTCTTGCTAGTTTTTCATTTTCCTTAGGGCAGGGGTAGGCAACCTAAGGCCCGGATGCGGCCCCCTGAGGCCTTTGGACTGGCCCCTGTCCGGTCCTGCCGCCACCGCCGTCCACCATGGTGATATTTATTATTGTTGTTATTACTTGTTCTTGGGGTTTTCTTGGCAAAATCTCCACAGGGGTTTTGCCATGGCTTTTCTGGGGCTGAGAGAGTGTGCATGCATATATTTTAAATTTTAAATTTGTAATTTTTTTTTAAAAAAAATATTTATTTATTTATTTATTTTTGGTGCTTTGGCCCCCCAATTGTCTGAGGGACAGCAACCCGGCCCCCGGCTCAAAAAGGTTGCCTACCCCTGCCTTAGGGTTTCATTTGCCCTGGATTTGATGTTTTGGGTTGCTTTGCTGTAATGAACAAAGCAATCTCCAAAAGTTTATCTAAGCCAAGGAGCTGTGTGTGAACAGAGAAAGTGGTACTGTGTGCATGCATGCACATAGACTCATATATACAGAGACTGTGAACTTTCCAGTTGCAGCATCTCATGACACATCAAATGCTTTTCCACAAGATCCCCTAAACTCGAGGGGAAAGGGGCATGTAGAAAAGGAGGATGAAACAAATACAGGTGCACAAACATGATACTCTTGAATTCATATATTGAAAATAATATTTTTAGAACAGTTTCAGGAATGGGGTGGGAACCATTCTTTACTCAAGTAAAAAGATTTCTTATCTTGTGCAAAAATATTTTCAACCAATGTCTCAGAAGAAAAATAAATATAGGTGACTCATTAAAAGACTGAAGAGGGGAATGGACTTGATTTATTGCCAAGTATATGTTTTTAAAGACAGCTTAAATATTACATGAATGTGTCATATTACATATTACACTTTCATATTTTCAGGTGTTGAAGGATGTGTCAAAACAGGAGTCAAGCATGGAGGTGATAACAAGCAATGGTCTTGGCTAGATTATTATCTGTGATTCAAAGTAAGAATATGAGAGCTCAGTTTCCCTGCCTTTGATTTCTTCCCAATGTAAATGTTCCATGAGGCCATTTCTTTATAAGTCAAACCATACATGGCAGCAGCAGACTTGTGTATAAGATAGGATAGATAGGCATTGGTGGATCTGCTGCCAATGGATCTGCTGCCAATGATCCACCATCCTTGACACTTGTACACCTACCAGTAAGCCATTCAGTCTCCAATTTCCATCTTGGGACTGATTCAACTGCAGTGCTCATGGCTACATCAACCAGTCATTTAAAAAACAAAAGCATTTTTCCTACTTCTTGCCACCCAAGTAGCTAGCCTGATAAAAAGTCTGGAAAACATGGAGGTTTATGCCCTTTTTGACATTTTAATTGGTCATCAAAACTGTATGAGATTTACAATCCCATTAATGCCTGCAAAGGAGCAAGTCCCACTTGAGTTTAATGAATTAATGAATTTACTCATGGGTAATTGGGTACAGCATCTCAGGGGCTGCACAGAAGGCCCCTAAGGGGTGGCTCTGTGTCGCACCTAGGAGCGCTGGATTGGGGCCGTGGCAACCACACGCTGCGGCCCCGATCCGTCTTTTTGCCACTCCAGAGAGAGCTGGCAAATGCCACTCCTTTTTGGGGCAGCTAAAAGCTACCCTTAGAGCCGTCACCGTGGCTCTTTTGCACCCTTTTGGTGCAGCATGTCTACATGCTGTGCCAACCGGGTGCCCTGACACTGTGCGCTGTGTGGTGGGGCTCACGGCATGATGGCAGTGTCAGGGTGGCTGGCATGCAGTCGCCCCACCCCAACTCCACCCCCAGGCCGGTCTGCACAGGCTGTCAGTCTTATGCACTATGACTGACATCATCTCAGAAAAGAGATTCCCCGCTTGTGCAACAGAAAAGGTAGGGATTCATCTCCTCCTTGCCATCTGTAGTTTTTATATGTGAATCAAAATAAAAACAAAATAATAAAAATAAATAAATCCATCCTTCCATCAATCATGTTAAAACTGCAACATTTATTTGATTTATTGGTTAACCTTTCTTTCTTTCTTTCTTTCTTTCTTTCTTTCTTTCTTTCTTTCTTTCTTTCTTTCTTTCTTTCTTTTAAAACCCTTTAATATATTCAGTAAATACAAAAAGTATTCAGTGACAAATAAACTTGTTTCTAGGTTCTAGTCAATTGTTAGTACTGTATTATAAAAGGTCCTGGGTGGAATTACTGACATGCACCTGGCACTAATTTTGTTGCATTCATTTAATTTATTTAATAAATTCAATGCCCTTTTAATGATTTAATAAAATATGAAGGAATATTTGCCACACATAAAAGAATGTGTTGAAATTTAAAAATTCCAGGATATGGGATGAAAAAGATACACTGGGAACACAAAAAGCAAAACCTAGATTCGAGTTAGCTAATATACTGTACAGTATTTAAAGGTATACTGTTTTGACCAGAATACAGGAAGCCCTCAAATGGTTACATGGAGAAGATGAACAGTGATTTTTTTAAAAAATGTGAATCACCTTGAAGCTTACATTTTCCTCATCACCAACCAATAAAAATGTGACTCATAAAGGCTGCACATTAAGCAGATTACAGACTTGATCACAGTCATTTTCCTCTAGGGCTTCCAGACAGACATTTCCTAAATCAATGCTACTAACCAAAAGGTACTGAGCCACTCTTCTATTTTTCTCTCATTAAGAGATTTTTGTATACAGAGAATAAAAGAAGTGGTGGGAGAAGATGGGAGGATTACAGGTGGAAAATTATATTGTCTGCTACACACACACACACACACACACACACACACTGTAACACTGTATGAATGAGGCACCACAATTGCCCAATAAAAGCCATATCTGGAAACATCCTAGGGTTCTTGCTGGTAACTAGAAAGCTGTTGTGGAAGGAAAGAACAAGGCTGGTTTTGTTTTTTGCATATAATTTTTTGCATATAATTACTTTATAGATAATTTCCCCCCACCTTTCTCTTCTTTCAACTACTAGAGGAAGTGCACTACTGAACAACACAAAGTGAAGCTTATGAGCACTGACTATATATATATATATATATATATATATATATATATATATATATATATATATATATATATATATATATATATATATATATATCCTAGCTTCTTTTGTCACAGAATAACAAAATGTACACTTTAAAAATAAAAAAAGCACAGAAAGGCCATTCTATATACAACACTTTTCTTGAGCACTTTAGGAAACCAACCTCCTTTTTAAACATCACCCACGCCACCTTTCAGGACATTCTCTCTTTAAAATCACTTTCAGTACAAAATTAAAATAAAATCATATATTCTGTAGTTAACAGCACTGTGGTCTCCTTCTCAGAATCATGGTGTTTTTTTTTTCCTTAATGGAGGAAAAAGTGGATATTTTTATCCAGTACAGTTTGAAAGCAAAAAACCTTGCCTTTCCCAAGCATTTCTAACAAAGTAGCTGTTGACATTTTTAAACATGTAAAGACCTAATGAAAGCTTAGTCACCAGTATTTTGCACAACATAATTTCTCTAATTCTGTTGCTGTTCCTGCACACAATCAACTGTTTCTGCATTTGTAAGCTTTCAACTCATATTGATTTTGCTACACTGAATAGTAAACTTGTAATATGTAGCAATTTTCACCTCATGATCCACCCTAAAACACCATCCTAGCAATCCAACTTTTTCCCTGTATTACACACAGTTCTTCTGCTAGCAGCATACATGGGTAGTGTGGAATAACAAAGAAACAAGGTGATCATTTATGTGTAGAAAACACAATACACTTGTCATCAAGCTTTTAATGCTTTCTAAGGGCGCATTTCCTTATATTACACCAGAGATTTTTTAAATAGTTCACTGTGGAAAAGATCACTCCCAAACCCTAGTTCAACCATCCTGGTCAATCCTGTTGATCAGGCAGTGGCTAATAGCATTTGTAGTGTTCAAGGGCCTTTACAGACTGCCAGAAATAGTGCAGCTTGAGGCCACTTGAACTGTCCTGGCTCAGTGCTAAGGAATCATGGGAACCGAAGTTTATTGTGGCACCAGAGCTTTTTGACAGAGAAGGCTCAATGTCCCAGAAAAAATTACAATTCCCATGATTCCCTAGCACTGAGCCTGGACAGTTAACATGGTCTCAAGCTGCATTATTTTTGGCAGTCTGTAAAAGCCCTAAGACAGTGATTCCCAAACTTTAGTCCTCCAGGTGTTTTGGACTTCAGCTCACAGAGGCCTCAGCCAAAATGGCCAACAGTCAGGAATTCTGGGAGCTGAAGTCCAAAGCAGCTGGAAGACTTAAAAGTTTGGGAACCACTGGTTTAAGACATAATAGAGACCACAAGCAATAGCACAAAATCCTGAAGACTCTTCATTATTTGTTCCATCTTTACCTAGAATAAGGGTCTATGCATGCATTCCATGTTCTAATACTTTGGTATTGTTTTTAAAGACATAGCTGAGGGATGCATCTGTTTGGTTGAGCAGACCCTACAAGAAAATCCAGGAGGATCAAAAAGGACCAACATCAGAATTCGGAAAAATTACTCTTTTGGGTTACACCTCAGAGAATGGCCACACTAGCTAGTATTACCATAGGCTACAAAGAGAATAGCCACATATGGTTTATAGGCCAAGCTTAAATACAGTTTGTCTAACCTTTGTTGCATCTATAGGTCACTGAAACCAAACATTTTATGTGGTCAGTAGAGGAAAACTCTACACTGTCTCTTATGAAAACTGTGCACATATCAGTTTTTCTGTGTGCAAAGATCATGAGAACATGCTATTAGCTGTAGTGTCCTGCATGATCATCACATATGATAGGGTACATAGATTTGCCCCCATGTTTGTGTGTGGAAATCATCATGTGAGAAAAGATCCTATTATATAAACAACTGACACATTATTCACTTTTTGTTGTTAACTGTAGTCAAGTTGACTTTAACTTATGGCAACCCTGAATGAGTTGCTGTAAGTTGACCTATGAATGAGAGACCTCCTATGAATGAGAGACCTCTGATGTATCAGGCAACCTATGAATGAGACATTATAATCGATACCCCTGCTCAGGCCTCGCAGACTCAGGGCCATAACCTCTTTGATTGAGTTAATCCATCTATAATGTGGTCCTCCTCTTTTCCTCACACTCTCCTCAAAGGACTGTGTTCACAGTCTGGGGGTGCACCCAGATCCATCACTTCAGATGATAAATCAGGTGAATGAGGTGGTCAAGAGCACCTGTTATCAGCTTCGGCTGATACGCCAGCTGCACCCTTTCCTGGAAGTTAGGGACCTTGAAACCGTGGTACATGCACTGATAACTTCTCATCTCAATTTCTGCAATGCACTCTACATGGGGCTACTCTTGTGCCTAGTTCGGAAATTTCAATTGGTACAGAATATGGCAGCCAGGTTGGCTTCAGGAAAAACCAGAAGAGACCACATAACATCTATTCCAAGACTGCTTCACTGGCTGCCTATCAGTTTCCAGGCACAGTACAAGGTGTTGCTTATCACCTTTAAAGCCCTAAATGGCCTGGGTCCAACCTATCTTTGGGACCACCTCCTTTCGTATAATCCACCCCATGTATAATTCTCTGGGAAAAATTTATTACTACCTATAAAAACTAGGTTATTTGCAACTGCCCAGAGGACCTTTTCGGCTATTGCTCCCAGACTATGGAATGGCCTGCCGGATGAGATCCGCCACTTGACCACCTTAAACAGCTTTAAAAAAGCTATTAAGATGGATCTC
>CM034701.1:309103385-309115182 GCA_020142125.1 Phrynosoma platyrhinos | reverse complement strand
TTATTATTATTATTATTATTATTATTATTATTATTATTATAACTTATTTAAGGAAAAATACCAATGCAATCTCATAATGAGGATTTCCAGATGAGGACATTTCATAGAGCCTAGAAAAACTGCTTTCTTGAACTACAGCTCAAGAATCTTCTGCATATCCCACTTGATCAGCTGAAGCACAGAGAAAAGGCTGCTGTTCCCATGCTATTATTAAAAATGGAAGATGAGCAATTCCCCATCAGGGATCCATTTCAGTGGCTACCAAGGTACTGGGATTGCTACTTCCACATCAATACTGTTGGTAATCCCAGTCAGGGTTACTGGGTTGAAAAGCTAGGTTTAATTCTATGTTAGCATACTTAATGTACCCTGTGTTATATTTGGGGTCTCCATATTTCCATATCTGGGGCCAGGCATGTTCTTAAGAGGGCACAATGACCATTGGAACACCAGATGAATTTCCCATGGAGACCCAAAGACATGCGAAGGACCCAGGTAATACCAAGATAATAATTGAATGGTGTCACTCCGTTTTCCCCACAGGCTCTCTGCATATTCTCTCATGCTAGAAACAAAAGGCAAAGGCAGCAAAGTCAACACTCCTCATCTATATCACGTCATGTTCCCAGCCAGCCTCCCTATCAACCCGTCTTGTCTTAAATCCAATCACTATTTTTGTTACTCTGAAGTTAAAGCCATCAGTCATTCCAGAATCCCACTGTCAGTTCCTGGGAAGACCATCAGGTCTATGTTACATTGCAAGACAGCACATCCATTGAGGCTAGGATCTCAGGATCTCAGTCCCAAACCCTAGCCTCCTCAAACAGAAAAAGTACAGGGGCCCAGAGAGATCCTTCTACACACTGTGGGTCTTTGCAGACTGCTAGAAATAGTGCAAACTGAGTCCAATTTAACTGCCCTGGCTCAGTGATAGGGAATCATAGGAATTGTATTTTTTTCTGAGACATTGAGCCTTCTCTGTCAGAGAGCTCTGGTGCCACAATAAATTACAGTTCCCATGATTCCCTAGCACTGAGTCAGGGCAGTTAAAGTGGACTCAATTTGCACTATTTCTGGCAGTCTGTAAAGGCCCTGGGTCTCCCACAGACCATTTCTGAGCCACATCCCACTTTCTGTGGTCACCTCTTCAAGACAGGTAAATATTACCCCCTATATACCCCTAAAACTCTGCTATTCAATTTCCATACCTCCACTTTAGTTAGGTCTAAATGGTGTGCCTGTTTAAATTACTATTGTGTGTTTGGTAGCACACAGTACAGTAGATGCTGCAAGAAGATGGAACATTAAGACAACATTACACATGGTTCCAAAATAGAAATCAGTTTATTCAGCCAGGTATGGTGGACTATAAAGGCAGAATTATTATGAAGTTTGCAAAGCAGAATGTACCAGAATATTCTTTAGAACAAATCTATGTCTGCAGCCCACCCCTCTACCTGAACAGTCTCACTAACTCTAGGAGTGGATGAGTCACACTCTGTCCATTGGATCACAGGCTAGCAAGTAATGTAGTTAGTGTGTGTGTGTGTAGGGGGGGGAGATCTAGCACATTTGGACTTCCATGGGTTCAATCACAAAAGGAATAAAGTTGACAACTTGTATTTACAAATGAGTTTCCATGGGAGGAATTAGGAGTGGTCAGTATGTCCAATAAGATAGTGGTGCTCAAGCATTTTACCTTCGGACCCCCCTTTACATCTACATGCAGACCTCACGCTACTTTCCTACTACACAACAGAATGTGCAACCAAGTAGCAGCAGGTGAACCATAGAGTCTTCAATTCTTTATTAATCCATTTATGTTATTTTTTATGTATTTGATATTTATTTGATTTATATCCTGCTCTTCTCTCAGAATAGGGAACCCAACAAGGCTTGCAAAAGATGTAAAAACAGGCACTTCCACTGAAATGCCACCCTCGGCCAATTCTGTCAACCTGGTCTAAGACATAAATCTTTGGAAACCCTGTGTGTGTGTCAAAAGCAGCGAAGAGTTAAACATTCTTTCCTGGCTACCAATTATTTTTCCTGCAAATCACCATACTAACACCACCCTTTTTTGTTATTGTTGAGAAGCAGTAGTCAGGCCTGTGCTTGCCAGCCATGTTGTTTCATCTTCAGAATAGGACAGAGTTCAGTTGATGAGTTTCTCTGCCTGCCCCAGTGACTCAAAAGCTTGGAAGGACATTGCATAAGAAAGCTGTCAGTGGTCCTCCCTGTTTCTCCCACAAAAGTGTCTTTGAACTCTGTAAAGAGCAGGAGGTTCCTCTCCGTGCGACAACATTGGCAGCTGATGCTGTCACAGTGGCATTTGGCTTGTTTAAGCAAAGAGAAGATGCAGTGAACAAGCAAAGAAAAACAAAGCACATCCTAGGTTGTATCACTGGTCAGCCAGGCACAAGATACTTCCATCTGCTTTAGCAGATGTGTACCTTTTGGTTTTATTACTATAATAAATGGGGAAAGTTGTTTACTGTATTTCTCCACTCCAATGAGCTTTATTTATAACTGAGGAGAAACAGTATTTCAGAAATCCCAATTTCCCTTAAATACCAAGTGAAAAAAAACACTATAAGTTACAAGTTAAAATGTGTAGGAGTGTGCCAAAATTCAAAAGTGAAGAAAAACAAAAGTCTTGTACCCAGAAAGTGTGTCTTACATATACACAGAGACCTGTCAGTTAATGTAAGACGAAAGAAGGATGAAAGCTGGATGTTACACTGGAGGGGTCAAGTTGGTTAGTTGTTCCCAACAGCTCCAGTTCAGCCAAAGCAACAATGATGATCAAAGGAAGCCCAGCCTTCTCACCAAACAGATGTTTCATATTGTCTTATTTTAGGACTACAGATACTTATGCTAGCTGAAGCTGAAGCCCCGGGAGTAGGCACTGCATAGAAATCTCTTAGCAGCTTTCCACACTATGAATTCATTTCATCCTCTAGTGATGGCAAAAATGATAACTGGTGATGACAGAGTATTTCATAAAAGGTCAAAGACATTAACAAAAGATGTTTTTATAAACACCATTAATGTTTCAGAACAAAGTCTAATTCTCTCAAAAGATATCCATCATAATGGCAAATTAGATATTTCTACAAGTACTAGTGAGTAGTTCTCTCTGCCTCTTTATACCAAGAGGCAGGAAACTGCATCATATTCAGAGGCCAGTCTTCTGACCTGGGACTCTCTGGGGGCTACATAGTGTGCCATAAAATGCTGCAAGCCAACACAAGTCAAATCAGAAGTGGCTGGAATTCTATAAATGGACATATTTTGCTGTTTATTTATTTTTATGTTAAACAGTGCAGGTGAGGGAGATGAAACCTTCCAGGAGAGGCAGTTCACCTTGTTGTCAGAAAAAAAAGGCAGTTAAAGGGAAGCCTGCTGAAGACTTGAGAGCCATGAAAATAGCCAGATGGTACCTCATGAGTTCCCAGGGCAGCACTTTGCTCATCTCTGCTTTGTATCCATCCTCTTTTTGAGGATATCCTGAGAAGGAGACCCTACCACTTCTCTAGGCAACTGGTTCTACTACCAAAATGCTCTCAATGTCAAGAAGTTCCTTCTAATGTTAAAATTAGTTCTACTCTCTGAAGAGGCGGAGAACAAGCCTGCACTCTCTTCTTTGTTGGCAGCCCTTGAAGTATTTAAAGAGTGCAGTGATGTCACCTCTCAGTCTCGTCTTCACCAAGCTGAACATGCCCAGCTCCTCCAACCTGTCTTCATATGTTTTGTTCTTTTTGTCTCTTTTATCATCCTCATTGCCCTTCACTGAACTCACAGCAACTTGTCTATATCCTTCTTAAAACGAGGCTCCCAGAACTGAACACAGTACTCTCCCAAAATCAAAGTATATGCAACATAAAACAGATATTTTTGAATGCACATGGCAATGGCAATGGCATTGGCATTGGAAAGGCAATGGCAATGGCAACTGCAGCAGCAGAGGAGGCTGACCAGAACCACACAGGTAACAGCTTTGGGATAACCATGTTGCCAAGCAATGTAGTATCATTGTCCCCATAATGCTCCTCCCTCTCCTGCTAACAACTACACAAACCTCTCTATCAGCTTCCTGCCTTTCGCAGTTTCTTTTGCATGGTGACTTGGCCCTTGTGGTCTCTTCCAACTCTATGATTCTATGACTTCAGCTTCTCCACAGGAGCCACCAGTGCTCTGTTAAGCTAATTCCTGAGAAATTCCATTTTCTGAAATTTAGTTGTGTCTGTATGGATTTTCCAGTTAATTTTTCATTTGCATGCATGTTGAAATTCACTGTACTGTAATCACTGCTTTAAAGCAGGTCAGATAAATTTACATCTTGATTGTGAATAAAGGTTACAGCATTTGGAGTCATTTTAGTTTAGACAAAGGGTGAATAAAGCAAGACATGCTGTAAAATTTGACACAGTGTGGAGAAACTGAGTGGAGAGACATTTTTCTCACTCTCTCATAAAATAAGAATCAAGGGTCACCCAATTATATTTAATGATGGTAGATTAAGGACAAGCAAAAGGAAGTTCTTCTTCTCAAAGTTCTAGTTGAATTACAGAATTCACTACCATAAGAGGCCATGGATTCAGACAACTTTAACATGGGATTAGTCAAATTCATGGACAACTAATGAAAAAATTCAGGAACACCACATGCCATTTCAAAATCAGAAGCAACAGACTTTGAATACTAGATGCTGGGATATAACAGCCAGTAAGGGTTATTATCCTAGTGGATTGCTAAAGATCTTCCCAAAAGTGTTCATTTAGCCTCTGTGGAAAAGAGGATACTAAGCTAGGTAGTCCTTTAGACTGATCAAGCACAGCTCTTACTTCACATTAGACCCTGAAGGTCAAATAATAGTTGGTACATTGGGCCTTGGCCAGAGAGAACTGGGTTTCTAATGAACCTTGCTTCTTAATTTTGGGACATTGCCACTCTCTGTATAGAATGCTTCATGCAGCAGTTGCCAGGATAACATGGCATATTCCCTAAGTAGGATGATCTAAGAGCCTTCAAGGAAGGGCATGATATACATTAAATAAATAAAAAACAAATAAAGAACATTAAATAGTCAACTGTTTTCAGCTTGATTACTAATGCTAAGGTACATTTATTGAATCCAGGAATGCTGTCTTTCTCTCTCCCTTGTAACCTGAATTTATATGCATCCAGTTAATGACTATAAGTAAAGTCACCTTATATATCACAGTATCTTGTAATGAAGATTTGACTTCTTTTATTTACCTTAACATCTATTCTAGCTCTTTGAGGTGGGTGCACTGACCTCTACTATGCTTACACATCTCTGGGGTATGTTCAAAAGATACAGACTGAGAAATACTAAAATCTGAATATTGTATGCATTTCTCTGAGAGAAAATTGGATTTGTCTGAAGCAACAAATACAACTTCCTTTCTGTATTAACTATTTTTATATTTGCAATATTTATACATTCTATCCTGTAACAAAGTTCCCAGGATGGCCCACAACAAGAATATTTAATCGTCAACAATAGCAATAAAAGTATAAATACAGCATAAAAACATGCATTGGGAATAAAAGCAACATAAAACAAGGCTGAGTATGAAGTCAGAGAAAAGGAAGAGGCTTTTGCCTAGTACTAAAATAACAGCACAGCAAACATCAGATGAGCCTCTGTGTTGAACCCATTATATGGTCTGAGTACCACCGCCAATGTAGTGTAGTGGTTTGACTTTGAATTGTGACTCTGGCGATCAGAATTTGATTCCCTGCTTGACCACAGAAACCCACTCAGTGATCTTGGGCAAGTCACATACTTTCAGGCCCCCAAAACTCCATTATACCACCTAAGGATCACCATACATTGGAAACAACTTGAAAGCACCTAACAACAACACAGCCATCACTGAAAAGGTCATTTTGTACATAATACCTCACCGCTTCATGGGAGCATTCGGAGAAGGGCTTCCAAAGAAGATCATATGGCCTGGGAAGGTACATGAAGGCCCCTGAAAAGGACAAAACCAGCACCTTCAATTGGACCTGATAAGGGAGCCAGCGAAAATCTGGCACAATACATTCATAGCACTGCCATCCACATGCTAATTATCAGTCTGACAGCTCTGTGTTGAAATAAACTGCACTTTCCAGCTATTTGCAACAGCAGCACCACATACAATGCATTGCAGTTGTCCAAAGTGAAGGTTAATAGAGCATATTTAACCAGAGCAAGGCTCTCTCCATCAAAGTAGGGTGGCAGCCAGCATAACAGGTGAAGCTGATAAAAGGTGCCCAGGAGCACAGAGGCACTTGTGAGTCCCCTAACAAAGATAAGCACTCTCAATCTGGCCGTCAGCAGGAATACCAAATATCTAGGCAGACAAATCACATGTCAACAATGCCTCTGTATTGTCTGAAATGAGGTCCAAATTACTGACCTGTGGCCAGCCCACTGTCACTTCCAACAGTGACAAGGCTACAATCACACCATCTCACCTCTATGAGAAGAAAAGGAGAAGAGTTGGATATTATTCACATATTCATGACATTTCACTCTAGATCTAGAGATGACCTCACTTGGTAGTTCCATGCTAAAAAACATGAAGGATTAGTGCCCCGACACCAAATTCAAGACAGCCTCTCTAGAAGTTTATCTTGGTAGGGATGCTAGATGTACAGCCTTCCTAGTATTACTGAATTACAACTTCTATCATTCCTCACCACTGGTTGTACAGGCTAGGGCTGATTTGGGTTGCAAACAACAAAATCAGAAGGCCACAGAGTCTATGGTATGCACAGAAAGAATATCTGCAGTATATTTTATTATTAAAGAAAAAGGTTTACCACCAAGTGTAGGCAAACCTCAACAAAGAAAATTCTGGTCAAAACAAGATGATTTATTGTAGGATGTCTGCAAAATTGAACACATGGGATTTTGTGTGTGAAAATTGGGATTCTTCTGCACTGAAAAACTGTTTTTCTGTGCAAAAATAAGTTTCCAGCACAGAAATCCTAAGTTTTTTCCAACCTCCCCTTTTTACTTACACAGAGTAAGTCCTGACCTGTGAAAATGCCTCAAAATTGTCCAGTTTTGAAGGCATTTCTCCCAGCAAGGCGAAGATTGTGTGAGTTATCCATTCCTGCTGCTGAGAAAGAATAAAGGTTATATCCCGAATTTCCAATACCATTGAGTGATCTAGAAAAATCAACAGTTATAGTCCCCCATCTCTTTTCTGGCGAAGACTATTCAAGGCAGTACTCATGCCAGAACTAGGCTTGAGGTCTGACTGAGATATACTGTATTGAGAAGTATGCATCTTCCCTCAGACAGAAACATAAGTTTCTATTCTAAAGATATCAGTTCTCAGAAATTTGTGCAGCTCTCCAAAATAGGTCCACAGCTAAGACATAACCTATGGATTAGCAGAGGTATGAAACCATTATTTGGGGGCCAAATTTCAATGCTTTTTACAGTAACTGCCTATTATTGAAATAAAATCATTGTGGAGACATATGGAGGTATCTATATGATTGGTGGAGACATATGGAGGTATCTATATGATTGGATCACTTGTCTTTGTGTTATCTTAAGCAGCTTCAAGAGATACTTGCTGCTATAAATATTTCTGTTTTACAGAAACAAAAGATTGCTTTTGTAGCCTATGTGCAAGAAGTTGTCAGCGAAATGGTTACCGGTCAGCGTAAGACTAGCTTCCTCTGTGTGCACATAGGAAAAATGCTCTTCCTAAATTCATAAACAGGAAGTACCAACCCCAGGAGATCTAACAGTGAACTAGCTGAAAAGCAAGCTAACATCTGACCCAAGATAATGCCTTCATTGACTGCCAAATACAACAAACAGTAGGATTCTACAGATTGATAAATATTTGCCTACAGGAGAGAGGAAACAGATTTTAGTCCCATCATCCCAATGTAAAAAAGCACCCTGCCAAATAAAAACATCCTGACAACAAGTACCAAGAAATCTAACCAGAATTTCTGCTTAGTTTTACTTTCTTTTGATGTCTACAGAGATGCTTTGCATGTTGCTACAACAAAAACATGAATCAGCCCCCCTTCATCTTAATACAAAATACACAGCACACTCATTCCTTACCAACAAAAAGTACCAGGTTGCTGTGGTTTGAACTAGCAGGTGGGAGAAGCAGCTCGATTACTCTGCCCCTCAGACTACATGGTTTCAAACCTATGTGCTGGTTAGGGAAATGTGCCACATAGTGGCTTAATATTGGTATCACAGATCTCAAACAAACAGACACATTAATATTAATTAATATGGTTATATAAACAATCCCAAGGTATACATCCATAGGGTTCCTTTAGTATCAAGTTTCAGACAGACAGTATTTATTGATCTTATTGTTTATTGTTATTTATTATAGATAAATATCATAAACTACCAACTATAGTTAAAACATAATTGTCTGCTTAAATAATTAAAACACATTTTAAAACTTGCAAGACCATAGACAACTCAACTCCACTGTCTATGGAGCCATATTTTATCCATATTTCTAAAACAGATTAGAAATTAAGCCTCTTTTCCGAGTAGATAATTTCATAATGATGTAGGGGCCAGCACCAAGAATATCCTATTCCTGAATATGGCTACCTGCCTTACTTCAAAATATAATTGTATCTTTTCCAGAATTATTCCAATTATCTCAAGACATCTGGAGATATAAGCAGCAGAAATCTTAATAAGAACATGCAACTTATCCAGTGATCAAGGGAAATTCAAGCATGAGGAAAAGCAACTAGAGCACATCAGATTTGGGGCAGTAATTGATTACTGCGTATTTGTTCCTTTCCAAAAAATTGTACAATATCCATTTTTCTAAAGTCTTCAAAACTTCACATCTTTTGTTTGGAAAGCAAACTGCAAAGCTATCCATGGTCAGTCTTAATAATTCTTAATTTTTAAAAATCTCTGTCTCTCTTCTCACTCTGAACATTGCCACAGCATTTTATTCCTTGGTCCAAAACACACTGCAGAAATAATCCAATTTGAGACTGCTTTAACTGCCCCGGTTCAATGCTAAGGAATCTTGGGAACGGTAGTTTATAGTAGCACCAGAATTCTCTGACAGAGGTGAAATGTCTCACAAAACTATAGTTCCCAGAATTCCCTAGCAATGAGCCAGGGCAGTGTAGTATGTTTTGAACCCTTAAAACACTGAACATCCTTTCCTTTCATGGTCAATTTTTGGGTCCCTAAAATGCAATTTGTAGTATAACACCTCTACAGCCACAGGCTGATCTTTGTGGGTCTCCATGCACACCTAGGAAACCTCACAAAAGGGTCACACTGCACACCTCAGTCCCTAGCACCAGTGGAGAAGGATGAGGACACCAGGCAAGTTGTGAATCACATGCAGTGACTTTTGCTAGGCTGTTTCTAAGTACTTAGTTCACTATTAAGGCATCTATCCTCAAAATACATTTCCAACCCTCTGGGAATAACATAAAAAGGCTTCTTTAAACAATCACAGTTCTATCATTTCTCCGTCAAAAGCATGAACAGCTTTTGGTTTGCTGGAATATCACAAGCAAGTTTTTGGAGCATTAATCCCGCCAAGGACCCACTCATTACAAAGGCATCTTTAAAGTTACTGGTCTTATCATTTAGATAACGATTTGAAACACTCCTGGTAGATAGACAGTGGTATGTCACAAGAAATTTAGTGGGTGCTTGAGGAAGAGATTAGCTTTATGATTAGCTCCATTTTGTAAGAAAATCCAGGCATACATTGCTTGGACTGCCGAGAAAGGAGTCAAAGTCTACTCTGAACCATCTAGCAGTGTGCATATAAGGGGAAAATGACTTGCAAAGAAAATGAGTTATTACAAGGATTTCTGTTCTGAGTTTGGTACAGTTCAGAAAAAGAAAACTTGCTCTTCTAGAAAACCTGCTTCTTTTTTATTTATCAAGCTCAACTCTTTCTGATGTCAGATTAATTGTTATCTAGGCAGAATGAGAAGCTGCAATATTTAAGGATGAAACTCCCGGGAACAAAAGCAAAGCTGGAATATTAGACTGGCTACTGCAAGTGCATGGGGTCAACTATGGTGCTCAGAGGTGCAAAACAGATTCTTGAGTTGCTTCTTGAATGGGAGATGGAGACTGAGTTCAAAGCAAATAGAAGTACTGTTATTTATCTGGCTACTCTGGTTTTTATCCTTCCTCCCAACTCCCCTGAAAGAAATCCAGCTACAAGCTAGTTATGCTGAATTTCTCATTGTGCTGATCTTGGAGGGAGTAGGAACCCTCCTTCCTCAGATATACACAGTCTTATCCTGTCTTACCTTTCCTTTCTGTTTCCAGAGGAAAGGTGCAAGGAACTGAAAGCACTTTGGACCTGAGCATGAAAGGGTACACATGAGAACAGAAATCTTCCTCTTGACATGACGGTCTGGTGTCACTGCCTTATTCCTTGTCCTTTAGGTAGTGTGGATGGGAACAGGCCTTGATTTCAAAGCTGACACCATTCAATAGCAGATATAAAATATTATACAAATATATTTAACTGCCAGGTGTTGATTCAGCACATGTTCAGCAACTAGCCTACATGGCACAACAAAACTCCCATTCAAGAAAGAAAACAAGTTTGATTTTTACTTGGCCACAATAAAGCCCTACTTCAGGCAAAAGAATCTGACATTTCTTTTAACTACTGGTCACAACATTTCTAGCCATGCCACCTTGCAAAACATTCCCAAGGGTAATTTGTCAAATGGTTCTGGACCCTACAGTTCTTCAAGCAAAAAAACAGAACATCACTACATAGGTGGAGTAAGGCTGATTTACACATTCATACATGTTACTCAAGGTCTCATCACTCCAGAGTTAGCATGATGATATTGAAAAGGAAGCAGGAAGCCCAAGAGACATACACTTCCTGTTCTTCAGCATCTGTGCTACCAATCTGAAGCAGGACCAAGGCAGGAACCACCACCATTGTCACCTGGCAATGGAGGTCAGAAATCCCAGGGGCACAAGAAAGATATGGGTACATTTTCTGCCCTTGTGTGTTGGCTGTAGGAAAAGCAGAGTACCTCAGTAATTGTTTCTACCCAGTCAACTGGTCATTTACTCTGAAGCATGCAGATGCATTTTGTGTTCTGTAAAAATGAGGAAATTAATTTGCAAAGTGACAACTTAAGGATCAACAATGGGTGCTGTGACTTTAACGGGCAATACACCTTTCTAGTCTGAATTTAGACTACATGTGCACTTTCTTTCATTATACTGGGCATTAACAGATTTGTTACTAAAGTAATGGAACACGTGTTTGTGACATTTCAAAATATCAGATATTGATTAGCAATTTGAATCATATGTTCTGTAAACAACCCTTTCCCATCAATTGCTCTGTATATTAATTGAGAAATTCTGAGCCCATCTATATGTCTCATATATATATATATGTGTGTGTGTGTGTGTGAGAGAGAGAGAGAGAGATGGGCTCAGAATTCCTATATATCTATATCTATCCATCCATCCATCCATCTATAAAATAATATGTAAATATGTGTGTATATAATGTGTATATATACACACACACACTATACACAGACACACACATATAAAATAACTCCTGCTGGTTTCACTACTTTCTGTTTCAAATGTCAGACCAAAAACAGAAAACAGACCAAAACCCCTACATACATTTGTTCTTTCAGTGTATACATGTACTTTACAAGTCAATGAAGTTATATCTGAAAGTAAAACAGCACCACATAAATGTTAATTGGAGCAAAAAAAAAAAAAAAAAGA
>CM034701.1:309059093-309071208 GCA_020142125.1 Phrynosoma platyrhinos | reverse complement strand
CTACTTAAGACTTGGTCAATTAGAGTTCTGCTAGTCAGTTGTCTGGTGGGGAGCAGGAGACACAGAGTGATCAAAGATTAACTGGATCAACAGAATAGCCATACTTTGCAAAATCTCATTTAATATTTAGATCTCTACAACAGACACTGAAGATGGGTATTGCTACAAAACAAAGTAGAACGGGGAAATTATCTGGGATGTAAAAGATATGGAATATTAATCTCAAAGAAAAATACATTCAGGGATTGTAATTATTTTTGTAAGTCAATTCTTAGTGTACATGTTTAAAAACCAAAGAGCCAACCAATGGATCAAGAAAATAATATTTCCTCTTACTACCAGTTGCATTGGGCAATTCAATACCAGTTTGTTTAAGAAATCCACATGGCAATATCCTCCCCCCACCCATTGGTGCCCCTAAAGGAAGTAAGGATCATTCATAACCAAAAACTTTCTTTGGGGAAAGAATGAAAATCATACAGAAAAAAAATGGTTTCTGTTATGGTCAGTTCTCCTTCCCCCCACAAAAATATTTTGAATCACAAAACATTTTTTCTTTTTCTTTCACTTGTCTTTTTAATAAAGGCTCTCATAACTGAATTGTATAGATAGGACCATTGCATTGTTTAGGATCAGGGTGGCATCCCTGGCAGGATTTCAACCTATTCTGAAAGCTTCTGGTATTATCTGTAAAGCTAGAACAAATCAGCAGTTCTACCCGTGCATCATTTCCTTGTCTCTAAAGAGGTAAATTTGATGTGCAAGGAAAATGTTGTCTAATCATGAAATATCAGTCATGGCATTGTATCATAATCCAAAATTATCAAGTGCAGAAAAAAAAACACAGCCTATATCCTAATGGGATTTCTTTCTATAAGCAGGGTTGCTTAACAAGATATGTTTAAGATTTGCATCATGGAAGAAAATTAGAGGTTTCCTAATTCTGCTGATAAAAACCTAAATGAAACCACAATTAGAGTCCTACTGCAGCTTGCTTGTATATCTGCTACTGTACAATAGTAATGGAATTTAAGGCTGCAGTCCTAAACACACTACCCCAGGTATACTTCCTGATGAAAACAGAGGGACTTAAGTTCTGACTGTACGGGATCATGATGTAAGAAAGAAAAATTAAGATATCATAGGTGTACTAAATTTCCACAGCTCAAATGAGTAAATATAATATATGTAAGTTTTTTTAAAGGGCAAAATCCTCTCTTGTAATCAAGATTTTTTGAATCATGTGGTATTAAACGGGGTGAATGACTTCATGGAAACATCACCTCACTTAATAAAGTGAAGTAAAACTAAAGTAGTTCAGAAGCATAGTGAAAACACTATCCGTATCTGAGCACTAATTAGAAAATGCTTAAACAGACTATTTCCCAGCATTTTCATTTCTCGTTGCACAGTTTTCCATTCAACATTTTAGGTATTTTGTTATACTATTAAAATATGTGTTATTTCAGCAGGAAATCACATCTTCTAGGCTAAAACAGAAAAAAGAAACTGAGTTGTAAACTTTAATAGCTGGCATTAGTTATAGCTATATATTTATCTTACGATATGCACATGTACACTCTCCCCATGTTGACAGCCGATGTATCTTCAAGTTATACTGCCAATCAAAACGATTTGATTGTTACATGCATGCTATTTTCTCTTTATTCCATCATGTCAAGACACAACAGGAATCAAATTTCCCTCATATTTTAGGCAAGTGGTCAATTACAATTTACGTCCCTGACCCTCACTCTAAAAGGGAAAAAGTAGCCACTGAAACATAATAAAAGATGAATTTAATGAATATGAATACTGTACACAACAGAAAATGTAAACCTCTGAGAGAGAGAAGACATACATTTTGTAGCTGAGCCAAAAATTAACATCTGATTTATTTCACTTACCAGTAGTATCCATTCCCCTTTCTTCACAAAGCCAAAGGGAGGGGAAAATAGCTAATGCTGCTCTTCTTTCTCTCTCTCCCTTTTTCTGTCCCTCACAATGCACTCTGCTTGTCTCTGATTATTAGACCTTGCTGGCAGTGAGTACATGCACTGACTACAGCAGACATCGCCAGGGAAATTTATATCTCTAAGGATGACAAACAGCCATTAGCTCCATTATCAGCACACTGTACAAGCCTATCAAAGAGATACTTGAATTCCCTCAGGTATTTACTTTAGGGAGGGGAGAAGAAGAGAACCTGGTACAATCACATAAAACTCAGTGCCCAAATGTGGTGGTACCAACTGTCCAGTTCTGAACTTGAGAACTTTTTTAAATTAGTGTATTCTGAATTTCAGGAGATAAAACTTTACAAAGCAAAAATATCTGTAGAAAGATCAGAGCTGCAATGAAAGATGCATAAATGGTTATCCCCTTGGTTACAAACCAGTGTGCTAACTAAAATTCTTAAAGATTAAAGGCTTCACCAATCAAAGATTCCTCAAGTCGAAAGAGCAAAACAGTCTCGGGACAGGTACTGTCACAGATATGTGCATGTGCACATGCCTGGAATGTAATTCTTTAGTAACAAGTAATTTTAGCAATTTTCCCTTCCAATATGTGAAAGTCTTCAAAACTGGATAGTTTACAAAGACTGTTTACAATTCCAGATTTACTTGGCACAAATTTCACACACCGTTGTTTTGGGGGGGGGAAATCAGCCTTTTCTGGGCAGAAAATAATTACTGTATATACTTGACTATAAGTCGACCTCATGTGTAAGTCGAGAGCAGGTTTTGGGGCAACATTTATGAATTTTGATATAATCCATGTATAAGTTGAGGGTAAAAGTTAGGGGTACATAACAAAGGATGTAAAGGATGAAGGAAAGGAAAATGATATCCAAGGACACTGCTATTTTCCCACCCAGACATTCAAAAAGGTCAGAAGAAACACTGTAAGGGAAGGAATAGAGGGGTTCAATGCTTCATTTAGGTTCTCCTGGGATGGGTCAAGCTCTCACCTTTCAACACATCACTCAGAGAAAGGGATGGTTCCTTTTTTTATAAGAGTAAAGGTAATTAACCCATAGATAAGTCAAACTAGGATTTTTTGGAACTGATTTTTTGACTAACATTTCTAGACATATAGCAATAACATTTCTATACCACTTACCAGTGCACTTAAGCACTCCCTAAGCAGTTTACAATGTGTAAGCTAATTGCCCTCAATAAGATGGGTAATCATTTTAGCAACCTACAGAAGGATGCCAGGCTGAGTCGACCCTGGAGTCCCTGGCTGGTATCGAACTCACAACCTTGCAACTGTGAGTAGCTGCAGTGCTAGCATTTAATGGCTCCTTATACATGTACACTAAGAATTGACTTATACATGAGTATATACAGGGCTCCTTATACATGTACACTAAGAATTGACTTATACATGAGTATATACAGTATTCCACGCAGAAATGTTTTCTGTACTGGAAAGACTGTTTCCTTCACAGAAAAGGCTGTTTTCTGTGCAAAACAACCATGTGCAAATTGTATATATAATAAGTCTCCAATTACAATTATTATTTTCTGCAGAGAAAAGGCTGCTTTCTGAAGGAAAAGGCTGTTTTCTGAGCAGAAAAAGCTGTTTTCTATACAAAACACTCATATGTGAATTGTGGCAATCCTGGGAAAATTAACAATTAACACCACATTTAGTTTATCTAATCTCATTAAGTAATTACACTTATCAAAAATTAATACCTGCAATATTTGTCCTGTTGCTCATAATACCTGCAGTATTTGTCCTGTTGCTCATATTCTGAAATAGGAATTTCCTTCTCTGCAGCAGAGATACTTTAATTCCTGTATGTATCTTCTGAGTTTGCCATTGTCCAGGCCATTTTCATTTTGAGTTGTACATTTGGGAATTGTGCAGAAGGCAAAACCAACTACTTTGGGCTTTCTCCTTCATACTACAGTAGGAAAAGCTAAACCAGTTTTTCCAACTGATGAAATTTGCTGCTCAAAATTTAAAGAGAGGAACCATTAGCCATGCTGGACTATAATGAAGCAGCAATTGTTGCAATTATTGCTTCTAATATTGTCCTATAAGAATGAGAAAGGAAATGGTCTTAAAAATAGATGTTGAGCCTACTGCCAAATATCAGAAAATCAATATGTATCAGAGATCTGGCCTGGTCATCCATCCTCAAGAGAGTGTAAAGTAACATCTTATATTAGTTTATAGTTGCTATATTATCTAAGTGAAATTTTAAATGCCCACTATTATTCTGAAGTTTTTGCTTTTGTGTGCCTTTTTGTAATTTCTGACTTATGATTACCCTAAGGCAATTCTATCATAAGGGTTTTTTGACAGGATTTGTTCAGAGTGGGTTTGCCATTTCCTTCCTCTGCAGCTGAGAAAGTGTGGCTTGCCCAAAGTCACCCAGTGGGTTTCCAAGGCCAAGTGGCAATTTGAATCCTGGTCTCCCGGTCTTAGTCTAACACACAAATGACTACACCATAGTGATTCTGAAGTTTACACTGGCACAATCTGTCAGGATCCCATGCAGTGTCAAAAGCAAGCCAATTGCATGTGTGAGCTCAGGAAAACACTCTGTTAATAGCATATACTCTTACAGTGACCCTTGCAACTGACTCTACCAACTGATTGTTGATCTCAAGACGCTCTCAAGAAAGCCAGTGTGGTGTAGTAATTTGAGTGTTGGACTGAGACTCTGGAGCCCAGGGTTCAAATCCCTGCTCAGCCATGGAAACCACTACTGAACTTGGGCAAGTCATACTCTCTCATCCTCAGAGAAAGGCAGAGGCAAACCCCCTCTGAAAAATTCTTGCCAAGAAAACCACATGATTTGTTCATCTTAGGGTTGCCGTAAGTCAAAGACAACTTGAAAGGACACAATAACAGCAACAACACTCTCAAATCATTCCTTAATAGATGGCATAATGTGGTGACAGCATGGTTAAAGCTAGTCATCTCAGTTCTCATGTAGATCAATCAAGGAAAGGTTCCTTGCAAAGTGTAAAATTATTTGCAAGTTTATTAAATTTAGCTGAACCTGGCAGATATCTCTAAGAACACAGGGCATGATAGATTCAGTTGAACCTTTAAAAAAAAAAAGCACACACATTTATACCAACTTTTAAAAAGATTTATATATTTCCATCTTTCAGCACTACATCCATCATGGTTTACAAAAACAAGGTAAGATTTTTAAAAAAACGAGAAACTTGTGCCGTAAAATATGTCATTTAGTTTTTTTTTTTTAAAAAAATGTAGATGTGTGTTTGAATTTTTTGTATGACATCTGAATGATTTTATAGTGGGGATTTTTAATTGTTTTTAACTTTTAATTATAAACATTTTTAATTTGTCATTTCTGGAAGCCACCTTGGGTCCCACTCTAGAAGAAAGGAGGCATATAAATGAAGACAATAAGTAATACAAATAAATACAAATAAATGGCATTGTGAACCCCCCTTGTAGTATCTATTTGTAGATATATACTGAGTGAAGACATATGTTATCTCTCCGCTAGCTTTCTTGGCTATTCTTTCATCATTAGTTAATGTAAGACTAAAGAATTTAAAGCTGTAGACACAACCCACCATCTCCCTATTTGGGGCACCAAAAAGAAAATGTATCAGTTTTTAAAATGACACAGTTTAATTAGTTTTGTTATTATTGTAAGATAAATTGAACTAGTTGCATGTGAAACCTGGTTAGGTTCATTCACTGGTTAGAAAACCTCTTTCTGTACTTGTCTTACATAACATACAATTGACCTAGAGACTGCCCTTGTGAATCCTCTGCCATTCCACTTTCTTTGTTGTTTTTAAAATGTCCTGGTTTCTGCCTCCTGGTCCCACTTTCCCCTTCATTTTCAGCTGACCTCATTTGATAAAAACTGACTTCAAAGTGCAAAAGATGAACTCAGCAGGAGGAAAGGGAGAGGAGAGGTGGACTCATGCCTTTCTTCAAAAACTCAAGCAAAAGAAAATTATTACAGCCTCTGCTAGCTTTGGAACAGAACATCCTGTGCTGTATGCCTCAAAACTGCTTCTTGAGGTTAGCAAAGGGAGTCAATACACCTTTTAAAAAATCAGAGGAAGGGCAAAAACCTGCCAGTTGAGAGGGGCTTTCCTTCAGGAGATCCCTTTGAATTACAGCATCACTAACTGTTCTATCATTCTCGTTCGCACAGACATATGGACTCCCCCCTTCTAATTTTCCTAAGAAAGGACCAATGTTGTAGAGAAGCATTCCTGATTTTGTTTTATTTTTTTCTCCTCCATTCAGTTCTATTTTCGATTATTTCTGAGATTTGCTAAAGCTTCTAAGACTTATTTTTACTGATTTTCTTTCCACTCCTTCCTTTTGATTTACTAATCCTCTGTGTACCAGGGCTGGAGGTTAACCGTTCAGGCCACAGGATAGAAGCTGTAACTTGCAGAAGTTGATTTTACTGTCTATTTACTTTGAAGTGTTTTTTCCTTCTGCAGAGCAATGTTAACAATGCTGTCATACACATATCTACTCAAAAGTAAGTCCTAGTGAATTTAGTGATACGTCTTGGAATATGTGTACAGGAATGTACAATGAGAGATTGTAAAAGGTCATTAGAGTGCATGTATTTCTTCATGGCAATCATTATGCCCCCCATATATTTTAAAAAATACCTTTTATTTTTCCCTGCACACCCTCCACCTCATTTTTATTCTATGAACAATCCAATAAAGTAGAATCATAGAGTCATAGAGTTGGAAGAGACCACAAGGGCCATCCAGTCCAACCTTCTGCCATGCAGGAACTCTCAATCAAACCATCTCTGACAGATGACTATCCAGCCTCTGTTTAAAGAGCCTCTGTTAAAATACATTAGGCTGAGAAGCTATGATTAGCTCAAGATGATCACACAAGTGTTTAGTTATGTTAAGAGTAAGATGAGATTTTACCTGATCTGCAATGTGCATTAGGAAGAAGGGTAGATATAAACACAAACTTCTTGGTAAAGCCCTGCCCCCTGCACCAGGTGATACCGGGGCCAATGATGCCACTGGTCTCCAGTACAAGTCTAACACTCAAATCACTATGCTGTGTGAACTTACTCCCATGTAAATGCATAGTAAGAGACTTCACACACATACATGTGCACACAAACATACTGGCAACATATTGCCATATCTATCCAAAAATATATGGCAGGCAGCAAGAATAATTAAGGGGTTAAACAAAGGGAAATGAAATAAGCTAAAGGATGCCAGTTTTTCAAAACATACAAGACCTTCCAATACTAGCTCAAGCAATACACAAGCTAGGGAACTAGATGAGCAGAAATAAGATGAGCATAATTTCAATATAGATTGTGCCTTGATGTGTTTGTGACAACTGATGATGTGAAAGGCTGCCAGATGAATTCTGTAACTCCAGTCTAATGCTTTCAAAACAGGTAATATCAACATTAGTGCCACCACTTTTCAGAGGAAGTATACAAAAAGCAGGAGAGAATAGTGCTATAATTGTAATCCATATTTGTTTCCAGAGTCAAAAATATAACATCTGCTGTTCATACTTTTGAAGAAGTGCAGTTCTCATGAATGTTTTGTACACGGTCAGTGATTGTGGCAGATGGTGAAAAAGGTTTCAGCTAACTAGCACTAAAAACAGAACCTGCAGGCTTCTGTAGTGGGACTAGAGCCATTTTGTCCTCTCTTAATTTATTCTGTCTATATGAACCTGACTTCAAGATGATAATTTAAAATTTTGTAATCAAAAAGTATTTGCTTTCCATAAAAAGAAGGGCTCTGCTCACAATATTTACTTTGCTTATTTATTAAAATATTTATTTGTTGTTGTTAAGTGCCCTTGAGCCAACTCATAGAGACCCTGTGAGTGAGACATCTCCAAGCACCCCATCTCCACTGCTCTACTTAAGTCTATATCTAATGATTTCAGGCAGGTGTATGGCCATATCAAAAACATTTTTAAAAAATAATTAAAACAATGAAGAATAAATTTAAATAGACTAAAATAAATTAATCTGACAAATTAGAACAGTTAAAACAGTTTAAGACAATTTAAAACCATGCACATGGTTTTAAAGTCTGGATTAAATCAACTGGTTCCAAAGCAAAAAGCCATGTTTTACTTGGAACCAGAATGACACTATTGTTCGTACACCTCTCAGTATTCTATGGGGACAATTACTATATAAATAAACACTGCAAACACAATCACAACTGAAGTCTGCAACAATTTCTAACAATACAGCAAATTGTATACAAAATTAATTGTATACAAAATTATACAAAATGTATCAACTGTCCCCAAATTTCCATGCATCCAAAGAAGTGCCAGTGCAGAACTTGACCGTAGGATTTTTTCAACATACAATGGCCAATAGTATTGCAGCCTTGGATGCAAACCTTGCAAATCTAAATAAAATATATTTAAAAAGTACAACTGCAAACAGAAATGCCACACTATGGAATTTACCCTTTTGTCCTCTCTTAATACATAATCAAAAATCTTTACTACCTTGTTCAAGATGAAAAAGGGCCTAATCATTATCCCTGGCAACTGTTGATTATCTCTTCTCCAACTTTCTATTTCTTTCTGCACTCAACTAGTAAAGCAGAGCCCTCCCTTTGGACCAAACCAATAATTCACGGGGCTTACATTGGCAGAACTGAGCCTTTATGGGAAGGATATTTCATAACTGGGGTGTCACAAGAGAGAAGATCCTTTCTTCCTTCTTCTCACACTGTGGAAGTTTCTTTCATCTGATTTTAGGGAATCCTCATAATATATCATCCAATCTAGTGGTGAGTCCTTGATAATCTGTGTTGTGTTTTCAAGGTGTTGGAGAGGCTACCATAGGAAGAAGCAGTCAGGGATACCACCTTCCTCCAGTTCATTGTCTATATCTAAATCTGTATCCTACTCATTGGAGATTATCACACGGAGGAAGCAAGTGTCCTCCTTCCATCACTGAATCACCATTAAATCCTGTTAATAGCACAATCGAGGGGAAGATTTTCACACCCCTGCACATTTCTCCCATTCTTGTCCTGCCTGTAAACAGTAATGGAAACATCATTTGGTATTAATGGAAACTCCTGTTAATGCTAAATGACACCTCCATTACTGTTTACAGACAGGAGAAGAATGGGAGAAGTGTGCAGGGGTGTGATAATCTCCCCCTACCCCCAGTTGCACTATTAACAGGATTTAATGGTGATTTGATGATGGGAGGAGGACACTTGCTTCCTCCATGTGATAATCTCCATTGTGTTTGTAAACACAATGGTCTATATTAGTATACTAATTTACACATCAACAGGACTGTCCTTTATTGGACACAGGACCAAATACAAGTTATAAAATAGTAAATTATGTCACTGGCTTTCTTCCCCCCCCTCCCCAAACAGCAAGAAAAAGGAATGTTGAGGGGCATGGGAGAAATGCCATTTCAGAATTGTAGAGGCTGTAAATCCAGAATTAGAGCGGAATTATCTTATCTGTGATTCTTGAGTGTTCGTAAGGGTTTTTTTTTGTCTTGAATGGTTTTAACCATGTTGTTTTCTTTCCCCTCCCACAACTCCTCCCCCCCCCCACATCTTAGATCCCAAGTTTAGAACAGTGTGCATGGGAAGCTCAGGCTGACAATATGTGTGTGAACATATGCTTCCAAAAAGGCTGGACAAACAGTTACGCAAAAGTGCAGATCAGAAAGGCTACAATTGACGTTATCAAGGGCTTTAACTTTAATAAAGCCTACAATAAGGAACAGGTGAGACCAGGAGGGGGAAAAAAGACTAATTTGCTGCATGAAAAAGTGTTGACAATGTAGGAGCTGGCACCGAGGCCTCTGACTCATATCTGCATGTCCTTGTTCCCTCCTGCCATTAGGGGGTAACATACAGTTAGGCAAAGCTAAGCAAGTACTGCTTCAGTTACATATTTCAAAATTGTGATTAACTCAACAGCAAGCTGCAATTCAGGTACCATTACTGCTTGAAGCCTTTGGCAGTGATGCAAAACACAGCACAACCACTTACATTATGGAAGTGTTCAAAGCATTTCCCCTCCTCCCTAGAAATTACAAAAGCATCCCACTTATTATGTGTTTCTCTTTCACCTGCCTGGTTGCCCATTCACAGTGTGTCACAGGAGGACTGTTCCTGCCAAGGAGCACAAGTCAGTGCTGTGTGGATGACATTTTCCTAGGCTTTTTTAAAAAGCCACTGTATTTCTTTTCTTTCTTCTTCACAATAGCATCACATTAGTACTTGCACTTTTAAGTAGTTATTTGGTGTGCAATTGAAGATGCTGTAATTAGCACTATAACACTCTAGTTTATATTAAGGCACCAAAGGAGGTGGGGGAAAGCAGTACAACTCCTTTAATTTATACCCAAGATAATGATGATTTGCAGCAGAAGCACATATCTTTAAGGAGTTAAATTAGACATCCTAGGGGGGAAAGGCACCTCATGATGGCAAGAAAGAAAAGTAAAACTGTTGAAAAATTATTTAAAACATTTAAAAAAAACACACATCAGAGATTTGTTTGGCATTTACTGTAATCCCAGTGAAAAAGTTGAATAATGAATCCAAATATAGCAAGGCAATGCCGTATATTTTTTGCTGATTTATTTAGACTTCATTTCTCCCATGTGGACAGCACAAAGGTTTCAAAATAATAGGAAAAATGAAACAGAAAGAAATATACTGATAAAACCTTAGTGATTTCCACAAAACCTGCGTTATATTCCTTCCTTCTGTGTACAGCTGAAATTGTTTTAATCCAGTAAGAACAAGAAAATGGATTAACTATGAAGCCCTTCAAGATTTTTCATAATTATTTCAGGTTTTGACAAAAATCCAAAAGGAAGTGTGTTCCAGAATTATTGACAAATATTGTCTTCATTTTTCAGAAGTGGAGTAAGAAAATGGGTCAGCTTAGTATGTGATGGCAAGATTCCAACAGATTTCTCTCTTTCACTTATTCTCCACCAATTTGATGTGCTAGTTAATAATCGTAATGCACAGGTACAAATTCTGTGTGATTGTGGGAGATGTAGTTTCCACCAATAGCAGAAACCCTCAGATAGACGTTTTGGGGACTGTAAGGGCTCTTTCAGATGGGCCGGAGGTCCACTACTCACCCAGACTGATTTGGCAAAATGATATACAGGTAAGCTATTCTGAGAAGCAAATTCTCAGAAGATCTGAATCATTCCGTACATAAAGTGAGGCAAATGCTAAGAGAGCTTGTCCATTTCTAGCAAAAAAACAACAACAATCGGGATTCCCCATTTCACTGCAAACTTAAATCAAGTTTGATACTAGAAATAATTAAAACCTAATTAAGTGGGCTGGGCCAATTCTCCATTGCCTACATGAATTTTACTTTTAAATTTTAAACTTCCATTTAAAATCCCAAGCGACGCAACTTCATATGATATTAAGTTTCTTCATTCACCTCTCCAGAACTACAGGAAATATGAAGAGAAATGTCCAAATATAGCTACTGAACATTATGATAATTCTTTCTAGTAGGAAAAGATTCTTTCTGGCATTTCTTAATCCATGATGTTAATGCTGGAGTGACACAAATATTATCTGGAAAGAACATAACATAACATATTACTATTGTTATCTTCAGCTATATTTAATAAGGAATTTATGGCATTAATAGCACTTTTCAAAGTATAGCTATGTTAATTTAGGGCCTAAGCAGACTGCCAGAAATAGTGCACATTAAATTGAGGCACTGCCCTGGCTCAGTGCTAGGGAATCATGGGAACTGTATTTTATTGTGGCACCAGAGCTCTCTGGCAGAGAAGGCTCAATGTCTCAGAAAAAAAAATACAATTCCCATGATTCCCTAGCACTGAGCCAGGGCAGTGGCTCAATTTAATGTGCACTATTTCTGGCAGTCTGCTTAGGCCTTTAGTTATTTGGACTAAAATCAGTAATTTTAAGATACAGTCACCCCTCCTTTTTCATGGAGGATCTGTTCCAGAACACCCCTAGTGAAAAAGGGAAAATGCAAATATTTAAGCCCTATTGGCTTGAATGGAGGTTGTTAGCCAGAGCCCCTCAATTTTATTTTATTCTCTCTTAATATTTCTGCAGCCACATGG
>CM034701.1:309020432-309041609 GCA_020142125.1 Phrynosoma platyrhinos | reverse complement strand
AGGGACAGCAACCTGGCTCCCCGGTTCAAAAAGGTTGCCTACCCCTGTGTTAGAGGCTCATCTGGAACCCTGAAAGCCAGAGAAGGGGTTGCATCCGCACTGTAGAAATAATCCGGTTTGACACTGCTTTAACTGCCATGGCTCAATGCTATAAAATAATGAGTTCTGCAATTTTGTGAGATATTTAGCCTTCTCTGCCAAAGAGCCTTGGTGCCGTAACAAACTACAGATTCCAGGCTTCCACATCACATTAGTCGTTTTCTAAACTTTGCATTTTTTAATGTTTTCTACTGTTTTAACTTGGACTGTTTTAGATTTGTTAGCCGCCTTAAGTCTCTATGTTGGGAGGAAGGCTGGATATAAATAAACAGAATCATCATCACCATCATCATCATCATCATCATCACTGAGCCCTGGATGTTAGAGCAGACTCAAACTACCTCAGTTCTGCAGTGGAGAAGGCACAAAACACACTGCAGAAATAATCCAGTCTGAGACTGCTTTAACTCCCCTGGATCAATGCTGGGGGATTTCGGAAAACTATTTGTGTGTGTTGAGACAAACACTACTGAGCCTTCTCTGTCAGAGAGCTTGGGTGCCACCCCAAACTACGGGGGGTTGCAGACTGCCAGAAATAGTGCAAATTGAGTCCACTTTAAGGGTTAGGGTTAGTGCTAGGGAATCATGGGAATTGTTGTTGTTTTTCTGAGACATTGAGCCTTCTCTGTCAGAGAGCTCTGCTGCCACAATAAAGCACAGTTCCCATGGTTCCCTAACTCTAACCCTAACCCTAAAAGTGGACTCAATTTGCACTATTTCTGGCAGTCTGCAACCCCCCTACATTTCCCAGGACTGAGCCAGGGCAGTTAAGAAAGGTCCCAGACTGGATGGAGTATCTATCCCTGCAGCAGTGTGTTGTTTGGGACCTTAAGTCGCACAATTCCACCATATGTTTCTGAGCCAGGGCAGTCTGAAGCGGTGTCAGGCCGGATTATTCCTGCAGTGCGGATGCAGCGAGAGGGGAATAAAATAAAATGAAATGAAATAAAGGCAGGGAGCGGGTCTCTTTGGAGGCAGGGCTGGCTTACCTGAGCTGGAGAGGGTGGCCCGGAGCAGGTGGCTCTTCCTGGAGTTGAAGAAGGGCGCGGTGTCGCTCTGGGTGCGGCCCCTGGAGCCTGTCTCGGTGGGGAGCAGCCCCCCTTGGGCTGAGGGAGAAGGAGAGCCCCTGGCCTGGGGGGAGCAGGCCCCCTGGGGGTCCCCCATCCCCTCCTGGAGGAGGAGAAAGAGATGCTGCAGCCCCTGCTTCCCTGCCTCCCTCCCTGAAAGCCTTCCTGACGCCCTTGGAGCCTCTTTTCTACTTTGCCAAGAAGCAGGACTCCGCCCTCCCAGCCTCTTTCTGCAGGTCCTCCTCCACGGGTCCTCCTTTTCCCGGACCTGGCCCTCCGTCTCAGCCTTCTCTCCAGGAGGAATCCCCACATGTCCTCCATTTGGAGCAGGACTAAGAAGCACGACTTTACATTTCGAGGAGTGTTTTTACCTCAGGGTGACCAGAGGTCCTCCTTTTCCACAACCTGCCCTACATTTCAACCTTCCTCTCTCCAGGAGGAATCCCAAAATGTCCTCCATTTGGAGCAGGACTAAGAAGCACGAGTTTACATTTCGAGGAGTGTTTTTAGCTCAGGGTGACCAGAGGTCCTCCTTTTCCACAACCTGCCCTACATTTCAACCTTCCTCTCTCCAGGAGAATCCCAAAATATCCTCCATTTTGAGCAGAGCTAAGCAGCATGAGTTTACATTTCTAGGAGTGCTTTTACCTCAGGGTGACCATGGATTTATTTATATGTACCGCTTTCTATAGTGGTAAAATTGTAGACACAGGGATAAATCCAGTCTTTTAGGCTTCTTTAACTGCCCTGGGAATTGTAGTTTGGGGTGGCACCTAAGCTCTCTGACAGAGAAGGCTCAGTGTTGTCTCACACACAAAACTACAGTTTTCCAAAATCCCCCAGCATTGAGCCAGGGGAGTTTAAGCAGTTTAAATAATTAAAGCTGTCTCAAATAGTTAAAGTACTCTCAAATATTAACAAATGTGTTAATAGTATGTAGAAGCAGTATGTAGAGAAATCTTGCAGCACCTTTGAGACTATGAAATAACTTTTTTGTTTTATTTAATCTCAAAGGTGCTGCAAGGTTTCTCTATTTACTAGAGGAGTGTCTTTCTCTCAGAGGTCTTCCTTTTGCAAGGACCTGTCCTACATTACATTTTAAACGCACATTTATATGAATGTTGTTGGTTTTTTTTTTTTTTTTTTTTGCCTTAAGGTGACCAGATTTTTCCGCCTTTTTCCAGGACACGTTCTCCATTTCAGCCTTCTGTCCAAGAGGAATCCCAAAATGTCCTCCATTTGGAGCAGAGCTAAGCAGCATGAGTTTACATTTCAAGGGGTGTTTTTACCTCAGGGTGACCAGAGGTCCTCCTTTTCCAGAACCTGCCTAAATTTCAACCTTCCTCTCTCCAGGAGGAATCCCAAAATGTCCTCAATTTGGAGCAGGACTAAGAAGCATGAGTTTACATTTCGAGGAGTGCTTTTAGCTTAGGGTGACCAGAGGTCCTCCTTTTTCCAGTACATGTTCTACATTTCAGTCCTCTGTCCAGGAGGAATTCCAAAATGTTCTCCATTTGGAGCAGGACTAAGAAGCAGGAATTTCTATTTCTAGGAGTATTTTCCAGGTTTTCTTTGGTCGTGCCCTCTATTTTCCTGGAAGGTCCTCCATTTTACAGTGCCCTATCCTCCTTTGTGGTGAGGACCTCTGGCCTGGCTGCCTTCCTGGACCCACCACCTCCACCACCGAAGAAGAAAAATAATAGATGACACCCTTTGGACACGTCTGCCTTGCCTGCAAGACGGGGAACTGTTGTTGTTGTTGTTGTGTGCCTTCCAGTCCCATCCAAATGATGGTGATCCTAAAGCAAACATATCACAGGGGTTTTTCTTGGCAGGTGTCATGAGAAGGGGTTTACCTTTGCCGTCCTCTGAGGCTGAGAGAGTGTGACTCACCCAGAGGATTTCCATGGCTGAGATGAAATTTGAACCTTGGTCTCCATAGTCCAACGCTACAACTGGGAAGCAGAGCCTAAATAGCCAAAGGAGGGCCTACCCTTTAAATTATATGGTTGGGATTGGGTTGGAAGGGAATGAATGGCCAAATGGGTGCCCTGCTTTGGCAAGTTTCCCCAGAGGGGGACGGCTGTGTGTGATTTTGGGCTAGTCATACTTTCTCAGAGTAACCAGAGGCCTTCCTTTTTCAGGACATGTCCTATATTTCAATTTCCTGTCCAGAGGAGTTCCAAAATATCCTCAGTTTTGAGCATGACTAAGAAGCCCATTGAGTAGTACCACCTTTGTTATTCTCTTCTGAGGACGTTATCACACGGGGGAAATCTGCTGGTTAATCCACACAAAACTCAAACAGAAACTGGATTAATGCCCCGTGTTTTCACACGACGTCGCACAGAAACTGGACAGAAACTAGATAGAAACTGGTGTTAACCGTGATCTTTTGAAATTCGGTAGTTTTGAGGAAATGCATTTGCGAAATTACAGTAATTTCACATTTACTGTAATGTGAAAAGCAAATGCGCATTTGGGAGCATTTCCCTGCTTTTTCCCATGGTTCCACGGTGAGCATTCCTCTATCTGCGCATGTGCAAGAAGCTCATTTCTAGTACATTTATGGGCTTTTTTCGCTTGTGTGTGGACGTTCAATGCGCTTACTGTAAATTCGCAATTAAGGTAATGACGTTTGCGGAATTAAGGTTTATTTTCCGTTTATTTTCGGAATGCCTCATTTCCACTTTATTTTCTCTTTCTTGCCCACGTGTGATGACGTTCTGAGAAATGTGTCTACTTTGCAGCCTGTCCTTGCTACAAACAGGAGGCTAGGATGAATAGGACAGGATAATAAAATATGATAACAATCAGTAAAAGGATAATAAAATACAGTATATGTAAGATAGTTGTAAATAAACCATATGGAATGAATTTATATTTATCTTAGCATTTTTAGCTTTTATTTGGTAAAGTCCTACATTTTTCTTTAGCATCCTACGTTTTGCAGTGCCTCGTCCTCCTTTGAGGGTATGACACTTGGTCACTCTGCACACTCTCAGCTCCAGAAAACCTTGTGATAGGTTTGCCGTAGGGTCCCCATAAGTGGGAACTGACTTAAAAGCACACAAGAACAACAACAACAAAGCTTCCAGCTTGCCACATGGGTATTTGGGAAGGCAGATAGTTTACTTTTGAGAAGTGATCTTGTGCCTTTTGTAAAGAATTTAAAGAGATGTGTATGTGAGACATGGACAGTGTTTGCAATTTGCTGTGGTATTTAGGTATCTGACTAAAATAGTTTGTTTTTTTGTTTTTTATTTATTTATTTTTTTTGCAGGGGGAGGAACAATATGAACCAGCATGGTGTAGTGGTTTGAACATTGGACATTTGGAGATCAGGGTTCAATTCCCCGCTCAAGCATAAAAACCCATTGGGTGATCTTAGGCAAGTCCTACTCTCTCAACCTCAGACTATGGCAATATCAAACCCCCTCTGAAGAAACTTACCAAGAAAACTCTATGGACTTTATCACATGGGGGCCAGTTCCATCTTTAAAGAGATAATAAAGTGCAAATAAAGCATCCCAAAAATAAAGCAAAAATAGCATTTAATTGCACAAATGAAGATCACATGCAATTAGAATAAATGCATAATAATGCAGAAAGTGAAAAAAATTCCACTTTTGTGTTTCATACAAAAGTGAATGAATTCTGTATATGAAGTAGAAATGGTATACTCGCACATGCGCAGAGGGATGCATAGTTAGTGCATCACAGAAACTTTTCTTGCTTCATTTCCTGTGTGACACTTCTTTGTGTTCCCACATTATTTTGCCATTACAATCTTTCCTATTCTCAACAGTTGTATTTTTGCTTTATGAGAATGGATATACTTTTGTTGTTGATGCTGCAGTTAATTACAAGGCATCTGAGAGGGTGCATGGGAAAACCGAAAAAACGAGTGAAAGGAGGATTATTGCATGAATAAATCAAATTTGACTTTTACACTAGAGTAAATGTGTAATTACAGTAATATCGCAAATGCATTTTCGCTAAAATCCTGAAAGTAAAAAGATCCAGGATAACATCACTTTCTGACCACTTTAATGATGGGTTTTGTGTGACATCGTGTGAAATTGTTGGACGTAATTATGCATTTTTGGGGGGGATTTGTACAGGATAAACTATAGATTATCCCAGTGAGATAAAGTCCTATGATAGGTGAGAATTAGGGTCACTACAAGTGAAAAATGGACACACACAACAACCACAACCATGTGAATAAACTTCAACAATCTGAGTGGCACCTTACAGTGTAACAAGTGTTTTCATGCTCCAGGTAGTTGAGGAAGTGGGCTGTAGTCCACAAAAGCATATGCCAAATAAATTGTCTGAAAAGGTACCATTAGACTCTTTGTTTTTGTTATTTTGTTATAAAGCGTTTAATGAAAGGCAAAAACCTTAAGTGTGGCAAAGGTTTTAAACTTTATAAAAGCTGCTTCAAGGAAAGGAGTGGCCAAGAATATGCATGTTGTTTGCAAGACACTACATGTACACATGCATATATTTAGCTTAATGTGCATAACCTGGAAAACCACAATTGAACCTAGTGGTATGTGGAGTTCGTCCTCTGAAGATTTTCCTTGTGTCACTTTGGAGTTAGATGAGAGGCAAGACCTGGGGTAATAGTTTTTATTCTAACATCCATTTGTTATTTTGTTGTTATTTATTAAAATGTTAAAGTGTCTTATTTTGCTCTTATGTTTCAATTACCATTTTTTATTACTGTGGGAATCTTTTGCAATTGAAGAGAGTAGTAAAATCTGCAAAATAAATAAGTGGATATAGTTTCCAAGTGCACATTCATGTGCAGTTTTCACAGTGGGGAGACATGTTCTAATCCAATACAAAGCTGCATGCGTTGGAGTATGTTTGAGAGTGTGCGAGATTGCAAGGCAGCATGTGAAGAAGAGAAAATGGATTTCATAATGTTCTCACATTAAATCACTGTATCTTTCCAGATATGGTTGTGATATCTTCCTTGTAACTTCTTGGAAGAAGGCCTTGAGTTTAACTTCCTGAAATTATGCCTCCCCATCAGGCAAGATGGATTTCTTTTTTTACTTACAGGTACTGAAAAGCTCTGTGTTATGTCTTCCAGCCTGTGTAACAGTGCATCAGTATTAAGAGTTGTGAGCTTCACATATCCTCATTCCTTACTAACCGTCCTGGAGCAGATAGTGGATTCTCTATTTCTTTATCTAATGAATTTATACACTGTTTTTTTTTTAAGCAGTTCATTGTGGCTAACAATAACCAAACACAATAACACAGGTCATACTATCAAACAAACACACAAACAAACAAACAATACTGAAGCATTACTCTGTTTTTTTCCATGAAACAGTGTGAAAATTTCAATACAAACAAGGTATTTTTGTATTTATGTAAGACATCATTACAATTCTGCCTACATTTGAAAAGAAAACACACACACCACTTATAATTATTATCTTTTGCCAATTACAGATTGTTGGAAATTTCTGTATGTGTGTGTGTATGTGCATTTCCACACAAATGCACTTTGAAATCCCCTGTTGACTTATGGAATTTAAGTTTCCTAAGGCTTTAGCCTTTGGTAAGGAAACAAAAATATTTAAATATCAAAAATATAAAAATATCAAGGCCAAGTCTGTTAGCTTTAAATTAGCTGAGTAGCAGAAAATGTGCTGTTGTCTATGCTTTCCTAAGAATTGAGACTGACTCAAAAAACAAAACAAAACAAAACCACATGTAATAATAAATAATAATAATATATTTTATTTGTATACCGCCCTAGTGGAAAACCAATCTAGGCGGTGTAGTTTGTAGTTTTTTAAAAAATGGCTTTAATATATATTTACATAAAAGACTATATCCTAATCTGGCTAGTTAATAGTTCAGGTAAAGAGAAATATTAATCTCACTATCTTTTCAAAGAAAGTTGAGAGAGGAGGAAGATGGAGGACCAACAGTTCAGGAGGAAATCTTAGAAACTGTATGTTAGTCCCAAAGGGGGAGTGACCTAAGTCACATGGTTAGTTTGAATATGTGTGAGGAGAATTTGCATGCAGGAATTCCCTATCTATCTAAGGAGGGGGAAAGAGAATGCAAAAATCCTCCAACAGACCCCCACCCCCTTAATTTCATAGTTTTTTTAGGCACGAAATATTCAGAGGTGGATTGCCAGTTCCTTTCCCTGAAAGATAGGCTATAGAACCTGATATTCTTTAGTAGTCTCCCATCCAAATACTTTAGGGTATTTAATAATATATTTTATATTGTTTTAATTCTTCTGATATTTACAAATGGTAATTCAAGTTATAACCCAGACATCAAACTCTGCATAACGTATCTGCAGTATCTGTGCAGGAGGAGAAAAAAATTCAAGAGTGTTTTGGCTTTGCCCCCCGCCCCCCCTCCACTGATGGCCAAGGCAAAATAATATAAGCAGCCTTACTTGTGTATTCATATGACATTATAATGTATCACTTATGTATTACTAATGTATCTGACATCATAGTCCCTAGGTAGGAAACATAATATCAATAATTTCATTAAAACTGCATGGAAAATGCTCTAATATCCATTCCCCGAATCAGCACTTACAGGATACAGCGTTTTTATCTTCCATTTAGTTTTCACTCGTCATTGGTAGAGGTTTCGTAAGGAGGCTTCTGTATTGTTCTTCAAATAATTTAGCAGCTGAACCTATAGAGTCAATAAACTGGACAAATATCTTTTAGCTAGAAGTCTTGAAAATCCAAATGCAGTTTTCTCTTTAATTTGTATTAGGGGCAGACATAGCACTTCCCAAAAATGGTGGAGAGGCTGAGGGCAGGATGTTAAACATTTCTTCCAATTTTATTCTCCCCCCACCCCCAGTGTAAATTGCCATCCTTACATAGGCCAATATCCTATACACTTTATTGTTGTTTAGCTGCTGTTAAGTGGGCTTCACCTTATGGTGATAGAGCTCTAAATTCCCTATGAATTCTGGAACTCCAGCCCTGGGATTAGAGGAGTTATATCATAGCAGCCAGTATATATATCTTAATGCAGGGGTAGGCAACCTTTTTGAGCCAGGAGCCGGGTTGCTGTCCCTCAGACAATTTGGGGGCCGAAGCACCAAAAACGAATAAATAAATAATTAATAAGAAATAAAAAAATAAAAAAATATGCATGCACACTGTCTCAGCTCCAGAAAAGCCATGGCAAAACCCCTGTGGAGATTTTGCCAAGAAAACCCCAAGAAAAAGTAATAACAACAATAATCAATATCATCATGGCGGGTGGCGGCGGTGGGCAGTGGCAGTGGGCAGCAGCAGGACCGGCCTGAGGCCGGTCCAAAGGCCTCGGGGGGCAGCATCCGGCCCCTGGGCCTTAGGTTGCCTACCCCTGTCTTAATGTCTATGGACCTCTTTTAACTCTGCTCTTTAAAAAGCTTTGTTGTTATTTGACATCAAGATGACTTTGACTTACGGTGACACTATAAATGAAAGACCTCCAAGAGCCCCAGTCATCAACAACCCTGTTCAGGTCTTCCAAACACAGAGTCATTGCTTCCTTTATTGAGTCAATGCATCTGTAAATGTAGTCTTTTCCCCCTCCCCAACTATATTTTATTTTACCAATCATTATTTTCCCCCCAGTCAATCACATACCATAATCCCATGATGTGTCCAAAGCACACTAAATTAAATTCAGTCATTTTGACTTCTAGTGGAAGTTCAGTCTTGATTTGGTTTAAGACTCATTGATCTTTTTGGTGGTCCATGGTATCCATAGAACTCTTCTCCAACATTATTTTTTAAATTAATTTATCTTCTTCCTGTCTGCTTTCTTCACTGTTCAGCTTTCACAACTATATGCAGAAATTGGAAATACAGTAGTATGACATAGGCTGCACTGCAGAATTAATGTAGTTTGACAATGCTTTAAGTGCCACGGATCAATGCTATGGAATTCTGGGATTTGTGGTTCTGTGAGATATTTAGCCTTCTCTGTCATTTTGAGTTCTGGTGCCGCAACAAACTACAAATCCAATAATTCCATAGCATTAAGCCATGGCAGTTAAAGCTACCAGTCAATATAACCAACTACGAAGTTTATGCTCCTACTACAGAGAATGAAGAGGATGAACTATAGAAACTATATAACTGGAAGCAGAAGATAGAAAAGATAGAAAAGCTAAATTTTTCTGCTAAACCAACACCAAGAGCAGATTGTGGCACAGACCATTAAATGCTAATACCAAAATAGAGAGTAAAGTTAAATAAGAGCACTAAACCAGCCATCGTATCAAAATATAACCTGAGGAACATGCCGGTAGAATGTAAAGATGTTAAAAATTAGATTTGCACTTTTAAACCTAATTGACTAGGAGCCATAAGAACTCTGGGCTGAAGCCCGGGACATTGTCAGGGCATGCAAAAGTAAAAGGTGACAGAAGTAGAGTCATAACTTTGGATACAACTGTTCAATGACTAGTGGGCAGGGACTAGGAGAACTATTATAATGATCAATTCAGAGAAAGAGAATATAGCAATAGCAGCTTCATTTATATACTGCTTCATATTGCATTATGCAATCTCTAAGCGGTTTACAACTGTAGGATGACAACAAAAAAAGAAGAACAAGCGAATGCTTCCACAAGATCCAAGAAATCAAAGGGAAATTACACCAGGAAAAGGGATGATTAAATGGCCAGCAGGGGAATACAGGCCAAAGTACAAACAAAATCTGATAGAAACAATATACAAAGCTATATAAAAAAGATTAAAAGGTACCAGAATTATTTAAGGAGGAATAATTTGAAGATGAATCTCCAATTTTAGAAAGTGTAGAAGCTGTACTCAGAACAATTGGAAGAAATACATTACCAGGAATAGAAGGCATGCCAATAGAGCTGCTTCAAACTACAAAGACAGAATCTACTCTAGCTCTAACTTGGGGCCTTTACAGACTGCCAGAAATAATGCAGCTTGAGGCCACTTTAACTGTCCTGGCTCAGTGCTAAGGAATCATGGGAACTGTAGTTTATTGTGGCACCAGAGCTCTCTGACAGAGAAGTCTCAATGTGCCAGAAAAAAATACAATTCCCATGATTCCTGGTTCCTAGGACAGTTAAAGTGGCCTCAAGCTGTATTCCTAGGACAGTTAAAGTGGCCTCAAGCTGTATTATTTCTGGCATTCTGTAAAAGCCCTTGATCTGTCAACAAATATGAAAAACAAAAAATGGCCCCACAAAGAAACACTGACTATATATTCCACTCCCTAAGAAAGGAGACAAAAGGGATTGTAGTAACCACAGGGCCATTGCATTACAGCTGCCTTGAGTCCCTGTATCGGGAGGAAGGTGGGATATAAATAAATAAATAAATAAGTATGCAAGCAAAATTATGCTCAAATTTCTAAAACAAAGACTTTTACCATATATGGAGTGAGAAATGCCAAATGTCCAAGCTGGGCTCACGAAAGGAAGAGGCACTAAGGATCATATTGCAAACATAAATTGGCTATTGGATCACAACAAAGAATTTCAAAAGAAAATCAGCCTAGTTTTATAGATTATAGCAAAGTGTTTGATTGTGTAGATCATGAAAAATTATGGAGCAGTCTTTAAAAAATTGTTGTACTACAACATTTGATTGTCCTGATACATAACCTGTACTCAGGACAAGAGGTTGCTGTCAAGACAGAATACAGTCAGCCCTCCCTATCCACGGATTTTTTTATCCATAGATTCAAGCATCCACAGTTTGAAAATATTTTTTAAAAAGGTATAAATTCCAGATAGCAAGCTTTTATTTTCCATCTTATATAAGGGACACCATTTTGCTATGCCATTATATTTAATGGGACTTGAGCATAGATGGATTTTGTTATCCATGGGGGGTCCTGGAACCAAACCCCAGCGGATAACAAGGGCCCATTATATGGGGAAAAATGGTTTCCAATTGACAAGGGGTCAGGCAAGGCTGCATTTTATCCCTTGATATGTTTAACTTGTACACTGAATGTATCATATGTAAAGCATTATTAGATTCAGAGGAAGGAGACATGAAAACTGCTTGAAAGATATAAACAATTTAAGATGTGCAGGTGACACCATACTACTAGCAGAAAATAGCAAATACTATGATTACTCAAGAAAGTCAAGAAAATAAATACAAAGACAGGTTTATAGTTGAACATTAAGAAAACAAAAATAATGACTACAGATGATTTACACAACTTGAAAGTAGACAATTAAGACATTGAAACAGTTTAAGAATTTGCATACTTTGACTCAGTTATTAACCAGAATGGAGGCTATAGTAAAAAAAAAAAATACAGAAGAAAACTAGGAATTGAAAAGACAGCTATGGAGGAAGTGTGTACAGATATATGATTGAATACTAAAGTTAGGATTGTCCATACCATGTATTTCCCATTTCTGCTCATGGTTGTGAAAGTTGGACAGAGAAGAAAGCTGCTAGGAAAAAAATCAACACATTTGAAATGTGGTGCTGGAAAAGAGTTATATGGATACTGTGGATTGCTATAAAGATATGGAAATGGTTCCTAGAGTAAATCAAGGCTGACCTAGAAGCCAAGATGACTAAACTGAGACTATCATACTTTGGGCATATCATGACAAGACATGACTCACTAGAAAAGGCAATAATGCTTGGTAAAGTAGAAGGCAGGGCCTTTGCAGACTGCCAGAAATAATGCAGCTTGAGTCCACTTTAACTGTCCTGGCTCACTGCTAGGGAATCATGGGAACTGTAGTTTTTTTCTGAGACATTGAGCTTTCTCTGTCAGAGAACTCTGGTGCCACAATAAACTACAGTTCCCATGATTCCCTAGCACTGAGCCAGGGCAGTTAAAGTGGACTCAAGCTGCATTATTTCTGGCAGTCTGCAAAGGCCTGCAGTAGGAAAAGAGGAAAACTATACAAGAGGAAGACTGTATTACAGATGCATAGATTCAATCAAGGAAGCTACGGTCCCGAGTCTGCAAGACCTAAGCAGGGTTGTTGATGACAGAGGGACTCATTCATGGGGTTACCATAAGTTGAAGTCAACTTGAGAAAAGTTAACAACAACAACAACAACAAATATACTCCAGCATAATTATGCTGGATCCCATCACTGTACAAGTGATTGTGCAACAAGGTCCACAGACGTGCATCCCCCATGGTGCAATGGTCAAGCAACTTGCAATTTGTCAGGTGAAAATGACTGTATGTTTGCTTGTACGATGATTGCAAAGGTAAGGACTGCACTTTAACAACTAAGCTTATCGCACTGTGTTCTGGTAACGTAATGAGTATGTGATGAGAATGGAATGGAACGTATTTTATGGCATGGTATGATCTTCATTGAGTTCCCATTCTGTGCTCTGACAGTCGTTAGCCTGTTCCACCAGGAGAACTGTAAAAATGCATCCTCAGCCAGCAAGAACGCTTACAGATGATGTGTGTACAGTAGTTCCAGATGATGTGTGTGCGATAATCCTACCCGGTCTCAATCTATCCTAGTGTTCTGATTGGCTAAGACAACCTCCTCCCCTCCTATTCTAGAACGTTCACAAACTCAACTCAACTCATCTGGTGTTGACACAAGGAAGGTGCCACAGGTAATTTAAAAATATTTTTTATTTTTGTAGATAAATACGAGAAAAAGCAATGAATGCTCACTACTTAAACCTCTCAATAGCATTCTTTCCAATGCAGACATAGGGGTTTTCGCAACTAATGAGGGACGGCTGAGGAACTACTTTAGTGCCGGTACCGGTACAACAGTAAATGTAGTGCAATAATATGTGTTCTCATAACGTCACTATCGCTTTATCAATAGTCTAATGTAGTAACACCCGTTCCCATATCGTTACATTCCAGGGACTCGGTGGGAACGTTACAGGTACTGGTGCGAAAAGCTTAAACCTTAAAAAATGTGCAACTGCTTGCCCAAAGGCTTTTTAAACAGAGTAGTTCCCTGATAAAATTTTGGTCTCAGCTGGTACTTGCTCTGGTATAGAAAACATGCAGTATCGAAACTGAGTGATATAAGGTCTTACTAAATCTGTTGCAAGTGAGTTCTTTTATAGCTTCAGTTTCAATACAGTATGTTTTCTGTAATAGAACAAGTACCAGCTGAGACCAAAACCCTGTTGAGGGAAATACTCTAGTGTACTTGGATGGAAGACTACCAACAAATGCCATGTACTGTAGGCTATATTTCAGAGGAAGAAACTGGCAAAACCACCTATGAAGATTCATTGCTTATGAGAATTTGATTAAATTAATGGGGTCGCCATGAGTTGACAGGCCATTTGAAGAGACAAAAAAAATCTGGTGTGTTCAGAGGTCAGCGTCTTCTTCAGTCTAGGCAATTGATTTAAAATTTATTGGCAACTGATCTCTTCCATTGCTCCTAAGCCTCATGATAAACATCTGTGGAAAGTTATATTATATTTAATCAAACAAAATGCAATGAAGTGGCTTTAATGAAGACATGTTTAACTCCTCTTTATGAGCTGGTATCCTTATGTGCAATGTCCTGCTCAGGAAGATAACTCAATGGATTTTATATTTGCAAAATTAAATTTGCATCAGTTGACTATTCAATACCTGGAGGTTGCTGGGCTGGTTTTATTGTATATTTTGTTTTCTGAGTTTGGTACATTTACTTTGGTCTATTTAAATTACTTGGCAAATTTCTCTAACATTATTCTCATGACTACAACACAGTCATATACATGTTTGTGTGTGTGTATGTGCCTTCAAGTCACCTGTTGATTTTTGGTAAACCCATGGATTTTATAGGAGTTTAAGGAACAGGCAAGGAATACTCAAAGGTGGTTTTGACAGTTCTTCCTCTGAGACATAGCACACAGGTGAATGGAGTACGTATGGTTAAATATCATGCAGGCTACAGCTTCTCATTACAGAAACAAATGAGGCAGGCTACAAGGGCCTTCTAGGCTGGTGTTGTGCTATGTGAAAGCCAAACCTGGCTTTGCTACTTTCTCTGTACATTTTGCATAATGGTGGTTGCTGTTTCTGCGTACTATAAAAATGGTGGACATTTGATTGCCTGACCTATCTGGATTGTTTTTCTGATTTATTTTATACATCTTGTCTATTTTTGTCTTTAAAAAATCCTCTCTCGCTGCTTTTAATAGTACCCAGAGTTGTCTGCTGTTGCCTGAAATGTGGGATTTCTTTTCCCCTCTATCTCAATAAAGGGTGATGTATGTTTTTATTTTTTGTCCCTCAAACATTTGTTGTTTTTGTTTTTAATGGGAGTATGTCAGTGGTAAGGCCTAAATGCCCCGAAGACACCAGATCCTGTCTATCTTGAAAGCTAAGCCAGGTCATCCCTGCTTAGTACTTGGATGGGAGACCACCAAAGAATACCAGATACTGCAGGCTATATTTCAGAGAAAGGCAATGGCAAATTATCTGAGTATTCCTTGCCTAAGAAAACCTTATGAAATTAATGGGGTCTCCATAGGTTAACAGGAGATTTGAAGGCATATCCAAACACACACATATACTAATGTCCCATATTCATGCAAATGACTTCTTATCTTTTAAATCTGGAGCAAGCATTTCCAGTACATTTCCCTTACTCCCAAGATTTCACAGTTGAAAACTGGAAAATGTATGGGCAAGAAACATCCGAATATGGTCAAGATGGCAAAATGTATTAATGAGGACAAACACACAAGGTGGGAGAGACTGAATTAATTTCTTTTTGCCTAATCCCCCTGGTAATGGCAAGATTCTGCCCCCACTCCTCTCCCCCCTGTTGAGTTAACTGAATGCAAACTACTTTTACACTTTGAAACAGCAGCTGAAGTAAACAGGACAAAAGGGGAAAGTGGAAAGAGGAGAGAAAAACTGGGACACAAGCAGCTGAAAAAAATTGGACAACTGATAATTAACCTGGCACTGTCCCTGCTAAACTGGGACAGTTGGAGGGTATGCACACACACACACATATACTATAAGTAACATTTGTGTGTAGCTGATCGCCATATTCCTCAAATGACTGTGATCCAAAACACACTGCAGAAATTATCCAGTTTGAGACCACTTTAACTGCTCTGGTTCAGTGCTAGGGAATCCTGGGAACTGTAATTTATTGTGGCACCAGAGCTCTCTGACAGAAAAGGCTAAGTGTCTCACAAAACTATAGTTCCCAGAATTCCCTGGATTATTTCTGCAATGTGTTTTGGACCTGAATTAGTTTTTCAAGTCAAAATTTTCTTCTGACTTCCCACAATCATGGTTGGCTAATCCAATTTTAGTCCCAAATAGAAGTACTGGTACTTTTCTACTAATTTCCCATTGATTCAATGGACATAGTCCAAGTGGGAATAAGTATTGCATTTAGGTCAATGTATCCAGGAGATCAATTCATTGTACAGTTTGATTGCTCCTATAGTTTTAATTTTCAGTTATACTTGCTGCCTGTAGGATTTCTAGTCTTCCATTTTGACTCCCAACATTCAGGGGTAGCTGTGTTGGCCATTTAGCAAATTTAAACAAAAATCCATCAGTGATACCTTTATTGGCCAACCAAAATGCACAAGATACTTGTTGCAAGCTTTCAGAGCTCCATGGGCTTCTTTATCAGGCAAGATGTTACAAACCAAACAGGAGAAAAACAATTGGAGATGTTAGTCAGATGCCTAAATGTTGTTTCAGTCTTTGGTTAAGAAAGATGGTATATAGTGGGGAGGATATCTTTTGCAGGCAGGCTCCTCCTCCTGGCTCTGTGGTTATAGGGAGATTTGCAGAGTCCAGGAAATTTAAAGTCCATTTGCATCTCAACAGGGACCCCTCTTTTGCAATCCAATATGTCTCCATTCTAGTGAGGTCACACATTTTGCGGATTTGATTATTCACAGATTTTAGTAATATGTCCTCTTAGTAATATGTCCTCTATCTAGATCCTCCAGTGCAACTCTGTGGTCAATTTTAACCAAAAGTCACACTAAAAGACCTAGAGATTCCTAGAGAGAACACTCCACTAGGCATTTGTAGCTCCTCCAGTGCAGTTCTGTGGTCAATGTCTGGCAGATGTTGACCACAAAGTTGCACTGGAAGACCTAGAGATTCCTAGAGAGGTGTTCTCTCAGGTAAAAACATAGCGTTTTTGTTATTTGCAGTTTTTCCACATTCGTGGGGGTCCTGTGTCCTTTACGCCAGCGAATGTGGAGGGACGAGTGTATTTGCATATGCTTTCAGAGGAAGTAATTATTAACCTTTGAAACAAGTGTTTACCTATTACCATCTTTTATTGTGGAACTGTTTTTAAATTGTAGTCATTGCAGCCATGACCATATAGAAAGGATAAATTAATTGTCTGACTGGATGAATGGTCTGCCTTAATTTCTGGCAGCTCATATTAATAAAATATACTATGGGTCATTCTATAATTCTGTGAACTATTGTCGTTAAAATTATGGCAGAGTGTTCACTGGGTCAGGCTGCCCTCTTGATGCTAAATAGTCAAATAGGATTTGATGCCAAATAAGGTTAGGATGGTAATGCAGTCCATTAAGAAGCACTCTTCCTTTCAGGATGGAAGAGTCTGTCAAACATGCCTGCACAAGGAAAGTATCTTCGGACCAGTAAATGCACAGGCACTTCAACTTTTGATAGATGCGAAAAGGAATGTTTATGCTGCATTAAACATGAGGAGCTCGTCATTCAAAGATAATTGAGTGAGCAAGTGAGCAAAAGAAATTAGATCCTTCAAGGAAGTTCTAACAGTATTTGAAGCTAGCAAGTTTTGAGAAGGTTAACTTAAAAATTATTCCTTTAATCCCCCCCCCCCCCGAACATATATTGAGGACAGATTATTTTTACTTCTTTCCTTTCTGTTTTTATTTGCTTTTGTCAAGTATCTCTGAAATCAGTCAGTATCTATTACACAGCAGTGATCTCAAGCCACCTTTGCAAACACTGTCATTCTGTCAAAAGTGCTGTTCTCTGGGTTGAAAAGTCATTTGTACTGAACAGGAGAGTATAAAATCATAAAGAAAATGCAATGTTTATTACTCACTATGTATGTAAATAAGTGTGGGAGTAAGTAAAGTTCAAATGTGATATGCATCTCTGCATTATGCTGTACAAGCTTATTAGCATAATAGTTAATGCTTCCATAAGCACAACTATTCAGCGACAAGTCTTACTCTTATCGCTTCTTCTATGGTACGGGGCCTGGAGTCATGTCACCAGTTTCTTCTCAAATACCAGCTGTCAGTGAACAACAATTTCTGGCTGTTGTTTGAGTGGATTCAGAAGTACTGATCAAGACAGGATAGATATCTCTTTCAACCAGAATAGGAATAGAACAAAACATACCTAACATCTAAGAACACAATGCTGGCTAATTCAGCAAGCATTCACCAGTCAGATGACTCTGGGAAGCCCACAGCTAGGTCATGAGTATAAAAGCATGGCTACTGATGCTCACCATTGTAGTCAATCACTTATTTCTTATATTAGAGGTAATATAGAGCTACCATACAGTCATTTATAACTGTTGGTGTGCCTTCAATATGTTTCTGATTTACGTCAACCCTAAGGTGAACTTGTCATCAGGTTTTTTTTGCAAGATTTGTTCAGAGGGGATTTGCCGTTGTCTCCCTCTGAGGCTGAGAGAGTGTAACTTGCCCGAGGTTACCCAGTAGATTTCTATGGCTGAGCAGGGGTTTGAACCCTGGTCTCCAGAGTTGTAATCTAAAAGTCTACACCACACTGGCTCTTAACTTATAACTGCATCCTCCACTCATTTGTCTCACCCCCTTTAGAAGCTAACTATGGGCCTTTGCAGACTGCCAGAAATAGTGCACATTAAATTGAGGCACTGCCCTGGCTCAGTGCTAAGGAGTCATGGGAATTGTATTTTTTTCTGAGACATTGAGCCTTCTCTGTCAGAGAGCTCTTGTGCCACAATAAACTACAGTTCCCATGATTCCCTAGCACTGAGCCAGGGCAGTGCCTCAATTTAATGTGCACTATTTCTGGCAGTCTGCAAAGGCCCAGTATCTTGTAGTAGCAAATTTCCTAGCTTAACTATGCTCTGTGTAACTTCATGTTATCTGTCCTGAACCTCCTACCATTCAACTTCACTGCCTAGCCCCATGTTCTAACATCGGGGGGGGGGGGGAGATTTCCCCCATTCATTTTCCACACTGCATATAATTTTGAATTTCTCTATTATGTCCTCCCTTATTCACCTTTTTTGCTCAGCTAAAACACCCCCAAAGTTTCCCTCATAGAGAATTGCATCAGCCTGGTGATGATTTAAAATGCCTTTATGTATTATTTAAAGTGTTTATACCCCACCATTTTTCCATGATGGGTCCCAGAGCAGCTTACAATGACAGTTCTCTTTCTGTGGCTTTACAATCTAAGTAAGTCATGACACACAAGTAAAGGGGTGAGGTGAGAATTATGTTGCAATATTTGTTCAGAGGAGGTTTGCCATTGCCTTCTCCTGAAGCTGAGAGCATGTGACTTGCCCAAGGTCACTCAATGGGTTTCATGGCCGAGGTGGGAATTGAACCTTGGTCTCTAGTATTACAGTCCAATACTCTAACCACTTTCTCACACTGGCTCTTAAGTGTAAAATACCCTTCGATATATAGGAGTAGTAGCCCTCTGCATGGAAGAATGCCTATACAGTAATAATGCAAGCCAGTGTGATGTAGTGGTTTAAGCATTGGACTGCGAATCTGAAGACCAGGGTTCGAATCCCTGCATGGCCATGGAAACCCACTGGGTGAGTCACACTTTCTCAGTCCTAGAAAACCTTATGATAGATTTGCCATAAGTGCTAACCATAATAGGCAAGCAGAGGGGTAAGCCCCATTGAGTTCAGTGAGACATACTCCAGCTCTGAGAGAGTACAGAGACTATTAGCCTCAGTATCTGGGGAGGTGGAAAATACTTCTTGTGATTCACCAAAACCACCCCAAGCTGGCGAATGCACCCACTGTGGTAGAGACATTTCTAACTGGCAACATACCCCACCAATTTTACTGCCAAGCTAACATGATTCATTGAGGATGGCAATTTTGGGGATGCCCTTCCACATGATGTCCCCTGCCCAGGGTGACCAAAGGCTCTCCTTTTCCAGGATCTGCCCTACATTTCAACTTTCTGTCCAGGAGGAATTCCAAAATGTCCTCCATTTGGAGCAGGACTAAGAAGCATGAGAGAGCCAGTGCAGCCTAGTGGTTTGAGTGTTGGACTAGGACTCTGGAGACCAGGTTCGATTCCTGGTAGGTCATGAAACCCCCAGGTGGCCTTAGGCAAGTCACACTCTCTCGTTCTCAGGGGAAGGCAATGGCAAACCACCTCTGAACAAATATTGCCAAGAAAACCATCTTAGGATCGCCATAAGTCGAAACGACTTGAAGGCACACAACACACACACACAAGAAAAATGAATTTATATTTTGATGAGTGTTTTGAGCTTTTATTTGGTAGGTAAAAGGTAAAGGTAGTTCCTTGACATGAATGTCTAGTCGTAGGCATCCATGGGTGGGTTTTTGTGGGCTTTTCAGGCTGTGAGGCTGTGTTCTAGAAGAATTTCTTCCTGATTTTCATCTGCATATGTGGCTGGCATCTTCAGAGGATAGTGGCATGGAAGTGAGTGGGGTATATATACGTGTGACCCTTGGTTGAGAAGATGTGATTTGCATGTTAATCTCTGTGTTGTTTTGTTGTTGAATGGCAAGGCCTCAGGCTGGAAGGATACACAAGGAGGATTTGTGTCTATTTAATTGGTGATCCATTGTCTGCTGGGAAACCCCCTGGTGGTATTAATTTGTATATGCCGAGTCTTGAGTTTGGTGTTTATCAGGACTGGTAGCCAAATTTGTTTATTTCCAGTTGAATATGTCCAGGGATTTGTGGATTTCAATGGCTTCCTTGTGCATTCTAACCTGATAAGTTTTTGGCATGGTCCAGAATTTCAGTGTTTTCAAATAGCATTTTATGCCCAGGATGGTTTATAAATTGTTCTGCTACTGCTGATTTTTCATGCTGGCTCCGTCATCAAGCTCAGCGCACATGCAAATGAACTTCACCCAGGGTCAGGGATTTTCCCAGCGGATAGTGGACCAGTAATTAAATAGACACTAATCGTTCTCGCATATCCTCCTACCCTGAGGCCTTGCCATTCAACAACAGAACAATACACAGATTAACATGCAAATCACATCCTCTCAACCAAGGAGTACACAGTCCCCACTCACTTCCATGCCACCATTCTCGGAAGATGCCAGCCACAGATGTAGGCGAGACATCAGGAAAAAATTATTCTAGAACACACCCCCACAACCCGAAAAGCCCACAAAATCCATAGTGCTCACCGTAGTTTCTAAGCCAAAGAGGAAGCATTGTCCGAAGATGACTTGGATGGTCATGTGGCTAGCATGACTGCATTGAATGCTGTTACCTTCCCACTGAAGTGGTACCTATCTTATCAATTTGCATTTGCATGCTTTCAGACTGCTAGGTTGGCAGAAGCTGGGACTAATGACAGGAGCTCATCTCATCATGCAGCACCTGGGCCTTGAACTGCCAACCTTCCAATCTTCTGATCATCTGAATTGGCATCTTAATCACTAATCACTTAATCACATCCCTTTTTTATTTGATAACATCCTCAATTTTTCTTGAAGGGCCTCCATTTTACAATGAAGCCAACTGGTGGTCACCCTGACTGTTCTGGCCTCCTTCCTCTGCTTGAAGGACTCCTAAACAGGGACTGCCTGCTTCAAAGCCAGCCCTGAACGGGAACACACCCAGGCACAACTTTGGTGTTTATGTGTTGATATTATTATTATTATTATTATTATTATTATTATTATTATTATTATTATTATTATTATTATTATTATTATTTAATAAGCCAGCTCTACAAGGGAACACACACAGCCAGGACTTGTGTTGTTGTTGTTATTATTATTATTATTAAGCCAGCTCTACAAGGGAACACACACAGCC